>CM056713.1:5289478-5889478 GCA_029849275.1 Papilio elwesi
CCCCGATGGTTATTAGCAAATCGTTATCGATTCAAAAAGTAAGAAACCGCCTACAGAAAGTCACGTAGCACCATTATTAACATACGATAAATTCGGCTAAAGTCTGATTACGTCACATCCTGTATTAGGCGTCCCTTCATGGGAATTATAATTGTTATTCTACCCACTCGCAATTCGCTAGTACCGACAACTATATCAGTTAAAGAATCACGCAGCCTTTAGACAGATTCAAGTATGTAGCAAATTATTTTGGCCACCCATACTGTGGTCTATACACTTTGTAACTCGATTTGGTCTTCTCGTTTATGTAGTCTAGATTTATATGCCACCGTAACATTGTCAAGTTCGTTTTTAATCTGCCTAGCGACATCTTAAACCGACGGAAAATTGTGATCTGAACTAATCATTAAAATCAAATACTATAAAGTTGGAATTCGGTCTAGCAATGTATGAAATACTTTGGTCTTTTGAGCTTAGATTAGGTTTCAAATCCTTATGATTCCTTCGCGATTGCTTCCACGTTTTGTTCTGCTCTTCATTTGTACAATGAATCTATTGTACAAATAAAGTGCGAGAGATATCTTTCCGAATTTCACAATACATTGATATCCTGCCGAATTCGCTCGCCGCCTATTTAAACATGTTCCACTTTCACCGGGCTTGCGCTATTAATGGGGTCGCCATGCATTCTCTGGGAATTTCTAATTCAGTATTGTATTATGTTTTCCTTTGAGTTTTCAATCTTAACTTTCCATCCGGCTTAATTCTATATAAAACCTTTTGGACATGATTAAATATATAAAATCAAAACTTCTTAGAAGACGATTTGTTAATTGGGAAGTGACATTTTCAGGACGTGTCACGTTATGTGCTACTAGTTATTATCTTTGACTTCTCCCAGGAAATCTATTGGGAACTTACATACCACACATCGCCCTTTATACACGTATGCACTTTAAAAAAAAAGAAAATGTATCCCATAGGAACCGTACATTTTTTCCGTATGCGTATGCTAAAACACATAGTAATAGAGTAAAAAATATATTTAATACTTCTGGTGTAAAGTTATAATGCTTGATTGTAGTATAGGCTCTTCTATCTAAGACGCATATTTATCCTGATATAAAATATTGATGACATCATGGTCACATTACATTTCGAAGCAAATACGCCGGTTTCCATAGTAACAGACGGCGTCGCAGCGGCGCCTACAGAGTGGGCGCTCCCCCAAATTACAGGCGTCGGCTGCGACGTAGCTATGAGAGCATCAATCTAGACCATAGCATAGCAAATGGGCCGAGAATAACACGCACAGGCCTAGCCTAGTAGGCGTACGTTATTTCATTATAATGCTATAGTTCGATAGACGTAACTTGATACTTGTACTTGTATCCATGTACGGAGGCCTAGCCACTTTTACATATACACTTTCAATATTTTAATGAACAGTTAGTCTACTAAGCAAATTACGATTTTTTCTAAACTAATCCTCGACTGCGCAGTACTGGCAACACACGTCACGTCACATCCGCAACATGGCGCCGACATCTGCCGTGCACTCATCGATTATTATCTGCTAGTATTACACGATCTCTTTATTAAATTGTGTGATGGGGGCGGAACTGTCCGCTAACAATACGATTAAATGTAGAATTACTAATTAAAATTTAAAAAAAAAACAACTGGCAGAATCGCTATCCTGAAGCGATTCTGCCAGTTGTTTTTTTTTTAATTGCCTTTGCCTTAAAAATATATTTTTGTTTAAAGTCAGTCATGTTAATGTTAAAATAACCTAAAAGGTAACTTCATTTTATCTTTTACGTACGACTTTTTGTATTTTCAAATTAGAGACATGATTTTAAATTATGGAATCTATTTTGTCCGTGCCTCAAAGTTTCGTATTTAAAAAAAATATATCAATTGGTTATTTATACATTTTTGATGTTTGCAACGTGATATGTTTTTATTTATAGTATACTAACGACACTCCCCGGCTTCGTTTGGGTAGTTCCTCTATATAAATGTTCATTTAGACATTTAGGGGATAAATTTAGGAACAACCATTTTTATTGCCCACCTATGTATGTAAAAACAGATGATTTCAAGTCTCTAGGCCCAGTTTGGGCTGTGTCTTGATATATTTATCAGTCAGTTCTTCGTTTTATATATACAGACAGATGCAGTTACATATTACGATAAAATTATTAAGAAAAAACCCCCAACTAACTTCTAATAAAAACTATATGAGGCAAAAGTATACTGGTTGAAATGAGTCTATTTGCGAAAGATTCTTAACAAGGTTTTATTTAATCAAAATACAACTACAAATCGAATTACGTTGTCTATAACAATGGCTTGAAGGACCGTTACATCGCTATCTATGTATATGTGTAATAGTGCGTATAAACATCTGCCTGTACATGAATAGATGGAATGGTGCGCCCATTGAATCGTATCGAGTTTCTGATACGCGATATTTCTTATATGTAGATACTAGTGATCCGCCCTGGTTTCGCCTGAAAAGCCATTTCAAATTTATAGGGAACATACATACACATCGCGTTTCATATAATTATTTTTTATTTATACATTTTTCCAGGATAAAAGTAGCCTATTGGTTTCCAGACTATAATCTATCTCTGAGGCAAATTTCATCCTGATCCGTACAACCGTTTTTGCGTAGGAGTGTAACAAACATCCAGAAATACAAACTTTTGCATTTATAATATTAGTTTACCTATGTTTACTTATCGAATAAGTATTGACTATGAAGTTTAGGGGTGTAGATAATTTAGGTAGCGTTGAACGTAAAGGTGTGGGTTTCGTGTTCCAGTTTTTGAAGTGAAAACTTCTATAGCCGCGTTAGACGATATTTGTTAGGGGAAAATATGCTTCTTTGGTACAGTTTCAACGAACTTTTTTGTACCATCCTAGAATGTTCCAGGACGCAAAAAGCGGCTCGAATACCTCAATAATATGACTAATATCCAATTTATATCCGAATAAAAATTCCCCAATGTAAGTTATTGTTTTACGACTTAGTACAGACGAGGTGTTGTTTTTACAATGCCACCTGCGGCGAACGATTATAGACAAATCGTAAAACGTCCGTATTTTTTGCTGTCACGACGACATTCCTTTGTTTGTAATCTATCGAAGTTCGTCGAGTGCCGTTTTGATTTATTGCGAGCATTTTTTTTTCTAATCTATGACGAAATTGACAGATTCTATTTATATACGTAAAAAAATATAACTATATACATATAAAACCAACTCACCATTATGTCTGTCTATTTGATGTTTATAAACTCGTAAATTACTGATTTCAACACGGTTGTTTTTAGAAACCAGTACTGAAAATAATTTGTTTTAAACTAACTGTACAGCTAAGCATGAATTCGTTTATCATTTTGCACGCTGAAGATATTTGTAAGACGATTCCGCGTAAAGTAACTTTGAATTATAGGTAACATGTGTCAAAAAGTTGTTTCTGTCAAAACATGTAATTACCATGACAACCGATATTATTAATGAAGTCCTTATGTACCTGGGTAACAGGTAGTTTCGGTAAACTTGACAAAATGTGCGAATGTTCAAGATGATTTAGCTGTTTAACAGTTGAAGCGTAAACAAATAAACAAGCTTAAATTTGCATTGCATATGAAATATTCATGTCGGCACACAGAGATGGCCTCTTGGCCATGTTTGTGTTCGCTCCAACATCAAGAGATCAGAGATTCGAGGCAAGATTAGATTTGATTCCCATTGAGATCGACGTTCATATAACATTGTAGTTCCGTTAGGAACACTAATTACTAATTCTCCCATGACTTAGTTATTAACACGTGAACTCTAATAGAGAGTGCGAATGTTCTCAAAGTGAAACGGGTCGTGTAGTCCATCGGAAGTTGTAGCGAATTCTGTTATAATAATGGTATTTATTAACTTATACGGGTTAAGGCTCGTCGTAAGCCTTACGTTTTAATCCAAACCGAAAAAAAAGTGAAAAATCAAAGGGGATGGTGTATTAAAATTGGTACAGCAAATTGTTACAAATCGCTTCAATAGGGGGTATTTTTTTGTGTAAATCTAAAGTCTTGCTGATCTAATGTGTAATATATAATGATAACACCAAATGATTAGCAAATTACCTCATCATCTTCAATAAATAATTCAATCCTTAATATTGCAGTTAGTCGATTGGAATTTATTAAGTGCATCAACTTCCATAAGAAACCCATCAAAACTTTATGGTCGTTTAACGAAACCCATTCATGTTCTTTATAAGTGATAAAGGCTTTAAAAAGTAAACCAAAAATATATGCGGCTGTAAGATATCTTGTGCCGTAAATAATAAAGTTGAATGTTCCATGAAAGTTGGTACGATTCATAAACAAAACACATCTGAGGAAGCTATTGTTTTCTCGTATGGAGATACAATCAGAATGCAACAATAAAGTTTGCTCATTGTAACTCGCAGTCGGACAAAGGAACCGCGGTTTTTGTTACGTGATTTTATAGTTGTTTTTTGTTACGGAATTCTTTTACCGACTTACCTGAGAAAAGGTGTCTCGGCAAGGTTTTAGCATCGTTCCAATTTCTACGGTCAAATTTTGTTGGTTTGGGATAAAGTTGATTTTGCCCTATATTTATTTTTAAACCGTTACTTATCCGAATCCGTTCCGAATAAGTTAATCCTCTTGGACACAGGCGCCATTACAAAATGCACTTTATTATTGTGAATTAGGCTGCGAGGAATTTTTTTTTAATACAGCTAGCGGTTGAACGGTTGTTCGGCCACTGTTATTTGCCAACATCCGTAACATGAGTTACGTTACAGACTCGTAACCAAAATATTTTGCCATAAAATAATATTAAGTAATTATTGAACTGATATATTTATTTTATATTATATATATATATATATATATATATATATATATATATTATATTTATAGTATATTTTGCTGATTTCCTATCTTGGGAACTGTTTCTCAGGACAAAACATTATTCCCGATTTCACCCAGTTTTGTTTCGCGATAAAGAAAAGATAGCAAACTGACAAAGCTACTTCCGTTTCATAATATTGTTATCCTAACTAATATTATAAATGCTATCGTGAGTTTGTTTGTATGTTACAATTCAACTCCTCAACGACTCAACCGATCATCATGCAATTTTAAACACACTTTGTCAGGGGTACAGAAAATGTCATGAGCTGTTTTCCTAGAATTGCTTCCGGGTTACATAAAGCCTTCATTAACAACATCACAACACAGCAACAGTCACAAAAATTGAATTCGAAGTTATTCGCGGAATCAAATTTTCAGAGTGGAAAATGACACTACAAATGCGCGCGAAGCCACGGACAATAGATAATGTACTTATATTTAGTTGGTTTTGGATATTTTGAGACTTGTGGGTCTAAAATCGCTTTCTAAACGCTATGATGAATGAATCAAACGATTTCAGCTGTTCACAAGGTCGTCATTGCTCCTAACGTGGCAGACATTCGAAGATAGTTCGCTTATTGTCTTTCGACGGCTTACCCATTGCCGTCAGCCGTCTAATTCTGCGAGCTATATCATATTTCTTGCATGTTGCAGTGACGGTAACTTAAGTTAGCTTTAGTGAGAAAGGTACCTGAATAATTCTAAGAACTTCTTTAAAATCATTGGAATTTCATTTAAAAATTTGAATTACAAGAATGGAGTATGCCCCACAAAGGGCATCGTAGGTGTTGTAAAGGTGCGTCCACAATTGAGAGTTCCTTTCAAAATTAACAATGAGTTTGAAACTCGTGTAGTGTGGCAATGGTTTTATATTAATATGGACTCTTAGTTCAGTGTCGATTTTTGTCTTACGGGACAAAACCTTAGAAACTAAGTGCAAAATCTTAATTTTATCACTTTCTCATGACGCGCTCTCGCTTACACACTATGAACGATGCGCCTCCTGCTGCATCGTGCACGATCGGCAACTCTCGGCAACTCTCGGCTCGAGCGTAACGGGAAATTTTGCGCTAATACCACCCAGTGTTCATCAGTTTATATGACGTTGTCACGTCAAAATACTGGATGGCTTGGTCAATATCCTATCAAACGTAATACACGATTGTCACCCTATCGGCACGCTTGCAGCCAAAAGGGAAAGATTTATGTCCGATCATGAAAGAGGCACACCCGCCGTGGGCAGGTGACGGACGGACGGACAGACACGCGCCCGGTCCTAATTATTATTACACGAAATTGTACCCCTTATTATAATGCTATAGTTGTCGACATACTCCAAAAGAGTCGCACTAATGTGCTTGTAAAATATACGTTTTGAGTTTAATTTAAGGTCTATTTCATGTTGGCTTTGAAGTAGGTTGTCATTTTATTTTGTACCTTATTGACTTGCTTCGTGGGTACTAAGGTAGTCGCTACAATGTTTTCGTGCTCAATTGGAGTCGCTTCCTTGTGTGGAGGGGTCATAACAGGCAAATTTTACAATTTTTTTTGGTACACATAACTTTATTTATTTTCTGTGTCTTTGTTTTTCAACATTCTGATTTGTATCGTACAAATTCAATGTTGATTGCAATAAATTTCTCACTGGTTGTAGCTTAATATTTCCAGTACACAATATACTGTACACACTATATACGACTACTTATAACAATCAGTCAAGGCTTAAGAAGTGTTATCACGACCGTTGACAGGAGTACAAATTGAGTCTCCTTCCTTTGACATGTGTTAATCAAGACTCCTGCTGTCTAAAGTCAGCTACGCAACTTCACGTTTCAGTACCGTACTCATACATTTCCGGAAAAACGGAAATGTGAGCGACAACAGTTGACAATAAGTAGTTGCATAGCTCACAGCTGGTAATGTTTTTCTCTGCATACGTCTTGCTCACTCCAATGAAACGCGTACAATATTATTGTAAGTAACATCAGACATAAATAAGAAGATACTAACAGATATAAATTACAAGTAAATGAAGAAATAAAGGAACACGTAAATTCAAACGGTATCAAAGGGAAAACTGTAAACGAAGTAATTCGCCCACACGCAAGAATTTACCCGAGCAGTTCGATGCAGGTGGCCATCGTAGTAAACGCCCCACAAAAGTAATACGACCACATAATGACAATTGATTACAGTATTAGATCCCGTTAGACCGTTAGATAGAGTGCTTCCACTTGACAAGGAGTTTCTTTTCCTACTTAACAAAGAACGTAATGTCTTCTACGAAAGAACACAACCTGTACGTTCTGAACTGTTGTGTCGCCTCGCTGTACTTTTCGTTCTGTTCTATTTCATCAAGCCATGGTACGTAATGAATCTAGAATCGTAAGTTACGCAAGGGTTCGACCTAATTTGGTTTTTATGATTGAACAGTGTTGGTCACAGACTTAGCTCCGAAACCTGCTCGTGATTTATTAATGTACAAATAATCTTTTGTCATTTAAAACGCAGTTGAATAATAATATTTCCATACCATTGTGTGTTACCAATTTATTGAAATGACATCTTTAGTCGCGTGTTGCGATATTTGGAAGGACAAAATCTTATAGCTTCGTATGGACAACATGCCTCAGCAGTTTTCTTATTAGAATTCGAAGTTATTTTCATTTATTTTTCTTGTATTCAAAATTTTGATTTAGTTTCGGACTATTGTCGCTCCTTCCCATCTGTTTTGAGTTTTCACTTACATCGGCAGTCCTAAGCTAAAACAACACTAAATCTACCATTGTAGACTGGTAATTAAAAACGTATTGCGTCCATTACAAAACTATTTCGGTGGTCTATTCTTCAGACCCCATCATTACGATGCCCTACAGTGGGATGTACACTATTATTATTTCAACACAGTACGTTATGGTCATTCGTAAATCTTAATTTTATTGCCACGTTTATATTTCATGTCTTGCTTCAAATCTCCTAAACCTGTGAGATTGTACAGCGTTACTGTCAAACTGTATCGATGTTATAAAGAAGGCTGTAAGTATCACAGTTTAAATGGTTTAGGGAATTATTTGAAGATTAACACACAATGGAATATGAATCTATAAGTTTTAAAATTATGTTGTTAGAAGAGTTGGGTGACTTAAACGACGGTGTGGGCGTAAATTTCATTTTGTTACTGACTATAGTTATACTAACGACCCGATTTGGCTTCGCACTAGTAGTTTCTCTCCTACTTTAAATCTTTAAGGGACCTACGTAACCTAATACGTAGCCTATGTAATCTCAGTGCCAATTTTAACGTCTCTAGGGTCAGGATTTTGGGCGTTGCGTTGTTAATATATAGTTGGTATTCACGACTATGGGAATCAATTAGTATGTATGACTGAATCATTTAATTATATAAAGTAAACGAAACAGGCAAAATACTCTGAATACCCATTGTCAGATTTAATTTTGGATTCCTACTACTTTTCATCTCCTATTTTACCTTTACTAAAGTCCTATCTGTCTGTACCAAAATTTATCAAAATTGGCTTCGAGTTCGGCACCAACCCAACAGACAGACGGACATAACGTTTGTAATATTACGTATTGTTTAGTTATAATTCTCCATGTATTTGACAGTACACAGGGAGGACATTTAAATGATCCACTGGCTCGTGTCGAATTGATATCATTTGTGGGATCGGTGAACCGCGATGACTCCCAAATTATAAAGGGTTAGACCACCATAGTGTGTACAGGCATGCACGAAATCCTTAAAAATAATTTAATTTTAAATAATGCAAATAAAAATCATCCATCGTTTAGCGTAATTGGAGTGGACAGATGTTGCATTTTTCACCTCTATATTTTTGAACTAGCCGATTCTTTTGTTCTACTTATACATTTGTCAGATTTAGATACGAAACAGATCATTCCAGAATGATGTACGTGCTTTAAAATTAACTTGAAGTCTTGACTTATCCAACACGCCTTTTATAGTGTTAAAGTATCTAGAAGGGAGTCATTGAATTTAAACAATATGTACTATAACGCATTAACAGTATTTATTAAGCAGTGGTCCAGTCGTGAATGAATGCTTCAATCGGGAAAGTGATATATTGATATGAAGTAGGGTAAAGAAAAATTTGACAGCAAACATTTCACCTATATTAAATGATACACGTATTTGTTACTATAATTTAAAAACTAAACCGTTTTCACTTTTGTGCTTGAGTGTACTAATATAGAGGTATGAGTAACACCCATAGTGGGTGGAGATAACCTCAGCCGCGCTACGTCACGGGAAGGCTTTGTTTCTCATGTTCTAACGCGACTCATGTTAGTTATTTTCAAACCTTCCATTTTTATTTCCATGCGGTCACGTACGCTTTTTGTTGTTGTGTGTACTTTTATTTTATTTTTAATAACCTGTTTACGAGTGACTACCTTTGACCAGTATAAAATGACCTTTAGTTACTTCGCTTTAGGTGTATGACGTGAATATAAAGAAAGTTTGATTTATGGCAATATACAGACATCAGACAATGTACAAAACACAAACGTATGAAGTATACCTTGTTTCATAGCAAGATATGATTGTTGTAAACAAACAAACGTCAGTAATACATGTAATTCTGTGGAAATTATGAGATAAAGTGAAATGAAATTGAGTTATATGGGTATACTATAAGAAATAGTTGTTTTAAGAAAATATTTTGGAACTAGCCGTTTCCTGCGACTTCGTCCGCGTGGAAATAAATTCGAGAAAACAATTTCGAGGGTTTTTCACTTTTTGCGCGGAACCATAAATATTTTGCTTAAATTCAATTAGCCTATTTGAATCCCGACAATATTAGTTATCTTCCAGTAAAAGTCCCATGCGAATCTGTTCAGTCCTTTCGGAGATTACCCGGAATAAACAGACAGACAAAAAATTTAAAAATTGTATTTTCGTTATAAGTACCGTATATACATCATGTGTATTGAGTATGGAAATTTATTTTTGATATTACATACAGACACTTCAATTTTATTTATCAGTATAGATTTTCGAATTTTAACGTAAAAACCTTTGTTTACAAAAATCACATCTTGCTGTGAAACAAGGTATAGGTGTATAGGTTAAACTAGCATCCCCGATTTCGTGCGACTAGTACGTAAAGCAAATTCTATTTCTAAACAAATTTTAGTAACGACCGAAAGATGTCGCTTGTCTTAATTATACAAAATACTTCGCTTACAATTCAATAGGTGGTCAATTCCGAGAAGCTCAGGTATATTTGCGAATGGGTCTGTGCTTTTTTAATCCACGGCTACCTTATATCAGTTTAGTCGGAAGTTTCTGAGATTGTTCGATAAGATGGGCGTTTTTTTAATTTGTTTTTAATAGACAACTAAAAGTATATTTTACTTTTTTGTTTTCTTATTCAAACAGCGTTGAAAACATATGCTTAGAGTTGGATAAGTACCACTTTGTAACAGTAATTATATTTAAGCTAACAGTTCCTATGCAGTTCATATCGTGACTCGTACCTATGGATCGCCACAAAGATGTGGCTTGCCACGCCTTTGAAGTGGACCCCGCGATCTTAACCAGTGCATAGCTCAATTCTGTGGAAAGCCTCTAACTACGTAATTTTTTAATTGAAAATTAGGTGTCAAATGGCCAAGCGGTTCATTTGATATTTAGTCTTACCCATAGACATCTGCAACAAGCTAATGAGTAGCACATGCCTTGCCTTTAATGAGGAAAGGATAAAGCTTTTTCTAATTAGAAAAAGACAGGAAGGGGAATAACTAGAAATCTCCGACATCATCAGACGAAACGCGAATACTTCTACGTGACGCCGTGAGGTTTGAGCCGGTTCATTCGTGCGACAGATGTTGTTGCGGACTCTACCACTACATTCTCGATTGTAGCACTTTATGTCTTGCCCATTGCGACTTTAACTTAACAAAGCCACGGATAATTTTGGCTTACATGATTATTTTATGGTACATAAAAATGTATATTACAAAAATGAATCAAAAATAAACTACGCGATGAATCAAAATGGAATAAATTTTGTATTTTTGATGATTGACATCAAATGTTAACAGCGGGTTCTAACCTTCTGCAGTCGGATGTCTTAAATTGAAAACTCATTCCTCCCATTGGTTGTAGACACAAAAAAATTAACCTACTTTCAAATATAGACATCACTTGTGTAACTTAGGGTACATTAACAGGAGACACGATAAAAACAATAAGTCCTTCAGCGTGCCACTAAAATTGACCCCATTATCTAATTTATCACTTAATAATGACCATTTCACAGTTATAAAACTGCGCTATCGGACCATTAAGACCATTAATAATGGGTCCTTGTGTGACCCTTTGTTAAGGCGTCTGTTTTTAAGAACTGTATTCTGAACTTTTATTTTGATAGGCTTTACTAGCTGGTGTAATACAATCACTTCTACCTTATATCTTCGACAAAATCTATGACTATGTGTATAGTTTCCTAGCGGTGCTGCCCCCTAGTTGACGCTGGGGCTTTTATTAGTTGGTCCAAAGGCAAATTGGCTATGCCATTGAAGTCAGTACAGCGGTATATACAGATGGCTTTGTTCCCGACGTTTCTAGTACTGACTATGAGTACTGTAACCCGTAAAATTAGTTTAATTTCAACGAGTACTACATGAATACAAGTTAACAGTAAGAGCAGGGAAAAACAAGGAATTACTATATTTAATTTGATTCTTGTTTCTGTGAGTCACATTTAAAAGAAATCAGGGTCTAGTAAAGTAATTAAATTCATGTTAAGTTTACGTTATTTTTGGTTGTTGATATAATAAATTATATAGATAGGGATCACGTGAAATTGATTTCTGGCTTCTGGCTGCTGGCTGCTGGCTGCTGGCTGCTGGCTGCTGGCTACTGGCTGCTGGCTGCTGGCTGCTGGCTGCTGGCCAAGCGGTACATTCGAACGAGACCCAACAAACATTTAAATAGATTATAGTATTGTAATTTTCGAAGAGAACGTCGATTGGGATTACATTTTTGTTTATATATTTCTATGTTTAAACAAACATTAAGACAGAATTAATCTGATAGAATGGTCAGAGGTTAAAGAAATTTAAATATACTTAACACATTTATAATAATTAATCCGTAATCTCTGCCTACCTCTTTGGGTTACGTGCGCGAGCGCTTATCTATTTTTATGTAATGAGGGATATATACTTATATTATTCTTGAATATTACTGTGTGTAAGACTATGACCTGTGAGAGATCGAAATTTTAACTTACATTTCATTACCATAATGATTTTCACATTTTAGCTTGGTGTGTATGTGTATGTATGAGTGCTTGTATGTAACGAAATCTTTGAACGTGATTTTGAATGAAACACCGATGAAAATGCGATACTTTCAATACTTTTTTATCCCATTTACACGAACTATGTGTTACCAGGATTTGCGATTTTTTTTAAAATTGAGAATAATGCCATCTAGGTTTTGAAACTTAAATAACAATATATACTACATGTAATGGAATGTAATTTTTTTTTAATTTATTTCCGTCCTATAAAATTAATGGTCACCATGGTAACAGGTGTTCTGCGAATTTGCATTCGCGTAGGCACATTCATATTGCGAGATGCCAATGTTGTGTAAGTTGTAGCCATCCACACATAGTTCTAGTGTCAAGTTAACGCAATTTCCTTACATTTAACGTTAACGTCATACGTAAAATATACAGTTTGAGTTAATCTATGGAACGAATTGAGTCTATGGTCCGAGTATGTCTCTGGAAGGGACAAAGGATTTGAACCTGATCGCCCACGCTGTCTGCGATTGGTCGAATACTGTCTTACTGGATCGTCTTAAAGGATTACGCAGACTGTCACTGTCAAACAATATATCTAATATTTATTTAGAAGTTGAACTTATAAATATTTACGCCTATGACTTGGTAGATTACTTAATTTTAATCAGTTTCAAGAACAACAATTAAGACACAAGTTAACACACAAATATAAACCATGACAGCACATTTGTCAGTTACTTTCACGATATTGCATTTAAAACTATAAACACTGTTTATTATTTAATAATTAAAGGCCAAAACGAATGATAAGCCATTATAAATAACACGAGTCTTATGAAAAAACTCATCTCCTTTATTATTATTTTTACCCCAAATAATAAGTAAAACCTATTATATGGCAACACTAAATAAATCATAGTACAAGAATGATTGATTAATTGGACGCACCTGTTTCGAGTACACGTAAAATAATTATCGGGTTTAATGTTAAACCTTCATGGTGCATCGAACCTTTAAATTGGAAACACCTCGACCGGACAAGGGTACATCAGAAGCTGTCAAAACTTTTGATTAGGAAATTAACCTCTCACTACACTGATTCTGTGAAGATGAGAGATTGATAGACCAACTTAATTATATTTCTTTTAACAGGCGAATATACATTCGAAACTGGCGACATACTTAAAGGGTGATGGCTGGAACTAGGCATTTATGATTGTCTTTGATCTTTGGTGTTAATACGCACGACCCCAAAAAAAACTCTCTGCCTACCCTACGCGGCTAGAGGTTTTTTTTCTATTCATCACACACCGGACGTCCGGGCACACTATATGGCATAAGTTAGTCAAAAACGACTAGGAATGTTGCTAGGGGTCATCGCCTAGCAACATTATCAGTTGCTTTTGTAATTTGTCTGTCCGTACTTCTTCATTCAACGTCTCAACATGCCGAAAGTGTTCAACAGTGGGATCCCGCGAGCAGGAAACAGCGACATCTGTTGCACGAATGGGCCGACTCGACCGGTGAAATATCACGGTCTCGAAAGACAGGAGTGAAGTAGAAGATGCGGTTCGTCTGTTGAGTGAAGGAGAGCATTTTATCTTTTTTTTCTAATAAGGAAGGAAGCGGACTGAACGGAGGAGGGTATTAGGCTATTAGCTTTTACCCTCTTCTGTCTATACTCAATTACTATCAGGTCAATTTCTAGCTGGTTTTCTAGATTTTTCTATTAAAAAAAACCCGAAGAATATCTTTCTAATTTTAGGCACAACGTGCTCCTTTAACCCACATTATTCTCCAATATTTTTAGATAAAGACGATGTCTTACTACAACTAGAATCCGCCTCATTTCGAGACAGTTTTACTTGACCGGTTTCCGTTGTAGACTATGAATAAATACGTTGTCATCCCGAGACAAAGATAGATGTTTGTTTCTTTTGTGTGGCTCTATCGAAAGGTAATCTTTGCCTCACACGGAAGAAAGGTCAATCGAAAAAAAACAAACACTGTACGGACCATTATAAAGCAATAATACCCATTCTTCCACGCCTCTCGGATACGAATTAAATTTTAAATTAAAAAGCAAAGACTGTATTCATCAAAGAACGATCAGCCATTTGCCGTGATTGCCTGTCTCTTTTTAATATCATTCTGTCTCCCTCTCACTGGTTGTGTCAGTTTATTACGATAACGTAATAATTGGTTAGGTTAGAACAATACAGAACTTACTTAACCTTGGTTTTGGTTATACATATCTTCGCTTTAATAAAAGAAAGTGATGTCCATACATTATATCACATGCATACATTCATATCCATGTACACAGACATACATAAACTTAAATAAACAAAATTATAGAAATTCAACAGTATCGTTGACACTTTCATCTTGGTGGAAATTGTTTTACCGTTATATTTAGTAAGGTTATATCGTAATTATCACTTCTAGAGTTTTTATGTGTTCCCATGCATTAAAATTACTTAACTATGGCCAGCGTGCTTTTTTAGGTTTCAAAAGAAATACAACCAATATCTGGCAATACAACCAAAACCAATATCTAACAGAATCTAGATCATTCTATCTTGTAAGCTTAAAGCAAACGTTAAAAAAGATAAAACAAAAAATAAAAGATACAGATGTTTTCTTGGACTCCGATACCATCAAGTGCCGGCAAAATGCTTTTGAATTGGTTTATCCTTTTGTAAATGTATGTATTAGTTTTATCTCTTTCTAGGATATGACATTTTCCTTTATTTGAATGAATTGTTCCATAGATGCGGTCCTTCAGAAGTACTAAACGTGACCTTGAATGGATGTAGCGTTGTATGTAAAAACCGGCCAAGTGCGAGTCGGTCTCGCGCACGATAGGTTCCGTATCTATTAAAAACGGCAAAGGAATCTATTACGGTAGCCCCGCTTAAAAATTGATTTTATTCTGTTTTACTGTTTATTGTTATAGCGGCAACAGAAATACATCATCTGTGAAAATTTCAACTGTCTAATTATCACGGTTCATGAGATACAGCCTGGTGAAAGACAGAAGGACGGACAGCGAAGTCTTGATAATAGGGTCTCGTTTTACCCTTTGGGTACGGAACCCCAAATGTCAATAGTCAAATGAATTAGTGAAGAAAGTGTGACGAGTCAAATTTGTCTTGGCAAAGTGAGTGGAAGTGTCGTTAGGGAAGGTCCATGACCAAGTTATAGTAACTAAATTGATGTCATACCAAACTAAATAGGTAAAATGTACCTTCTATTTCTTTTTACGAATAAATTAGATTAATTAATTTGTACTGAAATCGTTTCATCTTAGTAACCATAAATACCTTTGAACCAATTCCCCTCGCTGAGTTCCCCATTGCATAATTTTTATGGAACGTTGCCAATAGTGTTGTGCAAATTAACAAATGCAGCATTCCGTGCCACGGTCTAGCTAAACTATTTTCCTTTATATTGGGATATTCACGGCCAAGTTAGATAGCAAATTTACCTACAGTAAATAGTGCCTTATTGTCTAGTGCCAATATTTGGTAAAAAAGTACAGGCTGGCATAAGGACTGGCGACGTGGAAATTCAAAACAGCTGCAAAGGCGGTACGAAAGTTAAAAAGTAAATAAGTAACCGACAAATATAAACCCTTGCGTCTTAACAATAAAATTGAGAATTGATTGCCAGAAAAAATAGCCTTACGCGGGAAACTTTTCGAAGTTCAAATAAGCGTGTGGTTCACGCGAATCTTTAAGTTTTTTCCCTTACCAAATGGCGTGTAACGGGGCTAAAGAAGTTATCACTTCAAAAACATCAATTTTTATATTTTAGTTGTAGAAATTAACAAAGCTAACATATTCATGTTTTTACGTTCACTTGTGCATCCCCAATGAACAGATGTGTGTAGTGGAGGGATGTATTCAGGGAAGTGATGGAAAGTGGAAGGGAATAACACCTAGAGCAACTCACTCATCAGACGAAACGCAATGTCATAAATTTCCTCAACTTTACGTCTTCTTCCAGCTTCTGTCAGGTTGTGTACCTTAGCCGAGACTAGTTGTCAATTCTTAGATCTCAAATTATCAGATTTTTTCCGAGGAAATTGCAGACGCAATTTAGTAGTAGGGGGCTTATTTTCCACAACTCTACGACTAGCGCGTATTTTGCGTCAGTTTTTTTGCAGACACAACACAAATCTTTATAAAGACTATGTAAAACTTCAATATCTCACATCAATGCAGTCTGCAATACAGAGCACCATTAATTAAGGAGACAGAACGATGGGTGCAGTAAATGCATCTAGTACTAATTAATTAGGTTAATAGCTCGGGTTGTGGTGCAAAGGTGAACAGTTCCGCTGTCTTGATGGACGTAAGACATAAACTGATAGCGTTTTTAGATCTCTAGTAATTAGGTTACGTATACAGGTTAATAGGTGCATCGTAAATTTTTACGACTATAAAAATTACGTTACCGCTTTTAAATCA
Organism: Papilio elwesi; assembly: GCA_029849275.1. Taxonomy (NCBI): domain Eukaryota; kingdom Metazoa; phylum Arthropoda; class Insecta; order Lepidoptera; family Papilionidae; genus Papilio; species Papilio elwesi. Next base: position 5,306,207 of record CM056713.1, read on the forward strand.
ATTGGATTTTTATTGTGTGGTATATTAAAGTTGTTGCGAAAACGAATTTAAGCAAATCTAACTTATATTTTTACTGTGGACTATCATTTTGAGTTACGCCAGAGTTTAAGTAATTTAACTTGGGTCTAAAGCTTTGTATGTAGTTCCATCGTGATGAGACGTCAAGAATTCTTCCCTTCCGAGTTATTTTTGCATAATGGCCCCTCATAAAAACTTTATCGTGCGTTTGATCCCAACATTAAACATTATCTTTAAAGGAACAAGTCGCTCGAGGCGCTTCACGTAATGCGTCGCGGTTCTTTGCAGCTGAACCTGTTGTGGAACACGATTATACAAAAATTTACTTCATTTTGTTTTTGTTGACTGTACTATTACTTTATTGATGTATTATCAAACCGGATGTTATCTTATATTCTGATACAGGATTATTTAAATATGTATATCTAATATCAATTAATTAAAGTAAGAGATAGTACCAGTTGTGAATAGTTTTATTCGACTGGAGAAGGGACCATTTAATGGTCTATATTTCAAGAAGACAGTTTAATTTACGTCCGTCCTGGCCGGCAGCGCACCTGTAGTTCCTCTGCGGTTATGGCAGAGAAGAGTTAAAAGAAGAGAAGTTAAAACAACAACGACCACTCCTGCCCCTCCCTGGTCCCCCACTACCCCCTTCACTCCTCCACCCCGATCATTTCTTAACCTATACATCTATCTATCTCCTGTCTAAGATTCATTTGTTAGATGATGATAGACACTTGTAGCTTGTTTTATGCTATCGTGATAATATTACTATGTTAGTAAGTCAAAGAACCGGTTGTTTATTAACTCAATTAGCTTTTGAATTACGTCATTCTGTGTCGAGGTATCAAAACACTTTACAAGACAATCGCACAATCTATTGAGAAAAAAGTCTCCAGATAACGTTATTTTGAAGTTATAACGTTTATGAATAAATAAATATAATTATACAAAAACGCTATAGCTTGTAAATTACGGCAAGCGTCAAAGTGCCGGTATCGAATGAAAAACAGCTCAATATATCGAACAACGGACTTGTATTGATGTTTGCTTACGAATTTTTTATTATTGCGAGCGCGATAAACTTACGGGTTATCTATTCTCTTGTTCTTTTATTTGTTGTTCTATTCTGTTGACGTCACAAATGTGGACCATTTGACATTTTGACATTTGACATATGACCAAACCCTTTTGCGTTGTGGAAAATACCGCTACCCATAGGCAACTGAGCAAGGATATATCCTTTTCCCTATTTTTATTTAGAAAAGATGGGAAAAGGGAACTGAAATTGGGCCACTGGCATCTCACTCATCAGACGTAACGAGCCGGCTCATTCCTGCAACAGTTGTTGCGGGCTCTACCACGGTTACTGCCTACAATGGACCAACCAACGAATCCCTCAAATCGTGAAATCATCTTAAGTATTTTGTATATCTTTTAGTCTCAACATTTCTGTGAGATATTAGCATAATCGTAGGCAGAACTACCTCCTGCCACAAATTTTATTTTCCTTTAAAAATTGCCTTTAATTCTGTAACTGTAACAATACTCGATTTTAAGTAGCTTTAGGAAAATTATATGAACCAAAATCATGGTCACAGTATTAGTAAAATTTCGAAAGCGCATTTCGACTCCAAATTTACCTGTCACATTGTATCCGTACCCTCAAAATGTTTATCTCAATTGCACCGGAAATGCTAGGTGACGAATTTGTACGGTACATTAAACAGTTAAATAAGTTCTTGTGTTCCGTTGCATTGGATAAACAATGCACCGAATTCGTTGGGACAATGGCGTTGATAGTGTAACCATATCTATAGATGTAAAAGATAATGTGTGTATGTGTATATGGGTGGACCAATTTCGATGAAATTTTCAGGGAACGTTCAGATTAGGTTAGTGGGTGACTCTGTGAAGTTTGGTACCTCTGCAAACAACATTATTAGCGCTGACCGGGCGAAGAGAGGACGTGTCACTAGTTACAAGTAAAAACAAATAATCTATGTGCTTATAAATGAAAGGAATTAATCATATGATAATTGCAGAATTAGATTAGTGGTTTACCAAAAAAGGGCGATACAAGGGCCGCCCATAACCGACGACCATGTATGCTAAGATGTATGAATGTAGAAGCGAGAGAGGTGTGCCAGGATCGCGCCAAATGGAAATCCATGATCTCTGCCTACCCCTCTGAGTTACGGGCGTGAGCGCGTATTTAATTATATTATTAATGTTATCTATATAAATTCTTATAGTACGTTTTCAATTCTGTTAATTTACCTTTGCAGTCTTTTGCTCATCTTTTCAACATGCTCATAGCGCCCAACTTGGTTGGAAATATCATCCTTGAGTGACATGGCTTTCACTAGTACAATATCTGTCTCCATCCTTTTCAATTATGGTCTTACATTACCATATGCAAGCCTAGCTCGTGTCATGTCATCGTTCACATTACTACAAGCCGGTACCTTTATGGCGACGAGGTACCATATGGTCACCCTATTTTGAATTTTGCTATCCCTAATGAGCCACCGTTTATCGGTCCATTAACGAAGTAATTGTACAATAATTGTATAATAAAAACAAGGCATACATTTGTAGGAGAATCGAACAGTATTACGAATCCTTCTGATCTTTAACAAGAACTTTCCAGCATTACACGATTTCATTTCGTCATTGGTTATTACTGCGCGATCATTACAGTAAAAAATGTCTGCGCATATGCGTACAAAGCCGGTGTGTATCGCTAGTATATATTTTAAGCCGACTCAAATGTGGAATGATCGTAACAAAAGATGAATGAACTCCACACGCACGTGTACTAAATAAATATGGTTTACACACCGACGCACCGAATGATCCAGAAACCCGGATTGCTACACGCGTTCATTTGAATGAGAGACAACAAATCGTTCATTCTGTAATGGCGCGGAGTGGAAACATGCTGCAGATTGCTCTCGCTGAAAAGATTGCCTCGGAATTAGGTCCGCCTAGGTGATAAATGTACTCCCCCATTTTTTATTACTGGATTTAGAGCGGTGCAAGTCAGAAGATTTTAGCGTGGATCCATTAAGCTATTTTCTTTATAACAATTTACCTATATATATGTCCATAGAATTCTATTCATCCTGTAAGGGTCTGATGTATGTATGTATGGAGAAGTAAGTAAAATCTAATTAGTAAGTTAACCTGAGATCCATATGACCAATCATACTAAATAGGGTAAAAGGTTTGCACAGGAAGACATGCACCCTGTACTTGACCAAGAAATTCTTCTCCTCGTCCTTTTTCCTGGATATCTCTATCTGTCCATAAAAGGTTGGCAACGCATCTGTAACTCATTAGTTTGTTGAACGCCTATGGGTAGCGGTCACATCAAGTGGCCCGCTTGCTTCGCCACATTCTACAACAAAGGAATAGAACTCTGCCTACCTTTATTGGATTAAAAAGGTACGAGAGATAATAAAATTAATTATATATAGCCACCGTTATTTGCCCCAATTCTGCACCGCACAGTAACATACTAGACGGGTTCAATGACCCACATGGGAATGCTTTTCTCAACCGCGAATAGATAATGTTACGTAAATATTTTGATATCCCGCCGGTTATTGTTTCACTTTGAGCCTGAACAAAGTTTATTCGATTCATTAAGTCTATCTGTATTATAATGAGAAAACCGGGAAAGTGCGAGTCGGACTCGCGAGGGTCCCGTACCATTATCTTTAAAAACGGCAAACAAACATTTTCGTATCCCCTTATCAATAACTAGTGATCAACCCCGGCTTCGCCCAAGTAGCCGTTTCGGAATCTATAGAAAACATACATACACATCGCGTTTTACATACGTAGAAAACATAAACAAATATCCCACGGGAACCGCAGATTTTTCTGGGATAAAAGATGTCCTATTCCAGACTATAATCTATCTCTGTGCCGAATTGCATCCAGATCCGTTCAGCTGTTTTGGCGTGAACGTGTAACAAACAAACGGTATCTTCCAATAACATTTTGAGTGATTTGTGTTGTCTAACCTAAGTTTGTCTGCTTATAATTGTACTATCAAGCCACATATACGTATCCATGTAATTATCAATTAGTATTTTATGTTTTTGTTGGAGCGCCAATAATTTTTGTAACAATTTATCTATCAAACTTGACCCCATAAAGAGTTCACAGTTCGTGGTCACTCGATCGGAACCTCACGCAACATGTCCGAAAAAAGATAGGGTGACCACACATCTTGTGTAGGAGAGAATAAAAAAAGGAATAAAATCTGTAACGGACATGATGTATAAATGCGTATAAAAATGATAAAGAAAGAGATGAGAAGGGAATGAAGCATACAGCTCCTCACTGGGAGATGTATTCTTCAATTTCTTACTTCTGGGTCTTCTTATCTATTCCTTTTTCCTGCATTAGAGTTGATAACGCATCTGTTACTCACGTCGGTGGTATCAACGGGTAACGTCGGTCACTTCTATCAGATGACCCTTGGTTGTTACCTCATCATCTTACTGCCCTTTCTCATACTGTATAGGTTTTGGCTACAGTTTTAATGGCCGACCGTCTGCCTCACGCCTTCCTCGATAGTACATGGTTTTTATTATGACTTAAAGTTATTAATTAAATATTTATCTCATTTCAGGTAATTACAGATTACAAAAATTTACAACGCTGTGACCGGCACAAGGAAAAGACAGTGAGTTTTATCACCTTACGTTTATCATTTGAAATAGACATTTAGCTCTTATGTTATTGTGCACGGGTAGTACGTAGAATTTTTATAAATTAAATTTCATTCTATTACCCTTAATATAAGTAGATTAGTACTCAAGTATTTGTGCCTAATACAAAATAGTGGATTACATAGTTTTGAAAATATCCTGCAAGTTCTATGAACACGGTGACCGCTCCCCTATATTTTAATTTAGCACCGTCGTCACGGTGGGCGACAGTCAAGGTGTGGTCAATGCATCTGCACCCATTATTTTACCATAATTTTATGTGCAACTGTGTTTTATTCTTGCCAAGACTCGGTGGATTATGGTATATTATTGGGATGACACTTATTTTATTTTTAATCCGTCTCATTTTCTACACGATCAGAAATCTATCTGTCCTTCTCTTACTTACCTCTCTCTCATGTTACGAATTGTGCCTAAACGTGACACGTACTTGATTTATCGGTTTCTCGATTCTTGATTTTTCTTTAAACGAGCAATTCTTGTACATAGAATACGTCAAAAAAATAATGTTAATGATTATTACGCGCCACCTTGTGGTAGGTATTTGCATTATCTATTATTGGAGCATTGTCAAGGGCTAACTAACTGATACCTCATATTTTTGTTAGATGGCGCTCTTTTACGTCCACAGCTAGTCAAAGTGTCAGACGTATTCTTTGGCTGATGATGCTGAAATATCTTTTGATATCGTATTCCCGTACAACATAAAAAGCTGTTATTATTCTAGCACAGATAAACTTAACTTTACCCGACCCAGTTCATTAGTCTTTCGACCTAATAAATCTCCCGGCGTCGCCTCCGTTGCCCAACGTCTAATGCAACTTAATTGTGCTTAGATAACGTCGAGTAAGTAAACTTTTGATAAAGCGAAGTGGCCCGGTTAATGCAACACGTACTCATCGCTCTAACGTAATTAAGTGAGATGGCACATCGTTAAATGTTTAATAAACTTGTAATTAGGAACAAAAAACGATGTACCATAATTATACTGAAAAGGGTGTTTAGAATGGTACAAGAAAGTTTGTGACTACCAAACGATGGTGCTCACCAGTCCAAATGCCGTGTTATCACCAAAACATTTTCATGGCAAGTTCTAAGTCATCCAATTACTATTATATATGTATTTATTCAGTATTATATTTATTTTAAAAAGTTTAACTGTACATGTTAAGGAAGACACCACATAACTGATATATTAACACATTTTGACAATGGTAGAGCACGCAGAAACAACTGATGCATGAATGGGCAGGCTCGACCGGTGAAATACCACGACCTCACAGAAGACAAGCGTCAAAGCGTTTCGTCTGATAAGTGTGGTGCCAGAAGACCAATTTCAGTCCTCCCTTTCCCATCCTTCCTTAATAATGTAGGATGGAAAGGGGAGAGGAGGGTGAGGTGGAGAGGAGTGATAGGAAAAGGTAACATCCTTTTTCTCGTCTTTTTCATATGTCCATTAAAGGTGGGCAACTGCAACTCGTTTGCTTGTTGCGGATGTGGGTAGTCACCTAACATCAGGTGACCAGCTTGCTCGTTTGCCACCTTCTACCATAAAAAAAAACCAAACTACTTCTGTTATTACGTAAACGAGTACTAATTAAGGATTTTTCTTTATTCATCCCTTAAAGATCTAAAGAAGAGGAAGACATGGAGACATAATATTAAGTAAATTGGTTTTAAATCTATTTAAATATTAAATAGGGTTCAGCTTAGAATGGACAATCTTCGGTTGAATTAAATTACATGGCAGGTGAAACCACGTGCCTCAGCTTGTACATTGTGTTGTGCAGTAAATAAATAAATAAATATGCGCTCACGCCCGTCACCCTGAGGGGTAGAGATCAAGGATTTCCATTTGGCGCGATGCTAGCACACCTCTCGCTTTTTCTACATTCATACATCTATGCATACATGCCCATCGGTTATGGGTGCTCCTTATATCGCCCTTTTTTAATAAGCCACTATTTGATCGATATAAGTTCTTCTAGGGCGTCCCAACACTACCACTGGCTTTTGCAACATAAATCTATAGTGCAGTAAAGTATAAATAAATGAATCAAACCTCCTTTAAAATATTTATTCTATGCTGTACATCCTTTGTGCAGTAGTAGCTAAGCTATGAGAATCTGGTCTTGGGATCTACAGCCAACATACATTGTTATTTTTTTACTTTCATCATGTCATTTCCATTGATGTTATGTCTTATAAAACGTTTTGGAACAGACGGGGAGAAACTTAACCGATTCTGGCGTGCAATGCGAAGAAAGTGCTCGTTTGACCCATTTCCATTCAGAGTTTATCAGCCGTTGCGCGTGTCCATTGTCCACGTTACGGCACAATGATATAACTGAACAGGTACTTAAATAAAAGCACAAATAGCTTTCTGATTTACATTTTATTTAGCCTTTCACCTTTTTAGAAACCACTACATTTACATTTTTGTCGTTTATGGGACCTTCTTACCGTTTAGTTTCCCAACACCTTCTCCTGCCCTTGCATGTTGAATTGTCTGTATTATTTTCTTTGTTCTTCGCGTGTTTACCCCCATCTTGTTAAATCATCCAAAAATTCTATTTTCTTTGTAACCAAAAGTCCTTGCTTTTTAGTTGGTTAGAAAGGATTCTATACTTAACCTGTTTTTTATAGTTACTACGTTCACATTAACTTTACAGTTTAGTCCAATCAAAGTAAAATAGAAGAGTACCGGATGACCCACGATAATGGAAACAGGCCATAGTGTTGCGCAAGCGTGTAAAATTACAACACATGTGCCCGAGATGGGACATAAAACAAATTATTTCAGGATACGCGCCCCGCCGACCGCCGGGCGATTGGCGAACGAATGTGTTTTAAATTTATCGATATTACTCCGGTTATTTACGTTATCACCCAATACCACAACTTATTTTATCGCCTTGTATTGAGTTTGTACCCCGTTCTCTTTTGTTACGCTCCCATATAATTTGCAAAGCTTGACCCGTCTTTCAAATTTCACACTTGTTTTACAATTATCAAATTTAAATATAACCGCAAAAGTGAATATAAATCGGGCAACAACAGGTTTAGAAGTGTATTCTTTCAACATGTTACAAGACATGTCTTTGTTTATTCTTGTGTTCAAACAAACAGAACATCTTTAGCGATGCTGACAAACTGGACTCTGTTTACTTAACCTTGTCGAAGTAAGCTCGTTTGAACGTGGTTGATTGGTACAGTCATATGCCAATACGGCGGGTAATTATAATCTTCTTACAAACGGACATAACATAAATTACAGTATTCTTTGTCTCCCCAAATCGTTAAAACAATTTATTTATTTAAAATTATTTAATATTTCGTGAGATATCCCTACTAATATTATAAATGTGAATGTAAGTTTGCTTGTTACGCTTTCACGCGAAAACTACTCAACCGATCATCATTAAACTTTGTACACATATTCTTGGAGGCACTAGAAGTAACATAGGATACTATTTATTAAAAAATATAGCATATAAAAAGCGAAGTATGTCTGTTCCCTATAGACCTATAGACTCCGAAACGCCTGGACCGATTTCGATGAAATTTACAGGGATTGTCCAGATTGGCACATTCCTGTGTTTGGTAGCGATCGGATCAACATAATTAGTGATACACGGGCGAAGCCGGGGCGGGCCACTAATTTTTAATAAACTAATTGAATATCAGCTCTGACGTGTAAATAAATAAACTAGTTTAATATCAGCTAGTCCGGTATATATTCCGACTAGAATCGAGCCTGTCGGGGACCTTATCTCAGGGTGAGTGGGACTGTGATATGTTCGCGGGCGCGGCCCGTCTCTCACGAACTAATTTTTATTCTTTCCCTCAATGGATATTAAATAACATCAGAACTTCAATCAATAAAAGCAGCATTTTAGTACTAACGCACACGACTGTACTTTACGTTGGTCCGATCTTGAAACAAGGGTGTTGTGTTTTATTATTAGATCCCGTTATAAATACCGTTCAGTGCCCGTAAAATCTTGGCTGTACATCTCTAGTGATCCGCCCCGGCTTCGCTCGGGCTTTGTAATCACAACGTGCGTCAAGGTTAGCAAGCTACAAAAATAAGCAATACCAGATAAATTTAATTAAGCAATCACCTGTTCGTAAAAGTTATTTGTACAGTAAATGGAATTCCTTTACGATATCAACATTGTTGTGAACGAGGAAGTCTTTAAATACATTGTTCAATTGAAATTGATGACTCTTGTTAAGCGGTTTAGTAACAACTGACTGTGCAGGCTTGCCTTGGACAAGGATTGCCTCGAGAATGTGGTCTGCAGTTTCAAGTGAAATTACAAACTAGCAAGTAAGACTTCGCAAATATCTGGTGGTACTGTAGCTGGTAATAACAGATTTAATTTGCAAAGTTTTAATGTATCTCCATTTTATAATCTCATTTATATATTAGTGATCCGCCCCGGCTTCGCGCGGACTAATTATGTTGATCCGATCACTACCAAACTTATAGGATCAACTAATACGGAGATACACACATCGACATTTATGTGTATAGACTAGCTGTCACTACTCGCTGGCGATTTTTTACAGTGCCACCAACTTATCTGTGAAGTGGCAAAAATAGGAACTACGGTCGCCATGTTGAAATGTCATTCGACTGACCACAATTATTCCAAACGTGGTTTTCAATAAATCCTATAAAAAACTTTGGTTTTCTTTTACTTGCATCTCCTAACTAGGCGTGATCACTAATATCTAGATGGGTCTTTTAACAAGGTTTTAATCTAAAATATTGAAAAATTATAATTTATCGTAACTCCAAACTAAATAATATAAATGAAAATGTGTCGACTTTCCCGAATTTAGTGCACATTTATATATTATTTAGCAACACTGGAACGACTTTGGCGACAGTTCACACATAAGTTGGTGGCACTATAAGATGATTTCGGGTATAATAACTTCGACTTAACAGGTGTCAAAAACCCTTAGAGTACCACGTATATAATGTATAATGGAAATGTTTACCTTAAATAGTCCTACAAAAAATCCCGCGACAGCATATGTCTATCTTTTATGTGTAAGCTATTATCGACAAAATACCGGCGGAGCGAAGTTTGCAGGGCCAGCTAGCCAATCATATTAAATAGGGTTCATGTTAAACTGGACATACGTCGGTTAAATTAAATTGCACCGGCTCAGCTTGTAAGAATTTAAGTTAAGACAACATTACGAGAGTGACGCAAGCTGTGTTCAAGGCTGGCGCGATGCCAGCAAGCATAAAGATAAAAGTATTTGCATCCTCTCGTATCTTGTTAATTACAAGCTGAGCGCTGCGGCTTGCGGATTGTCCAGCCAGCCAGCCAGTCCAGCTATATATGATGAATCTTGTCTAACTGATCACGTGTGACAGTCTGCTGGGCTGCAACAGTTGTCAAAGGAAACTCCGCTCAACGCCTAACAGCTGTCATGACAGAACTAAAATAACGCGCAGTTTTTAAGCCCCGCCCATCATGGTACAGTTTTCGCTATAGTATTTAGGAGTGAAAAGAATACTCCATGTTTTATTTGCCTTCACTGGGCTACCGGTAGGGGTCAAGCCTAAGTGGACGTATGTTAGGCCGTGTCTTAGACGAACAGTACAACTATGTAATAACTAGTGATCCGCCCGGGCTTCGCACGGGTAGGACTGAAAACAATGTTTGAAAATATAGCCTATGTCACCCGGTGATAGTGTAGTTTCCCAATCATTTTTCTAATCGGTTCACTAGTTTCGCAGTCTATTCAATGCAGACAAACAATCAATTCTTTCCTCTTTATAATAATAGTATAGGCAATCTTAGGATTTACCCAGGGCAAAAACATACTCCTACGGTGTAATTTATAAAAGGCATGTATGAAAATAGGCCATGTATTGGTTTCTAACGAAAACAGATTAAGGACTAATATTTATCAACGAAACATCAAATCTTGCCTTTGACGGTGTGTCAATGTCTCAAGATCGTCTCTGTATCTATGTGAAGGTCTTACGAAATGGTATTTTGTATATAGAGTTATTTGTAAACAGAACACTGCAGTTTACATTATTCCAGTCCAGTAACCCAGTAATGGTGGACTAGAATGGACAGTACTGGTGATTAAGTGTACACAATCCCAGTCATTTAAAATTTGCCGAACCGTTTAGTTTGAACAATCGATACTGAAACGGCACTAGATTTTTCGTCTGGATTCAAGTAAACCGTCAAACCAATATCTGCAATGGATTGTTATTTAGATCAAGTGAATACCAGTGTGGGTTCACATTTTGGTTGTTGTAATCCCGGCACGGGATTATGATTCGATCGCTATAAGGTGATAAATAAAAAAATCCCAGGTGTCTGTGCCCAAGACGCTCGGACGTTAAATTCGAGACGTTTCCTAAAACAATGACCACAGTCGTGCGTTGTCTATCTCTCTCTCATGCCGCGCTCTCGCTTACACACTGTGAACGATGCGGCTATGTCGTGCACTATCGGCAACTCTCGGCTCGAGCGTAACGCTACATTTTGCGCGAATGCCAACAATGTTCATCAATTTATAAGACGTCACTTCAAAAAACATGTAGTCCATAACTTACTGGAGAAGGCAGAGATTATGGATTTTTATATGAGACGGTTCAGGACATCTACGCATGCAAACTCGTTGGCTATGGGTACTCATGCTACTACTCCCGCGCTGTTCCCGCTGTATGTGGGGTTGGCGTAACTTGCTTTTGTCGTCACTCCCTTCTTAATCAAGTCACCTTTTACCCTTCCCGACATCTCCCCCCTTAATAACTACACCTACATAAATGTGTCAGATCGACCTATTTACCGTGAGTTTACACATCCGAAAACTTCACATTGAACATATTGTCATCTCAGTTTTTTCAGAGAGAAAGCTAGAGATAAAATGTATTGTTTGAAAGATTTCGGCAGTGTGAACACGGTGTAAGTGAAATCTCACAGAATAGTTTGAAGTAGAGTATACGAACAATGAGATGTATCAGTGCCTCTGATTTTGATCTACACTGTGCTTCGCCGGTGGCCTTTCATACACCGAGGAATGCATTTTTCGCCGCACCGCACACACTTGAGTCAATAAGGATTCAAAATATTTTATAAACCTACGTAAAGAGACGTTACTAGCTTATAAATTTGGTTATTATACTTATGTAATCTTTAAAATACACTTATTATTGCCTTAACCATCTACAGTTTGTTAAAATAGAATATGGGGGCAATCGATCACCGGGCTCATTTGATGTTGTGTCCGCTACCCATAAACATCCAGGCATATGATCGCAGATTTAAATGAAGGAGAGAATACACAGGAAAAAGGATGTTGCCTTTTCCTATCCCCTCCCCCAACGTCCAATCCTTATTGAATTGGGAAGGGAAGGGAAATTGGGCCTCCAGCACCACACTCATCAGACGAAACGCAGAATACTTCTATTTCACGCCTATCTTCTGTGAGGTCGTGGTATTTCACCAGTTGAACCAGCTGTGCAACAGATGTTGTGGGCTCTACCAGTATAAAAAATTCTCGTTCATTACTGCACCAAAAAATTAAAACTAGTTTCGTTTCATGTAATATAGTTTATAGATAAAAAAGCGTCCCACCAACATTTATTACCCAAATAAGATAGTAAAATGGCTTTCTCCCCAACACAAAAGAAACAAGGAAAGTTTTAATCTATTGGTAATGTTTCGCAACGTGCAAGGTCCTTTTATGTATTTCTCCGCGGACATCATGTGCGTGTTCGCATCCGATATGGGAAGGACCACTTCCTTACAAAGCGACTATGATAAATTATAATAAAAAACTTAACACTACTTTTATCTGGCCTACATCCGTACAGACCTAGTGATAGAGCGGTCCTAGCTATATATGGATATCGATAAGTCTTTGATTCTACTCTCACCTTGATGCGTCATCAATAGTGAAGTGACTTGACTATCGATAAAAAAATTAGATAATGATAATGAAAAATATAGACTAGGATATGTCTTAAAATAACACAGTAAAGAAGGGTCTTACAGTATGTGATATAATATATATTATATAGCTTTTGACTTGTTTCTGAACATCTGATTGTATCATTGAGGGGCGAGGGCGGGGGTGCGGAGGGTGTCCGGGGCCAGGAGAAGACAAATATAGTGTAAGATATCGCTTGGATGGTGCTATTTACTTATATCCCGAGATAAAATATACATTATATTATATTTCATAGTGAAAAGCCCGCGTAACAATCGGCATCAACAGCTATTGCACGAACTGATTGGATCGTGGGAGAACCACGACCTATCAGAACACAGGCGTGAAGTAGAAGTTTAATCCTCTTTCCTTTTTTGTTTATTTTCTTTTCTTGGTGTTTCTAGCCGAAATGCGTTAAAACCATTGTCCGTAGGTACCGTGAGCCACATACCAACTTTTCATCCACTTCATAAGGTCATAAATGTTACAGATGATTGTACCCATTGTTATAAAATTGGATTTTTTATTCGACAATTGGAATGAATTGGTACAAGCTTAAGAATAAAACTCCTTCCCAACGATTACATATCTTACTTGTACCCCGTAGCCATAAAATGATGCTGTAATTATGGCACCATGATTTTGTCTTCCAAAAAATTTAAACATCTTCTTTTTATTTTTAACACAATTTTTCTTAAACTTGGTACATACATCGATAGAATAATATATGGTACAACACTACACTCGGGCGGAGTAAAGCAGATAATGTTGCCACGATTAGGACATGTAAGGCAAACTGTGTCTGGCATTTTTATTTGCTAATTGCCAATCGAAAGCTTTTCATGGTCGGCATCGCTTGACCATCCTGAGGAATCAATTTCTCCGGCGTCTGTCTTATAAGGACAATCTGAGATTACACTGTCGCTTTGAGTGTCAACAATTTACGTATAGGAGCCAAGTGGATAATATTATTGACACTTATATATTAATGTTTTTTCCATATTTGTCAAAGATTAATTTTAACTTGTAATTTATATATCTTTGACAAGGAGAAGACGTAGACCTCTCTGCGGCAACACTTCTTTGGTAAAGTAAATACAGATAGAAATAACAAGAACAAATATTAATGATGGTTATTTGAAAGCGCTCTTTGACACTAAGGAGCCGAGCAGAAAGAAAAATAACTATAAGCGAAAAGAATGTAATCACGTGGGCGAGCGGAGTGTACCGCGGGTGAGTGAAACCGAGAAGGTACAAGTAAGAGGTAGTAATATCTATCCAGCTACCGTTATATTTTACAGGTAGTCAAATGAATACTCAAAGAAGGCAGGTTTTATATGGATTGCTAATCTTTATATATGTAGAGGTACTAGAAGTAAAGGAAGAGGGTATTAACATTGCATTGGGCTAGATGATAAGATATCGGAAGAAAAATTGTACCAAGTTCAACTATAAATTAGTATTCTTAAACCTGAGACACTTTCTGTAATCTAAAGAGCTTATTTTAGGCATGAAAATGGCATGGTAATGCAAGTACACTGCAGTGCAATATGTTTCATACACTGTACTGACATTCTCCAGCGATCGCAGAACAAAGACTCTCCACACATCAGTCGCGCCGCATCGCGCGCCCGTCTGAAGCCGCTTTAATGCTCTCCGGTGTTGGGTTACAGCGCGTGCTTCATACAGGGTGTCACGAAAATAAAATATTTGAAGTTCTAAGTCAGAGAAAGTTAGCTACTAATTCGTATTCTCCTACCCTTCCGATTAACCAATATGAAAAGAAACTGGTCTATTTTTTGCAACACGCACAACTTGCAACAAAATTTTATATTGTAACGCCGGAAACTTGTAATAAGTGAATTAGACTATCAAGTATCTAGTCAATAAGTAGTGGACTAGATGGCGCCACTAGTGTTTTAGAACGCGCTATATAGTAGTATTATGTAAATTAGGGTACTTACATATTAACTCCACCGCAGTTACTTTCATGGAGCGTCCGCCGAAGCGGCTCGCGAAGGCCCTCTCTACGGAGGGAGCCCTCGAGATAAGTTACTCTTGAAGAGGCTTAGGCTAGGCGCTCTCTGCGCCCTGCCACCTCGAGCCCGGTGTAGCTGTAAATGCCTCCTCTAGGCAAACAGTGAGAGTTACAAAAAAACCGCAGTTACATTATTTTTTGTTTTATGTTTCGGGGAATCCATCACATTTAGTGACGCCTTAGTCACTTCTGGCGCTCGCCAGCTTTTGCGGCGACACGCTGGTTTCCCTCGTACGGCTCTAAACTAACGTAACTTTTGTTGCTGAGGTGTTAATGCGCACACTTTACCTTGAAATATCCGAACTCTGGACGACGTTTGGGCCACGAATAACTAGTTGTTTAACAGAAAATATACTTTTTTTACCGTCGAGATTGTACGGACGTAAAAGAAGCGAGACAAGTTGAGATAGGGGTGCCAGTGACAAATGGAAATCTATATAATCTTTCCTCAGTGTTACTGTAATTTATACATATCTATGTAATTTAATTATATTAATTTTCAACAGTTGGCAACCCTAACTGAGACGTACGCGCAGATGTGGCGTTTGATAGGTTTTTCATTGATGTTCGAGTACCGACGCGATACCGGACTTGTGACCGATTAATTACTAGCCATTCGGATGAGACCCTTAAACTATTATTGAATCGGTCTGAAAGAAATCAATTTAATTACGTACATGGAAAATACACATTTATATAGTAAGCTCGGACAACTTAATTCAACACTTTCAATTTTTGTTGCTGGACAATAACAGTACCAAAATCAAATCAAACTAAGACGCGATAACGATACCCAAAACCCTCGGTCTCTTTGTTTGATCACATGAATGAGGGGCAAGCCCTAAAAGGGGTCTTAAACCTCTCCAAGTACTGAAGACAATTACAGCTAAAACTGAAGAGGGTTCCTCTCGAATATAAGAGAACAAGAAACTGAAGAATACCTATAGATGTTGCTTTGAGAGTGATGCGTCATGACTCGTTTCCATTGGTATAGTCGTACGTTACGTACTCACGCTTATAACCCAGAGGGTTAGGCAGATAGACTTCCAGTTGGCACGTGACCGTTCTCCATTCTTCAACCTTCATAGATCTACGCATACAATAAACAACATTTAACAGTGGTAGAGCCCGCAACAACATCTGTTTGCACGAATGGGCCGGCCGGTTAAATACCACGACTGCACAGAAAACAGGCGTGAAGTAGAAGTACTCTGCATTTCGTCTGACGAGTGAGGTGCCGGGGGCAAAATTTCCCTTACCACCCTTTCCTTACAAAGATAGGATGCGAACGGGAAGAGGGTTAATGGGGAAAGGAATTGCCTGTCTATGCCCTCCTCGATCCATTAAAGGTAGGCAACGCATCTGCAACACATTTGCTTGTTGCGGATGTCTATGGGTAGAGATCACCTAACATCAGGTGATCCGTTTGCTCGTTTGCCACATTATAACATAAAAAAATACAAGCTCGTCGGTAACGGATACTCCTTATATCGCCTTTCTTTAGTATGTCACTAATCAGACCGATATAAGTTCTCCTTGCACGTCACCTAGCAACATTGCCACTCACTTTTACAATATAAATTTGTTTCTTAGCTTATAACAGCATATTTTTACACCATTACATATATTCTCATCTGTTTCGACTGTGTACGTAACAGTAGACAATGAGCAATGAGCAAATTTAAACATGACCGACAATCTCGAAATAAACGGTGCGCTATCGAGAGATACGTCTTGTAACCCGGTCACGGGTACAGCGGTTGTAGTTTTTACGTGAACATAACGTAAACCGTGATTCACGTTGCCCGAACTAATGTTTATACTTCGCAATTGTATAAAACGGCTGGATTTATTTCATAAGCACCCCACATCAATAAATATCGTTATATTATTATTTTCGTTCGGCTAGTATCTAGTGTTCGCTACCCAATGGCATCTGCAACACGCTAATGGGTTGCAGATGCGTTGCCTACTTTTAATGGACAGAGGAGGGACAAACAGAAAATGGTTTTCTTCCCCTTCCAGGTGGGACCTGAAGTGGGCCTCCGACACCTCACTCATGAATCGAAACACAAAATACTTATTTTACTTACTTCACGCCTGTCTTCTGTGAGGTCGTGGTTTGTTACCGGTCGAGCTGGCACATTCGTGCAGCAGATGTTAGTGCGGGTCCACGATTAACAGCTATACAGTTAAATAACGGGGGCTGTAATTTCTTCCTTTTTTAATTTATTCTATTCCCTAAATACTCGTACGAAAGGTAGCTACTGTAAGTCCAGGAATTGCGGAGTAAAAATATGAAAGACACGTTTAACGAAGAAGAGAAATTGTCAAGCAGTGATTATTTGATCATAGTTTGTATGTTTGTTAAACATCCAAAAAACATTGGCCCAAATATTGTGTTCGAGGTGTTCGTACAAATGTTAGTTTAGGGTTAGCAAACGATAGCCTTCGGATGTTTGACAAACGTGTCGCTAACTGTCGGATGGGTGGCCTTTTAGTAGCGTTTGTTTTCGATTTCGAAAGAAACGATAGCTCAGCCATATCTAAACTAGTAACCCACCCCGGCTTCGCTCGGGTAGACTGCACTGTCACCGATATCATTAAGACTTCATTGGAGCTACCGAAGACAATCGCAGACACGAATCCCGCAAAATCAATTTCCATAGACAAGATCGATGTGAATAAGACCACAGACAATCATGAATACATATGTATAAGACCGATGTCAATATGTCCTCATTGGGTAGACCAAAGACAATCGAAGGTGTATAACCCGCTAAATCTGTCTCCATAGAGAAGATCGATGTCAATAATACCACAGACAATCCCGAATACATATAAGACCGATGTCAATAAGACATCATTGGGTCGACCACAGACAATCGAAGATGCATAACCCGTTAAATCTATTTCCATAGACAAGACCGATGTCCGCATTGGCGCGCACCCAACATTCTATCCAGTCTGCCGCCGGAAGGCGCTATAATTAGCTGCAGACTTTGATGTCATTCGATTACTTGTAAATCGATGAAGCGTGTCGTTAAACATCGAGTATTGCTGTTTAATCGATTGTATCGATTTTATTTTCAATACTAACATCGATATAATTTCAAATTGAAATCGATCGATATTAAAAAGATACTGTCCATCTAAAGGTACATAACATATCATCGGAACCAACATATGTATTGAATGAGATGATAATATTGGCAACACTGTTTTGTAGTTTTGTAAAATGTCAACACTTAATTATAGTGTTTTATCTTATTTAACAATATGAAATCACACGTCGAATATTGTTGTACTGCATATTGACAGATGTTTCGCATATGAGAAAATTAATGCACCAGCTAAGATTGCCTTGCAATATCGTCACCATCCACCCACTGCCATTAAAATTTACGAAACGGCCTCGTAATATGATGTTTGTGTAATCATAATCGAATTAGCATTGAACACCCATGTGAACGTCACTTTTGACACTTGCGTCACTTTTGACACTTGCGTCACTTTTGACAATTGCGTCACTTTTGACACTTCGTCGCTTACGTTAAAAAGTAATGACTTCATTTGTTGACTTTGTATCACTTATCAGGGACTTGATTACATCACGAGCTTAAAAGCTTTGTAAAGTAGGTCGAAGCAAATAATGTTCACTCTTTTCATGCCCCAAGAAACCAGTGGATTGTTGCAAGATTAACGTTAGATTTCAGAAAGACTAATGAAGGGGAAAATTAACTGACTAGCTGTCAAATGGCCGATCAAATGTCAAGGAAAATTTTACGTTACCTTTTAACGTGATAGTTGTGTAAGTGGAATTAAACCTTGACAAACCTTTCAGAAACTAGACGTAAAAATCTGGCTCACAAGTAGACAAATTAGTGTATGTCAAATTAATTTAAATTCTAAACACATTGTACGTAAAGAATCATGAGAGATTATAGTATAATACATTGTAAATATGATTCGGGGCATCTGTGTTTAGTGTACCTGTCTAAAGCATAATTACTTTACCC
The DNA here is from genome assembly GCA_029849275.1 of Papilio elwesi. NCBI lineage: Eukaryota > Metazoa > Arthropoda > Insecta > Lepidoptera > Papilionidae > Papilio > Papilio elwesi. The sequence goes on from CM056713.1 coordinate 5,325,013, forward strand.
GTTAAAAAGCAGGTCACGTTACTAAATCTAGACCAAATAAGATCGTAAAGTCTAGATTCAAGCTCGACCTACCATAAATCTGCGCATCCGTTTTTGAAATTTCAAAATGGCGGCGGTAAAATAAACAAAAGAATAAAACTGTTGTAAGGAAACAGATGGGGGACTGCTGCAAGCGACCAGTTTAAATAGACCCCTTACGAAATTCGATGTATAGAGAGACATAGACCTCGTTTTGCCAGTGATTTTTCAGAATAAAGTCCAGTGTAATTTGAACTCTAATAGTGGGTGTACTATTAGGCAATTGGTGTCTGATGCGATTGTCCATTTTCAGTTGGTCTATTTTCAGTGATCACACGTTGTGTTGTGTCTGAGGGGAAGTGGGTGTTCGGGTGGGCTATGAAGTAAGCGTGATATAATGCTGGTATATTTCAAACTTGTTTATTATTGGTAAATTCTGCAAATTTCCAAACCGATTTTTATAATATATACACAATTAAAGAGCTGCGTCGTCCAAGAGTCATATAGCTACTTTTTTTTGTTTGTTTGTTCCGGATAAACTCAAAAACTACTGAACGTCGTTTAAAAATGACTATACTACTAAATTACTAATATATGCTATGGTGGTATGCATAGATTTATTATTATTTTAATTTAATTAAAACCGCTCGTTTAATGGCCACACATCGAACCGATACGCTTCGTGTGACCCACATATAACAAACGTAAATATTACATCAAACTTGATTACATTAATTTCATATATTGACTTTTGGTGTCTATTTTCAACAGAATAATGTTATTTACATAACTAGCGCCACCTCCCGGCTTCGCACGGGTAGCAGTGTACACGCCATTCCATCGCAATGTCTACCTATTGCGTTTTTTTCGAAACCTCAGGAATTACATTAATTTAAGAATTTGTACTTTCCTTACGAATAACTTCATCTACGACCAAAAATCGTACGATCCGAACCGAAAATCCGACCTGTAGTTTTTGAGTTGCCGTATTCAGATATATACGCGTCATGTTGTATAATATAATGTATCTTGTACTATTTCGCGCTTCACTCGCATTAATGTCCTTACATTCAGTTTTTTTAGCGATAAATTTGCCCACAATTTTCACAATGATCAGTTGCGGAGCAAAGAACAAACAGACAAACTTACTTTCGCATTTATAATCTTAAAAAGGATAGGCAACGCATAAAGGACACGGTAGTGTGTTAAAGCGTTCCCGAGTTCCCGACATCTGATTCATCTATACATGCGACGGGAACTCTATGGTTTTTGTATCCGCATTTCATGTTGTGAATATATACACATATGAACGTGCACATGTACACTAAAGTTACAATTGAACATTGTTACATTCGGTTCAATGTACAGGCTCCTTTACGATCGTAAATCTGTTTGATTTATAATGTAATACAATATGATTGTTCCCCGCTTGGGATTTATTTGCGGCCGGAGAGTTTTAATGTTCAACCTCGGATTTTGTTATGGAATTATTATTAAAATTGTGTATGTACCGTAATAGATTTGTTTCGCACCTACTTTATATACACTTAAGATAACAAGACGACAAAAATACCTACTTTGAGACAGATAAAAATATATTGGGTAATTCGTACAGTCGTGAGGAGTCAGAATGTGTCCATGGAGGCTCGTCTGGCAATACACAATGATGTACTAGTCCCCACTTTAATGTATGGAAGTGAGAGCTGGTTTTGGCAGGAAAAGCATGCTAGTAGAGTTAATGCCGTTGAGATACGATCCTTAAGAAGTATGTTAGGCGTGACTTTGAATGATAGGACTAAAAATGGATTGTGACTAGAATTGAGAAAGGTATGCCTCGGTGGTTCGGGCATGTTGAAAGGATGAATGAAGGGAGAGTAACGAAATAAATTTATATTGCAAAAGTGAGTGGTAGGGGACGCCCTAGAACTTATATCAATCAGATTTGAGACTTACTAAAAAAATTGCCTGTCTGACGAACATGTATCCGTAGATGTATGGATGTAGAAGAAGCGAGAGAGGTGTGCCAGGATCGCGCCATAATCTCTGACTACCTTTGGGTTACAAGCGTGAATGCATATTTATTTATTTTTTGAGATAGATCTTAAATACACGATTAATTTTTGCTAGCGAAGGTCAAAAGAATATATCCCTTTGATAACTTCTAAATAGAACCTTATCGAAAGTGATACTTCAAAATTGCTTAACAAACTCATTCCTAATTTTAATCTAAACAAGCTCGCTTCGATTTCTATCCATGGAGGACTCGCTAAGTGGAATTACGCCAACTTTCACCGATGAGCAAATTCGGCAAACAATGTTCAACGTACACACTTTTACAAGTTGTTGCTGTATTGTTTGCGCGCACCGAATTACGCGCCATTTGACTAATTTACGCGCCAAAACAGTCAAAGATTAAAACGTGTCTACCATAGATGAGATACAGATAAAATATACATCCGTATGAATATATAATGTCGTGTACAGTGTGGTACGAATTGTAATAGTGTTCTTTGGTATTTGGTTTATTTAAACATCTTAAAAAATTACGATATATTATTTAGTCTTATCAAATATTATAAGATTATTTAATATTTTAAAAAATTGTATTGACGTCGGTAACACACACATGTATTCATCTGTCCATACACACGAGTCAGTACAAAATTACTCTTTATATTGTACTAGTGATCCGGGTAGCCGTTCCGGAATCTATGGAATACCTGTAAAAAACAGCAAAGCATGGGAACCGTAAAACCTCCAGACTACAATCTATCTCTGTGCCAAATTTCATCCAGATGAGTTCAGCCATGTTTGCATGAAAGAGTAACAAACATCCATACATTCCAAAATTTCGCATTATAAACTATAATAGCTGTGTAAACCGAGCTTTACTTGGCCTTGTTTTGTACATTGTGGCCTTGTGTGTGTGTGTGTGATATTTATTTATTCCCGTAAAAAAGTATTACAGCGAGTTTAAATAGCTTTAAATTATTCTGTATTCTGTTTCAGGTAAAAATTACACTGATAATTGTGTTAACTTTGAAAGAACCGCTTTCCATTCTTGTAAGTACAATTTAATCTATACATTTTCATTTTCCGGGGGGCAAATATAGACTCCAGGTGTATCCTGCAAGTTAAGTACTTACAGGCTCTCCCATAAGGGATATTTCTTTTATATGGCAAGCTTTTTTTATTTGACGGGCCGGTTGGCGTGGCTTGCTTTTCACGCCGCAGGTCGTGGGTTCGATTCCCACCCAGGACAAACATTTGTGTGCATGAACATGTCTGCTTGTCCCGAGTCTGGGTGTAATTATCTATTTAAGTATGTATTTACAAAAGAAAAGTAGTATATGTAGTATATCAGTTATCTGGTTGCCATAGCACAAGCTCTGCTTAGTTTGGGATCAGATGGCCGTGTGTGAATGTGTTATAGGATATTATTATATTATTATTATTATTTAATGTTTAACGAACACTATTAAAATCTACTGATTTGCTTTCCCTGTCTCCGTATAAAATATACATTTATTCTAAACACCCTGTGCATTGCAAAGCGTAACCCGTAACATATTCAACGTAGCACCAGCATTTCCCAACAGGGCCCGTCCTAAAGCATATTAATTAGTGTACCTTTTAGTTACTCAATGGACTGCCCTTCCTTACGCATTCCACCTCCGTCTCGATATGCATAAAACGTGACCAAACACTGTCGACCTACTATCAGATATCGAAGCTTAAATCACGACGGATCATACTATATTGGTTTTCCGGCCAATATAAATAGAACTGCTCTACCATAAAACATACATTACATTACCAGCCTAAATATATTGGACAAATTAATATCATTGTCCATCGTTTGAAGAGCCGTACTGTTCGTATAATGTGTAGTAATTAATGGATCATATTAAAATTGCTATTTAGTCTTAATTGATCTGTGATTTCATAGTTGACATGTACGACATTAGGTCAAGTAATTCTGGCTTATACAGTCTAGATTGCGATCAGGTGTGGTTACACGCGTTCAGCGCAACTTGGCTGTGATTAATTGCAAGAATAATAATTGTTTATTATTGTTTTATTGCTGAGATTCTCGATTTAATGCAATTGCTTATTCATTTTTCCAATTACTCATTGAATTGACTGTCAGGTTTTTTTTTATAAAAAATAATACTCGTTAAATGATTGTACAATGATTCAAGCACTAGTTTAATTAAATAACACGCAATATGTCTTTATATGAGAACACACCATTACACATCGACATTATAAACAAGGCTATAAATTGTAGTTATTAAAGAAAAATCAAAGGCAGTTAGTCAAGCTAGGTTTTTAAATCCTCAACTAGATGGCGTTGTTATTATTTTAAGTACTGGTACATGATTTTTTGTTCGTATCGGTCCTTTAAATCTCCAAATTTTAAATTGCATCAAAGATTCCGGTACAAACATACATACATCTACTTACCTGGGTCGAAATTACATATTACGAATTCTAACGTGTTAACGGTAAGAAAAATTAAAATTATTCTGACTGACATTGGCTTCTTTTCCCATAAAGTTAGAGCAATGACGTCACAGAAACGCATCCGATTCCCAGAAACGTGAAACTCAATGCATCTGTGAAATCAATTATTTTAATTGATTCGACAAAAATAAATGGCTTCCTCGCGCCGACGATTGACATCGAGAATTCGGTGTTTCCCGCCCTTATTTTTGAAACGTCAAAGCCGTACCACGAAGAACTAATAAATAGCCAAGCGATATTCATCCTTAATGTGAAAGACTTAAGTCGCTAACTTAATTATGTTTTTCATAGACAACCGAATCGTTTTCTTCTCCATGTTTGACATGTCTACAGATAATATTCTACGTTGTTTGTACAGGCATAGATTATAAATAGAAATAAAATTCGAATTCAGTATGAAAACAATGTGTGTCGCTGGATCTTTATTAGTGATGTATCTAAAAATAACAATGAATGAATGAATGTGTCGATATATATTATCACGTATTTTTAAGCTCACAAACAACGAATGGAAAAGTAAACTATAAGATTACAGCAGAATATTATCTTAGTTTTTTAAAAGGAAGAAATATATTATTTATTTCAAATTTTTAGACCCAGGAGTTTGATAGTCTCCAAGTATCATTAAAAATATTTCTTTGTACTCGATGTATACTTATCTTAATTGTTAAAACGAGACAGCGTTACAATCCATTAATGAATTCGACCATGCACTTGCCGTCCAAACATTTTGCTTTTAAATCCAACTGACCGGCGTAGACAAGATTTTTTAAATAAATTCTTGTTGATTCGCCGTCTAGACAAATCCATTTTAGTCTATGGATAACATATATTCTGGTTAGAAAGATACGATTGGTTAATTTGGTTGATTTAAAAGCTTATATCGGGATTAGGAATTTATGAAATCGAATTTGAATAACTGGCAGTCAATTTTTAAAGCCTAAACAAAAACCGTAAATTTTTATCGATTTATTCAGTCTTTTTGAAGTGAAAACTTCTTTAGCGGCGTTAGACGATATTCGCTAGGGGATAATCTACTTAAGACGAACACACATATTTTTTCAACTAACGACTTGTGCGAACTATTCTGGTTCTTGCCATTATTTTAGTGAATTACATCGTACCTCATAATCACGTAACTACTCGACTTCACCATAAACTTAAATCGAAGTTAAAATGAACTTAACCGGCTGCAGTCAATTTTAAATGTGACATAGCGTTTTGGTCATAATGACGTTCCACTACCCCAATTAAAAACTTAACCCGACGCTTTTTGTGTTAAGAGATTTCATCTATTGATGTGGGTGTCCCAGGTTACATTCCAAATGGATTGTTAAAATGGAATCATTTATACTTGTTTAGCCGCTACAATTTAATCTCAAAGGGTTTCGTTTTCTTGCAATATTTTTTTCCCTTAAATCGATGCCCCAACATTCATTTGTGTAAGTTATAAACAATTTAATGAAAGGGAGCATGTAAGGAGACTTGGAAGGTTAAATGAAAGTTACAGATATAATTGTAGATAATCCTAGTGTACACTAACCTTAAAGTGCTTAAAGTAAGGTAGTAGAGTAAAGGCTCATTCTTTAATTGTAAAGACTTGTGACAATTAGAAGGCGTATTTCCCTTAAGCACTGTCATCGACTTAATCACACCATTTGACTGCGAGCGAGAGGCGACAATAAAAAACCCGCATGTACACGACGCGCTTAAATACTTTCATTGCTCTCAACAATTTGTAACTATCATTATTAAATCATTAAAAGATGATTTTTAATAATATAAAAATATGCTAATAATAGTTATATGCATAACATATTAGAATATTATTACAAAATATTGATATTTAAATTAAAATACAAAGTTACATTATTTGGTCTAATGAAGATATAAATCGTGATTAAAGGAACTTAAAGACCTATAAAACACTTATAAGTAATATAAATACATATTACTATTGATATCAAATCAATACATTGAGGAAAATAGGGGCATAAGAATTACGTGTGTTCTCGTATTGATTTTTCGTGAAAATCATACTAAGTCTAAGGAGTGAGTTCGTGCATTGATTTTTTTTATTGAATTTAAATCCAAAAATAGGGTAATAGGTATTGTATACACTTATAATGAACGTTTATAATAAAATAATTTAAAAATACGAAAGTGAAAAATCCTACGCGAACGGACAGCAAAATGGCCTGTACGTAGATACACACCCATGACCTTACATATATGAGTAATGCGGCCGGCGTGAAGCGTTGGACGTCGAACTATTGAAATAATTTATTTATTTTGATGAAAAATATATTTGAGGGGAAATATATAAAATGAATAATGCCGATTACTATGTGGTGGTTGTTTTGGAATACGGATCGTATACAAGCGGTATACAGGGTCCAATTTCCGTAAAATGTTGCGTTGTGAAATTATGCTGGAAATCGCATAGACATGTTCTGACGATGAATAAACGTCTATAAACCTATACCGGCTAGGGTGTAGTTGGTGAGTTATTCACTAATTATGCTTTGGTTTGGGAAGAGTGTGTTTTTGCACTTCGGTGTATTAAATGTGCTCAGAACCATGTCTTAGAGCTTCGGCTTTTTGATAATGGGTACTTGGCGTCTTAGAGGCTTGCTTCTATGATACGTCGAGTTTATATGATTTGCCAACTAACTTTTGTACCGAAATTGAATCTGTCTATACGGATGAAAATAGAGGTAGCGGATACTTGTTGCCTAAGCTTGATTTCTTGTTGGTTCGCAAGCATGTCTCGCAAGCGCGATTATACATGCTCGCTACAATAACATTACACGGGTGTTTATTGTGTTCATAATGCGTCATTGATGGTTGCGGGGTGTTGATTGCAAATTTCTGCTCTGAAGCGGCTTCGCCTAGAGTAATATCTCTATCGCCTGTCGTGGAGTGTGTAGAGTTGCAATTCGACATTACTGCACCTGATATGCTGCTTATGTTTGGTCTTTGGTACATCTTTTGATGGATCATTGATGGGATCAACGAGTCTTCCTGTGACGGGTATATAAGTGGTTCGTGGCTAATATGCTCATTTGTATTATTCGGATAGATTGAGGATAAGATATTGTCGTTTGCTATGGTATTCTGTATTGTAGTATGACGCTTGTCTTAATTAGATTTGCCCAAGTCGGGTCCCTCTATACGGGATTGCAGACTGTTTGCCCTCCATGATTTACAAATCAATTAAGTGGCCTGTAAAATACCCATGTTTATAAACGAAGGCAAATTATTGGTGGGTGATGCAAATTTGATCGAGACTCGCATTATGCGAAAAGTTGGTGTATAACACAATTATATGATGTTCGAGAATTATACTAAAAGTTATTAATGTGGCCGAAACTGCCCTGGCATTAGTTGGTGGAGCCTGTGCATTTGTCTCTTGCGAAGATGGTAGCTGGAGGGAGCTATGCTCTCAAGGCTCGCGCTGACACCGCACAACGAGGGAATTAGCCATCCCCTGAGGCGAGTTTTATACTCCTAATGCGCTCCGTAGGTCGATACCTATACTGACAATGTCTTGGTGGTGACGCCTTATTATACACTTGACGGTGTAACGCATTGATATGCGAGAAACGACTGAATGGTGTTTATTCACCAATAATGAGCTAAAAACTCTTACTGGTTTACCAGTATTTTTCTGCGATATACGGTGGCCGATCTGTTGTCCCTTGAAGTCGGGGGGAGTGCAACCGGTGGACGGCACTCACCGTACACAGCGGGGATTTCCGCTGGAGCTGTGTACCTCCATATATTTTTAAAGACAAAAATATATGTTGCGATAGTAGGGTTGTATCGGGTATTTGAGATTAAAGCATGTAAACCCTTTACAAGTAAAAATTTTTTTAAATATTTTGGAAATTGCAATTGATCGATAAATTTAAATTATTATTTTGGCAAATTTTATATAGAGTTTAAGGACTTTAATAATAAGCATCCTATAGCTTCAATAAGCTTGGCGAATCTTTCTTTCTCTATAATTCCTAGAAGAACTAGTTATTACAACTCACAAAGTAGAACAAAGTTCTACAACTAGACGATCACATATAAATATATCATTGGCCTAATATAATATAAAAGAGATGATCTTGGTGGTGTTTCGACTTGGAGACATTTTATGTTTCCGAGTCGATTTCATTAATATACTCCTAATAATCCCTAGAGGAAAAAAGGATGGTTACAATTTGGTGCCGTGACCAGGATATATATATAAAAAAAAAAAATTATATTATAAAAGTGGGCTTGTAGCCTACAATTTGTTGCTTGTGAAATGGAAAGGATGATTAGAGGAGAGAGTTTGCTTGGGTATTGAAGTCTGGGGGTGGCACAATTTAATGGCAAACATTAATTTCAGATATTCGATGCGAACAAAATATTTGGACCGATTCTATAAATAGTGCTATAAAACAGTGCAATTTATTAATTGTGTTAAGTGAAACACCTATCCAAAATGAGTAAAGTTCAGAAAAGGAGAAATACCAAGGCAGGATATGTTAATAAGGACTTTAAACTTTTACACAAGCTTCTTAAGAAGACTGTGGAGACCTTTGAAGTAAGGTTTAAAAAATTAGAAGACATAATTAAAAAAGAGAATTCGAGCAAAGAAAGTAGTGTTCTTGAGGAAAACATTGCTTCAATGGATCAAACAATGGATCCAAGACAAAACGTTGTCTATAATATCAATAATATAACCATAGAAAAGCCAAAGTTTGGAGGAACAGAAAATGTTCATCCAGTTACATTTATAGATGATCTCGCAAACTATTTCAAAAAGGTGCCTTCGAAAAATATAGAAATTGATATAGCAAGAGAGTGTTTAAGAGGAGAGGCTAAACACTGGGCACGCATTAATAGTGTAAAATGGAGAACATTCGATGATTTTAAGAATGACTTCCTCAGAATCTTTTGGGGCGAAGATGAACAGAACAAAGTGAGGAGATTCTTAGTCCAGAATAAATGGAATAAAAATACTTATCCAACAATGGTTGGATATTTTCTGTTCGTCATTGAGAAGGTGCAAATGTTATCATATAAGATACCAGAAAAACAAATTTTAGCTGATGTACTAAGACATTATCCAAAGAATGTACAACAGTTGTGGCGTATTGCGAAAATAGATACAATCATTGAAACTACAGATTTCTTGAGAAATTTAGATGATATTGAAAAGCAAGACGATAGTCAACAAGAATCTTATATAAAAGAGAGGAAGAGGCGATTTAATCACAACTACGAAAATAAACTTAAAGAAAATCAACCGTCTTTTAAGAGATGGCGCAGACCAGATGAAGCAAAGGAGGTGGTTCAACAATTGAATGAAGTACAAGTTGTACAAAATACAAGTGGAAGCACTAATTCAAATTTAGAGGAGCAGAGGTTGAATTAGTTTCCGATTCAATCTTTGATAATATTAAAGGAAACAGTGCATTACTTAGAGGAGCAGAGGTTGAATTAGTTTCCGATTCAATCTCTGATAATTTTAAAGGAAATAAAGCGTTGAATATTCTAATGAAAATGGGGTGGCAACCTGGGCAATCTTTGGGAAAGAATAATAAAGGTTTGCGAAAACCAATATCTGTCTTAGGTCAGTTTGATAGACATGGTGTTGGTTATAAAAATAATATTAACAGTATTATTAAACTTTTAAAAGCCAAGTCAAACTTGCTTATAAAAGAGTTGTTCGTGCAAACTGTGTTTAAGAGTGATGATGACTATACAAAGGAATTTGTAGGGAGCATGCGTTCTGAAATAGATGTATCATTGTTTAATGAAAATGTTGTAGCATTATTAGATACAGGGAGCGATGTTACATGCATTTCAGAAAATTTATTTTTACAACTTAAAAGTGGAAATAATAAATTATCAGTGCTACCTGTTAAAGCGTTACAGATAAGAGGAGTAATAGGGCAACGCAGTACAAAGATACAGCAGATGATTATATTGCCTATTAAGGTTGGTGAAGTAATTTTTGAAACTCAGACTTTGATCATTAGTAATTTGATAAGACCAATGATTTTGGGATTTGATTGGATGAAGGCAAACAAAGTTTTAATTAATTTGAGAGATGAAAATATTGGTTTGAAATTTAGAGTTGGCGGCAAAGACCATTTCATTTCATTTAAAAATAATTTACAAAATTGTATATGTGTTAATGAATTCGAAAAAGTAGATATTATTGAGAATATAAAAATTGGGACCACTTTGTCGAAAATAGATACAGAAAAAATAAAAGTTATTTTAAATAAATACCGAGATATGTTTACGGATAGATTAGGTAGAGCAAAATGTTATGAACATAAAATAGAAATGCTGGATGAAATACCTATTGTTACACGATCATATCCGATACCTTATGCATACAGATCGAAGGTGGAAGAGAAATTACAGGACTTGGAACAAGCTGGTATAATTACGAGGGCTTCAACCCCTTATAGCAGTCCTTTAACTTTTACATTGAAAAGAGATGGATCAATAAGAGTATTGTTAGATGCGAGAAATATTAATAAGAAAATGGTTGCAGAAACAGAGAAACCGCCAATTCAATTGGATGTCTTAAATTCATTTCATGGAGCTAAATATATTACAACAATTGATTTGAATAATGCATATTTTCAAATTCCAATCAATAAGAATGGAAGAAAGTATACAGGATTTAACTTTAATGGAAAATCCTATGTATACAACGTATTACCGCAAGGCTTAAAGACTTCAGTGGGGAGTTTTAGCCGAGCAATGAATATAATATTGGGACCACAAGTACAAGATTTTTGCGTAAATTATCTAGATGATTTAGCAATCATAACGACCGGAGATCTAGATAAACATTTGGAACACATTGATATAGTGCTTGATAAATTGAATAAAGCTGGTTTAACTTGCAATATAAGTAAATGTGAATTTATTTGTAAAGAAATAAAAATGTTGGGATTTATCATCTCGACTGATGGCATTAGAACAGATTCTGATAAAATTCGTGCAATACAAGATTTTCCAATACCTAGAAAAATTAAACAATTAAGGGCCTTTTTAGGTCTTTGTAATTTTTATCGAAGATTTATACCAAATTATAGCGAAAGTATAATACCATTATGTGACCTATTAAAGAAAGGGCATAAATTTCTATGGAGTGAAAAAGAAAATAAGGCATTTAGAGATATTAAGCAACAATTTATAAACACTATACAACTCCATCATCCTGATTTTAGTAAGCCGTACTATTTACAAACTGATTGTTCAGGAATTGGTTTGGCTGGCGTTTTATATCAGTTAAATGATAACAATGAGATGCACATTTTGGGTTATCATAGTAAAGCGTTAAAAGGGTCGGAATTAAATTGGACAGTTACAGAGCAAGAGTTTTATGCTGTTATAAGTTGTTTAAAGAAATTTGAAACTTACTTGAGGGGAAGTAAAGTATTCATTTTGACCGATCATAAAGCGTTGTTGTTTATAAATAACATGAAATTATTTAATGGACGAATTACAAGATGGATAATATATCTTGAACAATTTAATTATGAGGTATTACATATATCTGGTAAAAGTAACATAGTTGCAGATGTGCTTTCTAGATATCCACCGGATGGCAATGTTGTACAAGAGAATAAAAATCAAAGTTTAGATATAGCATATACAGAGACAGAACCTAACAATGTTCTAATCGAAAAATTGAAATCTATTTCGAATTATCAGAGGCAAGATTCAGACCTTTTATTAATTATAAATAAATTAAATTCATTGCAAGGCGATGATAACATAGTAGATGAAAATTTAAAGCGTTATAGCTTAAAAGATAATATATTATATTATAAAGCTTATAAAAGAGAAATAATATATTTACCAAAGAGTTTACAAAGCGAAATTATTAGCCAAGTACATATTGAGATGGGGCATCAAAGTGCATACAAAGTTATTAAATATATAAGAGAAAGATTCTATTGGAAGCGCATGGCCAAAGAAATCAAAAGGCAAATTAAAATTTGTCATATATGTCAATTAGCTCGAAAGGAAAATATAACTTATGTGGGTCCGTGCAAGTCTATTGTAACGGAGAACATTGGAGATATGGTGATGGCTGATTTATATGGACCATTAATATCAGGGAATTTTGGATATACATTTATTTTTGTTATTCAAGATACCTTTAGTAAATTTATAAAGTTATACCCGTTAAAGCAGTCAACTGCAAAATCAGTCGTAACGAAAGTCAAACATTTTTTCGGAAATTATAAAGCCGAAAACTATATTAACTGATAATGGAAAGCAATTTATTAGTAACCATTGGAAAAATTCTATGAGAGAATTAGACATAAAATCGATACATACAACTGTAAGAAATCCAAGACCGAACACAACAGAGCGAGTAAACAAAGAGTTGGGCAGATTGTTCAGAACTTTATGTCATGCAAAACATAAAGATTGGGCTTATGCCTTACCTAAAATAGAAGAATTATACAATAATTCTTTACACGATAGTACAGGGTTTACACCTTGCGAAATATTATATGGCGATAGAACGGAAATGACTTTTGATAAAGTTATTTACAAAGATAAATTTAAATTCGATATTATGCAAGTAAGAGACCAAGTTCGAAAGAATTTGAAAAATTCTAGTAAAATTCGACGGACAAAATTCGATAACAGGAATCGATTGATTGTATATCATATTGGAGACTTAGTAAAAATTCGAAGGTCGACTAGATCGAATGCAGAACATAAGCATATAAGTAAGTTTGACTTGGCTTATGAAGGGCCTTATGTAATAGCCGCAATTCCGTTTGATAATGTTTATACGTTAACAGATCCTCAAACTGGTGTAGTTCGAGGAAACTTAAATACAATTCATTTATTGAGATATTATAAATAATAAATTGTAATTATTATTTAAATAGCATATTGTAAGAAATGGTAAATGTGGGTACCATTATTTGTGTTAGAAATAATTGAATTATATAATGGTAGATGTAGGTACCATAAAGTGTATAGAAAATGTTTCAATTTATTTTTTTTTTTTTTTTTCTTTAACAGAAGTTGTGTTTTTATTTTTATTCAATAAATAAATGGGATTTGGGTTAGGGCGAATGACTCAATCACATTTGTTGAGAGATGGAGGCAATCATAATTGAGATACAACTAAATATAAATTTTTGAAAGAAACAATTAAATTATCAAGTGAATTACATCAGCATATGAGTAAGCGAATGTAATGGAAATTGACAACATCCTGAGAGATGTGATTGAAGGGGAGTTGGGGCGGTCATTCCCGGGGGTAGGGAATAATTATTATATTGAGTTGTTGTTTTATGTGCTCAAAGGTTTGTTTTATTATATAGAGTTGTAGTTTATATGTGCTCAAAAAGGGGAAGTTCAAATTTATACATTAACTACCTGACTTTGTCAGTCATTAATATAAAATTTGGGGGTGGATTGTAACTATCATTATTAAATCATTAAAAGATGATTTTTAATAATATAAAAATATGCTAATAATAGTTATATGCATAACATATTAGAATATTATTACAAAATATTGATATTTAAATTAAAATACAAAGTTACATTATTTGGTCTAATGAAGATATAAATCGTGATTAAAGGAACTTAAAGACCTATAAAACACTTATAAGTAATATAAATACATATTACTATTGATATCAAATCAATACATTGAGGAAAATAGGGGCATAAGAATTACGTGTGTTCTCGTATTGATTTTTCGTGAAAATCATACTAAGTCTAAGGAGTGAGTTCGTGCATTGATTTTTTTTATTGAATTTAAATCCAAAAATAGGGTAATAGGTATTGTATACACTTATAATGAACGTTTATAATAAAATAATTTAAAAATACGAAAGTGAAAAATCCTACGCGAACGGACAGCAAAATGGCCTGTACGTAGATACACACCCATGACCTTACATATATGAGTAATGCGGCCGGCGTGAAGCGTTGGACGTCGAACTATTGAAATAATTTATTTATTTTGATGAAAAATATATTTGAGGGGAAATATATAAAATGAATAATGCCGATTACTATGTGGTGGTTGTTTTGGAATACGGATCGTATACAAGCGGTATACAGGGTCCAATTTCCGTAAAATGTTGCGTTGTGAAATTATGCTGGAAATCGCATAGACATGTTCTGACGATGAATAAACGTCTATAAACCTATACCGGCTAGGGTGTAGTTGGTGAGTTATTCACTAATTATGCTTTGGTTTGGGAAGAGTGTGTTTTTGCACTTCGGTGTATTAAATGTGCTCAGAACCATGTCTTAGAGCTTCGGCTTTTTGATAATGGGTACTTGGCGTCTTAGAGGCTTGCTTCTATGATACGTCGAGTTTATATGATTTGCCAACTAACTTTTGTACCGAAATTGAATCTGTCTATACGGATGAAAATAGAGGTAGCGGATACTTGTTGCCTAAGCTTGATTTCTTGTTGGTTCGCAAGCATGTCTCGCAAGCGCGATTATACATGCTCGCTACAATAACATTACACGGGTGTTTATTGTGTTCATAATGCGTCATTGATGGTTGCGGGGTGTTGATTGCAAATTTCTGCTCTGAAGCGGCTTCGCCTAGAGTAATATCTCTATCGCCTGTCGTGGAGTGTGTAGAGTTGCAATTCGACATTACTGCACCTGATATGCTGCTTATGTTTGGTCTTTGGTACATCTTTTGATGGATCATTGATGGGATCAACGAGTCTTCCTGTGACGGGTATATAAGTGGTTCGTGGCTAATATGCTCATTTGTATTATTCGGATAGATTGAGGATAAGATATTGTCGTTTGCTATGGTATTCTGTATTGTAGTATGACGCTTGTCTTAATTAGATTTGCCCAAGTCGGGTCCCTCTATACGGGATTGCAGACTGTTTGCCCTCCATGATTTACAAATCAATTAAGTGGCCTGTAAAATACCCATGTTTATAAACGAAGGCAAATTATTGGTGGGTGATGCAAATTTGATCGAGACTCGCATTATGCGAAAAGTTGGTGTATAACACAATTATATGATGTTCGAGAATTATACTAAAAGTTATTAATGTGGCCGAAACTGCCCTGGCATTAGTTGGTGGAGCCTGTGCATTTGTCTCTTGCGAAGATGGTAGCTGGAGGGAGCTATGCTCTCAAGGCTCGCGCTGACACCGCACAACGAGGGAATTAGCCATCCCCTGAGGCGAGTTTTATACTCCTAATGCGCTCCGTAGGTCGATACCTATACTGACAATGTCTTGGTGGTGACGCCTTATTATACACTTGACGGTGTAACGCATTGATATGCGAGAAACGACTGAATGGTGTTTATTCACCAATAATGAGCTAAAAACTCTTACTGGTTTACCAGTATTTTTCTGCGATATACGGTGGCCGATCTGTTGTCCCTTGAAGTCGGGGGGAGTGCAACCGGTGGACGGCACTCACCGTACACAGCGGGGATTTCCGCTGGAGCTGTGTACCTCCATATATTTTTAAAGACAAAAATATATGTTGCGATAGTAGGGTTGTATCGGGTATTTGAGATTAAAGCATGTAAACCCTTTACAAGTAAAAATTTTTTTAAATATTTTGGAAATTGCAATTGATCGATAAATTTAAATTATTATTTTGGCAAATTTTATATAGAGTTTAAGGACTTTAATAATAAGCATCCTATAGCTTCAATAAGCTTGGCGAATCTTTCTTTCTCTATAATTCCTAGAAGAACTAGTTATTACAACTCACAAAGTAGAACAAAGTTCTACAACTAGACGATCACATATAAATATATCATTGGCCTAATATAATATAAAAGAGATGATCTTGGTGGTGTTTCGACTTGGAGACATTTTATGTTTCCGAGTCGATTTCATTAATATACTCCTAATAATCCCTAGAGGAAAAAAGGATGGTTACAAATTGAACGAGGTTATTGTACTCGATATGAAGGGATGAAATCCTTAATCGGATCAATCGAATAAATTCAATGATTTATCGATTCACACTTGTTGATTTTTTTAAAATACGGATGTGGCTGAATGTCAATTAAAATAGATTTGTAGAGTAAAAAGAGGCCATAACCTGTAAAGGTACCTGTTTGTGCTTTAAATTAAAATAATACTTTTTAAATATTACATGCGATAAACAACAAACGTGGTAAGAAAACTTGTGTGTAAAAGTAAATAACAATGTTTGTTAAAGTTCTAAGTGTACCTTGCTTCACAGCAAGATGCAATTTTTGTAAACAAAGGTTTTTACGTTTAAATTGTTAAAAAAAGTATTTACCAAAAACAACTTTTTATTACATTAGCTATCCATATTACACAATTGCACTTGACTTTGTCTCAAGATTTCCACAAAGTTAGGACATTTCCGATTAAATTATAAAAAGTCTAATGACCGCAATATAGTGAATGACGTTTGTTTGTTTACAATAATTATATCTTGCAAGGAAACAAGGTGTAGAGTCAAGCATTGAGTTCTCAGTCTGTTCTATCGACGAAACTTATTACAATTGGCTATTTTTTGTCTGTAAGGGTTGCATTACTACAAATGTCAATGATACGTATATATCTTAGGTAAGAGTGAACTGAACATTTCGCAAGTATGTATGGACGGGAAAGAGAGAACTTGAAGATCATGCAAAACAAGTCCCTTATCCGTACCAGTTTCACGATATCGCAGACGCGAGTCGTTTGAATATTTAAAGGTCACGTTTTTGAAATTTTACTTTCACCAAAAACTTTTACATGACTCACAGTAGTGTGTCGCAGAAAGGAACATTACTTAAAACTATTTCCTAACGTTTCCTGTACGTAAAGTGTAGTGTTAAAAATGATTGTTTACGATGGCCATGTGAAACAATTTTCGAGGTTAGAATTGAAATGGCGGGCATTCTTTCATTCTATTTTAGCGCCATATTGGGATCATTGACCTGAGCCGACGCGCGCGCCGTGCCTCACGGGGCTCGGGTACGAAGTTTGCTGGTTTCTGTTACGCTCGTGTTTTTGATATTAAACCATTTAATTAATAACATACGTATGCAGATGAATTAAATAAAAACTCTATATAGCTAAAAAAGCTTAGTTTTGTTGCTTAACAGACATTCTGTCTAGGAAAACAATATGTTAGTAACAAGGGATATAAAGCTACGCTGCACAGAGCAGTGATTGTATTTTTATACCGCAAAATTATTAGGAAAAGTCTTTTTCTCACAATCATGATCCAATGTTTTATTAGTGGTAATAGGAAGGCTTTGAGTCACTTTTTAAAACACATTCGTAAAAAGTTTCATTGAATTTCGTGCTTAAAGACAGATCACGCTCGGTTTGTTTATGACAAAAGTGTTTTTTCGTAAATAAAGTTATTGTTTAAAAAAAATCACGGTAATTTTCCTCAATTAAGAATAAATATTTTGTTTGAAGCAGTTTCAATAGATTTCATTAGTCTGTTGGAATTTACACAGCTTTTTTCGTCTGTAGTGCTTTAATTGTAAGCTTAAAGCGCCAAATGGTACGCACATGTCAGACAATATTTTATTTCAGAGTCCACGGTCATTAATTCACGCTTAGTGTTCACAAATTCAAGGTCTCATTTTATGTTCGTTGCCGTCCTTCAGTTGACCGCAGAACAGGCATAGAATAGTTTAGTATACTGCGAACTTTATACTAACATAGATATCACAATTCATGAGATACTGGTAACAGACGAACAAACAGACAGACCGACAGCGGAGTCTTACTAATAGGGTCCCGTTTTATCCTTTGGGTGCGGAACCCTAAAATGAATATTTGAAGGGTCCGCATACATCAAAAAAAATAAAGTGATACTATCTTATAAATGAACGAGATCCGTGCGTCATACAATACGATAATAATACCACAGAACCATAAAGTAAATAAATAAAGCCATACTATCTCATTCTTCTTAACCGTTGCGCTTATTTGTTAGAAAGGGATGTCCAGTACGGACTTAGGTTTTTTAAATGTCTGTAGTTTTCATTCACTAAAGACTTACTGAGCAGCATTCTGCTCTAGTGATGGTCATCTGTATAATATATAGATATCGATTATTTATAAAAAGTTAAAAAAAACATACAAATTAGCGACATTGTGACTAAATATAATACGGACTTTTACCGACCAGATTGTTTATTGACATACTAAAGAAATTATACTAAGAGTAGGAGTATATGTATGCGTTGAATCTAAGTACGAATGTATGAAGCGAGAGAGGTGTACTAGAATCGTACCAGATAGTAGCGTTATTTCTGCCTACCCCTCTAGGTTGTGGTACAAATTGTAACTTGATTATCGCTATAATGTAAAACATGAAGTTATAGGTAAATTTTAAAAAGCTGTTATCGGTTGTCATGGTAATGATGACGTAAAAATAACAAAATGTCATAAAGCTGGCAACTGATAGTTTGGCTATAGTTTCCTATCCTTCGGGTACAGTTTTATTTTCTGGAGGATCAGTTGACTCGTTAAGGAGTAGGCGTATATAAACAAACACTCATTCTAATTTATAATATTAGTTAAGGATTGAAGATATTAGTAAATTTAATAAATCCCAAGATTATATCGATAACTCTCGCCCAACACTAATCATCCAGGATAGCCGACCAACCGGTTAGGCATTGAATTGGCACAAGGATTTTTTGTCCGTCCACTCCAGACAGTGCATTGCATGCATTGTGCTTTATGTAACCCGCCATATATAGAACAAGGTGTTCATTCATCTGAGAGATTAGTTGAATGAAGCTTGGAGAAGATAGGTGTTGTGTTTGTACAAGGGATTACTACGTAACACATGCCTTGTAATGGAGATACTGTTCTTTGTAGCTGGTCGTATAATTTGGCAGCTAAAATGAAGCTTTAAATTTGCTTATTCACAAAGTTATCCATCCGTAGTCTATGGTTTTCATTACATTACTTACCATGACTAAGAAATATAACAAAAAACCTATATAAATACATTTTAAAGGTACTAAAACTACAAGAAACCGAATTCGCTTTGCGAAATCCTGAATAATTCTGGAATCATAAATAAAAATCTATTGATTGTTTCTGAAATCGATTCATGTCGGAAGTTCTGAGGTAACCAAAAATACAATTGAATTGGGAACCTCCTTTCTTTAAATCGATTAAAAAATCACGCAATCATAAACTAAATAACTACTAAATTAATTTTCACAAATGGAAAAAGTGATTCATTAGTAAAATTTAATTAATTAAGGTTTTGTGTTAATATGCTGAAATATAATAGGCTGACACGACTTTACGAACGGTTTCCGAAAGGCCAATCAATGGAAGATTAGCTAGCTTGCTGTCAAATATCCCATCAAATGTCACTTGAGTTGCTAAAAGTATATTTAACTATTTATATTTCTTTTAGGTATTATAATTGATTTGGCATTAGTGTTACAGGAGTGTATATTTTGACAAACCTTTCAGAAACCGGGTGTAGGACAGTAAACAAAAGTTTGGGCGGGTCGCTAGTGTGTCATAAGTGTCATGAAACACGGACTAGTGTTTTAAGATGTCATACAAGTTGTACCGCATAAGCTGTTGACTGAGGGCTTTCCGTTTAAATTTCTTGTGCAAGTGAGGCTTTTATGGGAATGTTGTCAAGATAAGGGACACCGATACGAGATGCGGTGGCCCGCTCTGTGACAACCTCTTTGTGTGCTGTCCGATATAATTCGTTTGATATGTAGTTTATCTTTTTTTTGGTAGATTTTAATAGTGTTGCCAGTAAAAGGTTTTAAAATTTAGAACTTTGAATGGAGGAAGACAAATTAAGGAAATAATCTTGATACGAAATGAGAAGAGTGATCATAGACAAGTTTACGTTCTCGGAACACATCACACAAATAACTAGGAAATCATGTAAAAAGCCTAGGATTTCGATTCGAAGCCGGGGCGGGTCACTAGTAATGAAATAAATAAGTGAAAAAGGGAACACGTGGATCTTTGAAAAGCAATGCTTATGCTTAATAACTTATATTTTTTAATCTATACTAATATTATACATAAAGAGGTAATGTTTGTGAGGTTGTGAGGTTGTCGGGGGTAATCTCAGGATCTACTGAACCGATTTCGATAATTCTTTCATTGCTAGGAAGGTATATTATCTCCGAGTGCTATAGAAATATTACATAAAAATCTCCTGTCTTGATGTTTGTCCGGAATAAACTCGGAAACTAAACCGATCATAGTGTATGTCTGTGTAATAGTGCTACCCGTATGAACCTAGGGCGGTACGCTCAAATATAAGACAAAACGCATTCTTATAAATTATTTTATAGTATTTTAAAGTCAAGGAACAATATGTTGCTAGCAATTTAAAGCAATGAAACTTGTTTGTTAACTCGGGAGAAAGGTTCAGCGACACTTTTCACTCCAAAAGGCAAAGATAATCTCTCATACGGCCTCTCGCGTTTTGTCCGTGTAAGCGTTTTGATAAAAATAATTTTTATATCTGGCAATTTGCACTTTTATATCGTTGATTATCAAGATTTTAAAATGTGTCAACACGACAACACGACAACAACCTCATTTTTGTCGATTCATGTTCAAGATAGTTGAAAGTTTTCTCTCACTTTCATGTAACGGATTTAAATTGCACTAAATAACACATATATTAATTCAGATTTCGTTGTGCAACGTTCATTCGATTGTGACACATATGATTTGATTTGCTTGTGTAAATAAAGACATGACGAAATACCTATTCCTCCACTACATTTACTTGTAATATTGTCTTTGTTCAGTCGCTTTTTGAAGTTACATTTCTGTCCACGATACGTGACACCTAGAAGCCATGGCACCTACTTGGTTTTATCAGTTACCAAGTTATTTAATTCAACAGATATCGATTGCATTAATTATCCTTTTTTCATAAGCAAATAGGGGGAGAGCATGAAGGGGAGGGATGGAAAGAGGTTCGTGTATTGTTCTCATCGTACGAAATATATACAAATACGACTTTAAAGCTGGTTATTCGTGAAGGCGTGTAGTCCAGCCGAGCCGGCTCATACAACAAAAACCAGACCAGACCGCTGTCGACAACAGGACGGAGAAAATGTTACTTAAACAATTATTTATAGGACTTTTTACAATCTTACAAATAAAACGCTTACTAAGAGGACATTACAACGTTAAAAAAACGAGAGAAGTTCGACCTAAGCTCTGTTTACGCGTTTAACGGAATTTAGAGCTGGGTGATACTTGGATTTAGACACTTAATGTGTTCATAACTAGGTTAAGAAGATTCTAGTAATATGAAGTAATGAATTCAAAAGTATTAAATATTTCGGTTTGATATAAATTACAGTTTTTAAGGAATAAATAAACAAGTAATGGCAACTCCACGTAAACGGGCAAAGGACAATGGCTGAATGTGTTTACCGCGCTCGGAATTACAAATGGCGTCAGCGTGATAAATTATTTATTAACTCGCCGTTGACTTATTTTAGTTCGAGTAACTCGCGAATAACGCAAAAAATATTCCACAAAGCTACCGGTCTTAAAGTTGTGGAAATTTCAATACACATCATGAATTTAATACAATGACTTATTATCAACCTTAAGAACGATGGCATATGAGAAGAAAAATTTAACAGTGGTAGAGCCCGCAGGTGAAATACCACGACCTCACAGAAGACAGGCGTGAAGTAGAAGTACTCTGCGTTTCATCTGATTTCAATTATATCTTAAAGTAAATATTTATCTCTATGGATTTTCTTTAATTATAATAGAAGGTGGCAAACGAGCAAGCGGTCCATCTGACTTCAAGTGACCGTCATTGACCGTCACCCATAGTATCTCCAACAACCTTGCCTACAATGAACGGGGAGAGGATACACAGAAAAATGATATTTCTTTTTTCTTCTTATCTCCTCTCTGGTCAAATCTCTTTTTAGAAATGGAAGGGAAGGATAATAGAGGTGAAAATAGGATGATCCAGCACCTCACACATCAGGCAAAACGCAGAATACACCACTCTACGCCGTCTTCTATGAGGTTCTGGGCTGTATTTTGCAACACAATTTAATCTTGGTACTTTATTCAGTCTTTTAACCGTATTTCTAATCTTTTAGAGTCACGACTACCATGCGGCAGTTCACTTACTAAACATATCTAAGAACAAAAGGGACAGCATTAGCAATTTTCGAGACGCAAACTCGACATACGGGTCTCGCGGCCGATAAGCGGCCAGTTATAACGGTCCACTGAACAATTTGCTTTCAATAAACTGCTCAATTTAACGTCTCGCCACTCCCGATTCGTGTTATTTATATAATAACACTGTATCCTTTCCTTCAATGTTTCAGTATAAACAGGGTAAAAAATACTAAAAACTATTTTTAGGATTCCATACCCAAAGGGTACAACAGGACCTCATTACTAATACTCCGCTGTCCGTTCATCTGTCTGTCCGTTCGTCACCAGGCTTTATCTCATGAACCGTGATAGCTAGACAGTTTAAAATATTCACAGATGATGTATTTCTGTTGCCGCTATGGCAAAAATACTAAAAAATAAAATAAATATTTAAGGGGGCTCCCATACAACTAAGGTGGTTTTTGCCGGTTATATAGATAATGGTACGGAACCCTTCGTGCATGGGTCCGACTCGCATTTGGCCGGTTTGTGTTATTAAATCACCTTACCAAGTGTCAATTTTATAACATGTAATCCGTAGCATTAGGAAAGTTCAAGGGGTGCAAAAGGAAACCGCTAGCTCCCCACGGCCGCACGGAAAGCTCAGTGCAGGGGGCAACGGTGTGTTCCACTTGAGATCCCGGAGCTCCTAACAACGAACTCTAGATGGCCACCAAGGGGGTTTTAGTAAGTTAACCTCACATAACGCAGTCTTTCCTCCAGAAACAGGGTATCTTGGATAAGATTTCCCACCGTAACCAAAAAAAGAGTATAAGAACCTACTCAAACAATAGCGAAATCTTTATTGGGTCAAATGGCGTGATGGTTTGTAATCCATCAAACGTCTAAATTGCTTCAATGCTTCTTCAAACATTTTAACATTAAACTGTGACCTTAGTACCCGAGAGGTTTGACTTCTCGTGATGTGGTGTGTTCTACTTGCGTCTTGGGAACTGACCCTCGTAACATTGACACGCTCTTCATGGCCACTAGATAATATAATGTCTAGACTTATAGAGTAGTTCTAATGGGAATTATTGGTTATTATATTAAATTAATTATGACACGAGGTCACACAGAGCGTTATGGGACTTTGATTAATAGCTCCCGGATGATTAATATTTTGTAGATAATTTTATTTTATTAACACTTATAGCCATCAGATATTAATTAAATTATTAATTGGGGTCAGATAAATTAATAAATAAGCATTACGCCTGTAACCCAGATGGGTAGGCAGAGGTTATTGATTTCAATGTAGCAGCGCGCACACCTCTCCCGCATCTTGCACCATAATTACACATCTATTTTTAGTATTAATTCGTCTTAAATGTAGTGAATTATTACGTTGTCTAGGACACCCCTATAAACTTTTCCACTCATTTCATAAATATAATTCTTTCTGCATTCATCGTTTCGAAAGTTACTTTAACTTTAATAATACGGCTACTTAATTAAAAATTATAAAAATAGCAGTAATAAATCACACTTTTTAGTATGTTTTCCCACTGCAGGGACATAGTCCCCCTCTCCAACAGAGGCAAACGCCGTAATCCACCACGCTGACACAGTGCGTGTGGGTGGATGTCACTTGTGTTCGAATATCATGGCTCTAACACATGCCGGTTTCCTCACGATGTTTTCCTTAACCGTTTTTGGAGCTGTGGTGATGGAATAAATTACACAAAGTAAAGCGCTTGCCTGGGTTCGAACCCGCGACCTACAGTACGTGAGTAGGGGCCTAAAGCACTGGGCCACCACTGCTACTGTATTACGTCATTGTCATTGTTAGTAAGTCAATACATCAAAGGTACAATCAATATGAGGGGAAGTCCCTTCGCGTTTTGTATCGGTGTTAATCTAGAAGTACCCGCAATGAATTTAAATCAAATTATATACTCTCTTGACTTATTGTGCGTACAGCAAACGATTGGATGAAATTGCCAGCCTCGGTGCTTCCGTCTGACGACTTCCATGATTGAAAGAAGTGCGTGCCCGCTTCCGATCACAGCGCCACATACTGACGGAATTATCTTTAGCCGCGTTAGATTTAAGATCTTACAGGTTCCCGTGAATCTTAACATGCGTCAGCAAAAAAAGTTGGTCGAAAATGTTCCAAATGCAAATAAACATGCTAATTTTTCTTTCATTTATTTTTCTTGTGTTCGATTTTGAATTTTATTGTAGACCTTCCTTCTGCCTTCTCACCCGTTTTGAGTTTTCACTTGTGTCGGCAGTTATGACTGTGTTTTTTCTAAGAGTCTGCGTAAATGCTTATTGAATATACTACAAAAGCTTTGTGAAGTGTCGCATCTATAGAATTTGTGACGCGTCACTTTAGTAATGTCGCACGACCCGGCAGCAAGTAGAGTGCACCTCAATGACGCAGAGTTGAGTCACGAGATGATGCGAGTCAATTGAAAAGCTGCGCGCGGCTCTGTTCCTCGACTGCATGGTCGCCAATGAATTCCCCGCTGTTACAAGTTATAAGAGCCAGCGGGATTAACTTGCAAGACGTCTATTACAAGCTCATGTGTTGCAGATGAGTTGCCAGCCGTTAATGGACAGAGGAAAGAACAGACTCGAAAAAGGATCATTTCTCTGTCCATATCCTCGCCCATCAAATACTCCCTCCCAATCCCATCCTTATATTATTAGTAAAGAATGGATGCAGGGGATGGGATTTTGAATCGACTTGAAATAAATAAATGACTAGGGTCACATATGTATGTTCGTTATATACGAATGTTCGTTACTTAATAACATCGATTTCGACACATTTTATTTTGCAATCGATAGTTTTTTTAAATAATTTCAATCCTATTAAGTGGTTTCAGTTACTTCACTACAGGCTTCTTGTAGTTTTACTGTTGTAAATTATTGTCTATATTAGTTTCCACGTACCAAAACCGCTTCAGCTCATAACTTAGACAGTAGTGTAAGACAGTCACGCAACGCGTTTAAGTCTCAAATTATTTGAATGGAGCTGCGTCGGATCATACGAATTACACTTCAAAGCTCTCAGAGTCTACACTCTGTTAAATAAATAAATAGTAATCCGACGGGTAGAACCCGCGTGTTGCGAGTGTGAGTGTACCAAGACGACACTTGTAAACGTTGGTTAAGGAAGGCTAACTATTGGTATCTTTTTCGTACTAGATGTCGCCCGCGTTCGTCTCATTTTCCACACTGAAAACCCATGTCATTTTCTATACCCCCGATAATAAATGTGAAAAAAATTCATGATGATTGGTGGAGTGGCAATAATTATTCTATGTATTTAGTAGTACATGTAGTACATCAGTTATCTGGTTTCCATAGCACAAGCTCTGGTTAGTTTGGGATCAGATGGCACAGTGTGAATAATGTCCTAGGAAAAAAATAGCACACGCAATTTATTTTCCGCATTGACCTGTAATTACTTCCATATAAATACGAACTGAGTCACCGATTGCCGCATTTTATTTGCTAATTTATAGCATGCTTATAATTCTGATCGGGTCATGTAATCGAAGGGAATGAGAATTGACATGTTTATTATTAGTTACGTCAGGCAAACAATATATAGTTTGTACTAGTGACCCGCTCCGGATTCGCCCGGGCACCACTTATTATATTGAACCGATCAGCACCAAACACAGGAATGTGCCAATCTGGACAATCCCAGTAAATGTCATCGAAATCGGTCCAGCCGTTAGGAGTCTATAGGTCTATAGGGAACATGCATACTTCGCTTTTTATATACTATTTTTTTGCATAAAAACTATCATATGTTACTTCTTATATCTCTAAGAATATGTGTACAAAGTTTCATGATGATCGGTTGAGTAGTTTTCGCGTGTAAGCGTAACAAACAGACTTACATTCACATTTATAATATTAGTAGGGATAGAAAGATAGACAAAAACCTATTCTCAGACCTACCGAATGTATGTATATGCAAAATTTCATTGAAATCGGTTAAGCTGTTTCGGAGGAGTATGGCAACTAACACTGACAGGAGAATTGTATATATATATATATATATATATATATATATATATATATATATATATATATATATAGAATAATATAGAAGAAATTACAATAAATTTCCCATCCCCACTTACCATCAGATAGCCGGCTCGACAGGTGAAATACCACGAACTTACACGACAGGCTGGATACAATGGTAAGGGGTAGAGGTAGCTTATTAAGCTGTTGTGTAGTAATAAATTGAATAACGTTGTGAAAGAGCCATCAACCGTGTATCTCTTTATCATTGTAAATGTCTTTCCCTTTTAAGATTCTAATTTAATATTGATTCACATTCAAACACTTGTCATCTCCCTCTATACTCTTACGCTGAACATCCCACGACCCCGGGGTCGTAAGGTAGTGATGTTTTGTGTAATGGAGCTGTTAAACTAGTAATGGTACATCACTAAAGGTTAACTTTTGTGTGTAACTGCCATAACTATGTTAACTTATTCATAGCTTAAGGGACCAAAAATACATTGTTAAAAAGTTTTTTTATTCCTTAAGTTATTTTAACAATATAATTATACCGGGCTTTTTAAGGATAGACAGAGACTAAAATAAAATATAAATCTTAAATTCCACAAACAATATAAATTATACGCATTAAAACAGATCGGAAGAAGGAAAAAAGGGGGCCTAATGTGAGTCGGACTCGCTTCGGGTTCCGTATTATCTATAAAAAATGAAGTTTGTTGTATGGGAGTCACCTTAAATATTTATTTATTCTGTTTTCTAGCATTTGTTGTTATAGCGACAACAGAGTTACATCATCTGTGAAAACTTATCACGGTTCATGAGATACAGCTTCGTGGCAAACGGACGGACCGACAGACGAGTCTTAATAATAGGGTTCCATTTTACCCTTTGGGTACATAACCCTAAATTAAAACTACACTACTACAATTTTGTAATGTACAAGGTCAAAAACGTCATTAATCCTTTAAAAAAAAATAGACAAAATGGAGGAAAGGGCTAGAGTAAAATAAAAACTGTTGTTGCGTCATCTGTCTGATTGGGTTTCCGTGTTATGTTTTGCAAATTTGCCTAATGTCAACGCGTGGCACCAAAATGTATAGGTTAGAATGGACGGCGTTGAGTTTGTTTTGTGAGCGAATACCATGCGTCGCGTCAAGGTCTGTGTGATGTCATACTTAGGAGTGCTTTTAACATAACATACATACACACGACAATATTTTATTACGACCCTTTTTCATGATTTTAACGCGCGAGTGTGTCTGAGCAGTGAAAGGATGCGGCAGATATCTTAACCACAAGAATTTTCAATTACTTTGAGACTTCACTTGACTTTACTTGTTTTATGTAAACAATGTTTGTAATTTAATTTAATTCTTCCGTGTCTTTTCACTAACAGACCGACATATTCGTATTTGATTCATTTATAATAATAAATGCGAATGTCAGTTTGTTACGCTTTCACGCATAAACTACACAACTGATGATCATGAAATTATGTACACATATTTTCAAGAGTACATGGGGCGGGATGTAATAACAAGTTATACGAGAAATCCCATTAAAAACATTCAGACTAGGAAATTAAACGCGTGTAAAGCCGCAGGAAACTGTTAGTATTATAAAAATAAATGTCTAAATACGACTCTAGTTGAACATTTCTCAAACGCGTGCCTCATTATTTTAACGACATGTCGTTTCCGAGATGAGGGTGGAAAAATGTAATATCACCCCCCACCTTCTGACCTAGTTTTCCCAAGTGTTTCTCGGAAAAAAACATAACACGCTCGTGTCAAAACCTAGGTATCCAGGTCTTATGATGTCATGTACATGTACTTTAACGTTTGTCGCAGTGGGGCATAATGGCTGTTTCTCTTTTTACTGCGCGTCCTTTTTTTTCAATTAGTCGTGTTGTTTTTTTACTCTGTGCTAATGGGATGTCGTCATCGGCTCGTTCGCCGTCGGTTAGTAAGTTAAGTAGGGTAGTTAAACGTGTTTATTTATAAGGTCAGATTGGCTATTTACGCCAATGAGAGATCGTTGATTATATATTTATTAGTCCTCCAATGACTCAATTTGCTATTTTATTATGTTGAACTAGATGTTGACCGTGGCTTCGCACGCATTGTCCACGTTGCCAATTTTTTGTACAACTTCGAATTATAGGTAACGTGTGTCAAAACTTGTCATTACTATACCAACTTTTTTTTAAGGGTTAAAAGGTAGGTTGTGTCATGTCGTTTTCTGTACCCCTGACAATGTGTGTGCAAATTGTCATAATAATAGGTTGAGCCGTTGAAGATTAAAATCGTAACAAACAAACAAACTCACATTCGTATTTATATTAATACTAGTATGGTATTTAGGATAAAAGCATGGGTAGAATTGAACATAAATATTTTCTTTTTGGTTGCAGGTATTTCGTCATGTATAACACTAGCTTGGTGCGTCGGCTTCGTCCGGACTTTTGGAGTGGTATGTCATATATATCACTAAGTTCACGTGATCCTTTTCAGATTTTTTTAATTGTACTTAATTCGAGTTATTTATTGACACTTATTTTGTGGTTTCTGGTCACCCCTTTTAGGTGATGTCTTGATAATCGTATTTACATCTTATTTCGTATAATAGAATATTTTTACATAATATTATATTCGGTAAAGTAAATTGACAAAAAACGGTCGGTAATCACCCTAATTCTAAAACATTTAATGCAGTTTGTATGTTAATTAATTGGCAATACGTGGTTCAATGTCTTGACACTGCTGACCCCATTTTTGCAATCACGTCGCAGTATCAATCAAACCGCTTTAATAAATCCGCTGAAAAAGTATTTACGACGCTTCGCCCTAAAAGAACAAACGACAGTTAAAAACAAATAAAATATATTTTAATATAAAGTTAGTGACACACTTGGAGCAGTTTATTTGATGATCGATTGTTTTGTTACCAATTTTGAATATTAGATTAACGGTGAATGCCAGTATGTGGTCGTAAAGTTTTATTATACGATATATTAAGTACTATAAGGAACTTAAGCCAGTTCTTCTTGGGAGGCACAGTATTTTAATTGACATTTATAAAAAGAAAATTAAAAAGTTACTCTAAAAGTAACTAAAATACTCACAACATACGCAGAAAGAAACGCAGAGATCACGGATTTCTTTTTGAGACAGTCTTGGCACACCTCTCTCTTCTACATTCCTAAATCGACATATGCATGCTCATAGGATACGCGTACTCTTAATATTATCCTTCCTTCATTAATCGACGATGTAACCAACATACATACCTTGATCAACATGTATGAAATACCACGACCTCACAGAAGACAGGCATAAGGTGGCGGATTCCTATCCCTTCCTAATGAGGTCGGGTAGGAGAGGGTAAAGGATTAGACAAGGGATAGAAAAAGGAAATATCCTTTTACCTGTTTATCGCCTCCTCTGTCCTTTGAAGGTGCATCTGTAACTCATTAGGCTGTTAGAGATGCATCTGTGACACTATGGCGTGGTTCTTGCTCGTTTAGCACCTTGTTCCATAGAAACTCAAACCTCTTCCCTCGTCTATCCTTTAAAAATGCTCAAACCACCAAAGCATAAAATATGAATGAAAAATAATGTTTGTTTAATTCCGCACTATACACGCGGTGTGTCCGCAACCTAACTTGTTAATGTCGTAATAAAATGTCTATAACTGCACTCACCTCACAAGGAAAGTTATAAAATGCGATCCAGGGGCCATGTGTAGCAGTTGAAAGGGGCCCAGAGTGTTATAACTTTTATTTGTTTGTAAGAAGTGACCGTGACTTAAGATTTTTGGAGCGAATTCCATATTTCATTTGTGAAACAACCAGTTGTGTTTTCCCAAAGAAAAGATTTTCTCCGTAAAATTATTAAAAAAAATACTTGAAATTATCGTATATCAATAAGTCGCTGGAAAGAAGTCGAGAAGGACCCGCTTCAACTTCAAATTCGAAGCTGGCGAGAGATGGCGCGGGAGAGTGGAGTCTCTTTTTGTCGGAGGCCGAGGTCCACTTTGGGGTCCTCTCTCTAGTTAACTAACTAGTTAATAAATAAATTTAACCACGTTAGAATGAAATTATTTTCGTAAGTCTTTACCACCAGTTTTATATAATCGAGTGACGAGTGAGTCACTCACTGAATAAATTAAATTAAATATTCGGTGTGTTACTGAATCAATGGAGTATTCGCACGAGTATTTTACATAATTAAATACTGCATTGTTACCAAAACAACAAAAAATAGAAATAAACCTAAATAATTCAATGGGCCACAATAAATAGGTCGAGGGTGGGGCTAAATCAAATTATGGCATGGCGTTCGTAGAGGATGGATGTTTATGGGTAGAGGGAAATTAATGGCGCGCTTTAGTTCAATGGCGCGTAACCGCCATTTTGGGGAAAATTAGTTCACAAAATGGTTCCTTGAACAGCGATTTTCGTTAAGTTTTGTCTGTTTAGACAATTTTATTTTCCGATACATTTTAAGAACAACACTGTTCTTTTATTAATTTTTGTACTTTAAAATTCGGAAATCCCAAAAATATATTCAAACAACAAAATATTTATCACATTGCCTTATAACATTAGCTATCCATGTTACACAATTTCACTTCACTTTAACTCACTATTTCCGCAAAATTAAAACATTTCCGATAAAAGTATAAGTAGTTTAATGGCCGCCATGTATGTATGTTTGTTTACAAAAATCATATCTTGTTGACACAAGTTTGATTATCACTGTTATAATAACACCAATTTGTCGATACACGACATATCAGAAAGTGTCTTTTACGTACACAACCACTTAATTTTGCATCATAAATTTTCTTCGTTCCTTTTGAACTGTCATATATTATCTGTGTTAAAATAAATGACTCGTTTCTTTTTATTTTTCTTTCCGTCCAGTCTGCTCGAGATTTATCGAGTGCGTAGCTTTGTGTAGTAAGATCGATTGGCTACTTGAAGCACATCTTAATGGTTGATACTAATGGATGAACCGTTATGGGGTGTTAATTAATAGTGTTATAAGTAGTTTAAAAGAATTAATATTATTACATGCCATTACAGCTAAACTTTTTAAATATAATTAATTACATAATAAAGAAGGTATTTTTATATTTTTTTGAAAAGTGCATACACTCACGATACACGTACACACATGTAAATATCAAAAATTTGCTATTGGTTGCCATGGTAACGCCGTCTTCTTCGGTTGGTGTCGCTTTTAGATGTGCAATGTAAAAATCCAACTCTTCAAAACAAGAAATTATCATTATTTGTTTGATTTTTGTTTTCTTTTAATTTTATTTATGAATTCCACTAGTCTATTGTTATTAACAAAACGGACATGGCCTAAAATAAAGTCTTTATTATTAATTTAATTAGCCTACGATGTTTTGTAAGCTAATGTTTTTTCCTGCTTAACGACAGTTATTGGTTCCTAACAGTAGTATACCTAGAGAATAACACACGAAACAAAACTGTACGATCACGCTTCATACTTGATAAGGTATCAAATAGCATACTCCTTCCTCAAAGGTCGGCACCGAATCTACATCTCCTTTGATATAAACGTCAGTGGGTGCTTAAATTTAGGCGAACCGTTGCCCGTTTGCCCCCTTCGCCTATAAAAACTGCCGACTGAAGTTAAAACTAAACCCACGTTCAAAAGTTCACAAGAAAAATGTTCTCGCGAACCTATAAGAAGAGTCTAACGCGTCTAAAGAAGGTTTCACTTCAAATAATTCAGGTTGAATTATCGAAAACATGAAGTTATTTGTGCAGCGATAAAAACTGTGTATGTTCTGGAAGTGACTACAATTGACCTTGCTCCCGCTACGTAACGGGCAGATGTGCGACTACCGACGCTGTGAGATAAACGCCCGAATCGCGGAACTGGGTCGCCCCTCGCCCAGCCTTGGCTCCAATTATATTTTAGCGAACCGTATGGATTACAATATGCAATGAATTTAGTATTTATTTTAAATAAAAACTTGTTTAGCCCTGTTAAACATGCTACATTATCCTTGAATATAGCCTATCTGAATCTCTGAAACTACTCTAACGGTTTTCATGAAAGTTTGTATTCAGATTCGGTTTTTGTTTTAAAATTTAAATCTATTGTCCATAATAACTTCAAAAATCTTGTAAATAATTAATGTGCGCCATCCTTTGATAGGTATTTGCATATTTGTTGGAGCGTTGTCAAGGGATAACTTACTGATATCTCATATTTTTGTTAGATGGCGCTATATTTAAAAATAAACACAATCTGAAATATAAAAGACAACATAGAGAGTAGCTCGGTCCATATCTAGTATTTATTACTAGAACCAGGGAAAATTACTAAAAATTCAGCGAGGAAAATGAGAAACGGATGCGAGCGAAGCCGACGGCAACCGCTATTAAGTTATAATGTTACAAGGTTTTGTAACAGTTCAGTCAATGAGATCATTTTGAACTTGTAACTCTAAACCAACCGTTACGACGTGACGTCATCCCGCACGTTCAGTTAGGTTTATTTTAACCGAGATGCGAGATATGAGTCATTGGATTTCTTATAACGATGGGAAGACATGGGCACACTTCCAGTTACGAAGTACGATTTGCTTTAATAAGGCGCGTGATCTTTGAATCCTTCTTTATAGTAAACTAGTTGTTGCCGACGGCTTGCCCTGCATTCGTCGATTATTTTTTTCATTGATGTTCTTATAATTTCTCTTAAATTTTCTAGTAACAAATATAGGGTTAATGTAGCATTCTAAGGGTGAAAGAATTTTTGAAATCGGTCGAGTAGTTTTTGAGTTTATTAGTTTCAAAATAAACTAATCTTTCATATTTATAATATTAAAATAGTGTAAATAAACTTGTGTTTGACCAAAACGTACCAGATGTTAGTTGGTGATGTTGTCAACGGGGGACGCGTCTAGCTTCAGCCTATTCACTCTTATTTACCTACGAAATGGAAATATGTATGGAAAAACTAACTAGTTTTACTTTACAGTTTTCAACAATAGATGGAGATAGGTGTAGCTACATAAATCATAAAGATTTTATTTAAATTGTCGGAAATATGGAATATATGAAAGACATAGCAGTGTTCTAGTGCTACGTAAATAAAGTAAACGTAATATCAAAAAATCACGGCAAAAAAGCGTTATTCAAGATGGCGGCTAACGCTCGCGTTGTCGGCCGACAGAAACTCGGTCTTATACCTGACAATGCAATCGAGAAATCACGTAGAAGGATTTTATGTAGGGCGAATGAAAACGCAACCGTCTACTGCGTCTTGAAATCGATTAAAATCTGACTGATCAATTTTACGTCGTGAAGGTTAATAAAAATAAAGGCACATTCACACACACGAAAATATTCTCGCTGCGTTCGAAAATAACTCGTCCTATATCCGTTTCACAGAAGCGGTGCGTCAACGCACATGCGCTTTCATTTCTCTGTTACGACGCATCTTCAAGCTTGTTATTCAACTGTCTTATATAGCGACCATTATTCAAGCTAAAAGGTATTAGATCGATAGTGATTTCCTTATTCAACGTTAAGCACAAATTACGGACTTAATTATTGTTCTCACAACAACTTGTCACTCTCAATTAGCCTCTAAAAGACTACATTTATTGTAACAGTGGTAGACCCCCAACAACGTCTGCTGCACGAAATGGCAGGCTCGACCGTTGAAATACCACGACTTAACGTGAAGAAGAAAACAGGCGTGAAGTAGATGTACTCTGCGTTTCGTCTGAGTGAGGTGCCGCCTAATTTCAGTCCTCTTCCCCTTCCCACCCTTTCCTGATACGGATAGGTTGGGAACGGGAAAAGGATTGGACGGGGAGGGGGTTCGCGGGGAAAAGGAAATCTCTTTTTTCCTGTCTACGCATCTGCAACACATTTGCTTGTTGCGGATGTCTATGGGTAGCGCTCACTTTACATCAGGTGATCCGCTTGCTCGCTTGCCACCTTCTCACATAAAAAAGCTTCATTACTGTATATTTCTAAATTATTTTTACGTACACTATGTAATAAAAACATTTACAATTTTCTGTTATATATTACCATAACACTAAAATGTTTAGCGGATGTTGTCATTACAGCAACATTGTTCCAAAATTAAACGTGACTCCTGACGTAATCCGTAACACAAACAGGCGATAAATAAATTATCGGAGTCAAGAACAGGCTATGTATAAATATTGAAACGTTGCTCGTAATAAAAAGTAATATTTCATCGGCTCGAGAGCAAGAATCGGAATAGGAGAGCAAATACGTTACCGAAGCGCACCTGAGCGTTTGTTGCTCGGTGCAAGGCATAAGCGAATCATGTTCCTTGAATTTCGAAAACTTCTTTAGTTGCGCTAGACGTTACGTGGTTGCGGAAAATCATACGCGAACTGCGTGAACAACACGCGTCAGTAATGTTTATTTGAACATGGAACAGCTTCAACGAACTTTAGCCGCGTTTGACCGTTTTGTTATTGTATTCAATTTTGAATTTTATTGTTAAGACAGAAGGGTTTATTTTTGTTTATTTTTGAACTATTGTCGCGGCTTCACGCCTGTTTTGATATTACACTTGTGTCGGCATTTTTGATTTTCTGTTTTTTTTGTAATTACCTTTTAACACTTTCGTTTTTAATGCTACCATTTTTATGGCGTACCATTGTAAATTATGACAAATTAAATGTAGCCTTAAAACTATTATGACAAGATTATCTTAGCAGAACTAAATATTGTAAACTTTCTACGATCAAATTTAAATCAATTAATTACTAATTGTTCACAAAATCTTTAGAATTAACAGATTAATTTAAACATAAAAAAGTTTTGCGTATAGCAACGATATTTTAAATTACGACCACAGTTACACCATTGACTTTTCCTTTTGACTTCCAACATTTATGAAAATAAAATGTAAAGTTCTACAATCGCCATTTACTTTTAACTTGGACATCATAAATGTAACACAAGCAAACAATCGAATGCAAACTGTTCGGTGCAAGACAGCGGTGTGTCAGTGCTTTGTTTCCACAAGTGTCGGTCAACTTGTGTTAGGTTATGGTTTTCCTAGTAATGTATTAAGTAGGTTCACTGTTCGTTAGTAAGTCAAACCTCAAAACTATAAGTTTATAGCAATTAAATTCGCTTAACTAACTAAATAAAACAAAAACTTAAAACCATTCTTTAAATTATCATCTAGTACTGTACATATTCAAACCTTGAAGGAAATTTTGGTTCCAAAAGATGACTCATACACAATACCAATCCTCAAGGACCGTTACTTGAGAGGATTTATTAATTCCACCAACAAAACTCCTAAAGAACTCAACTTAGGATCTCAAGTAGGTATATTACACTCGAAAAGCGGATCTATAAATAAATCGGGGTCAATAACATTAAGTACAGGAAGTAGAATGCGTTAGACATCTGTCAAACTGTTCGCGCCAATTTGACGTGTGACATAAGTAGCCGTGTGACGCGTTCCCGCGCTATTTATAAATGTCATAATCCTTTTAATAAAAAGATACGAAATTAATTGTTAAAGGAATTGATCAAATAATTTGATTTAATTACTCAAACTACATGTTATTAATAACTTACTTGAAAAAATAAATTTATTTTCGTCCGAGGTTTTCTTTGTTCTCCATTTCTCTTCTTCTCGGAGCAATCGAGCAGGAGAGAAACACTGCATGTATGTCAGAAAGACAAGGAGGTAGATAAGAATGAGGTATTACGCTTTTTCCTGAGTTCCTGGACATCTCGCACGTTAATGTGTATATACCGCTATTTCACAATGATTTCCTTTGAGGTTATGGTATTTCCCAGATCGAGTCGGCACATTTATGTAACATCTGCTACCACTATGTGGGTCTATTTCTGTACATTATCATGTTTTAATATTCTTGTATAGTACTATTATTAATCGAGACACTTTATAATAATACTTTCTGTAGCAACAAATCCAAAACGCCATTTTTAATCTTTATTAACACCTCAAAGGCACCGACACCGTATATTCATAATAATTTGACCGACAATTTTATAAAGATACTAAGCTACATTTCAACAGACTGATTTTGAAAGATCAAATAATGCTGGCAACTTCTTCGAAAAATATTCATCCCGCCTTTTTGTTTGACAACGGACATAGATTAACGTCGCAGACGAGACTTTCGTTCTGAAATGTGATAATTAGTTTATATTGCTTAATACATGAAAATAAGGATGAATTTTAAGTGTTACTTTATAACTTATATTATTAAGTGAATGACTCTATTTATTAAGTGACAATATATTCTAATTTTTTAACTTAACAATTGATAAGATTTAGGAATAAAGTTGTTTTATATTTCGAATTAGATTGTGTAAAGGTCTGTGCGTAAAACTGGCCCTCGGCGCTTTGCTATTTTAATGGTGTTATGATCATAGCCAAAACACGTCCACTGCCTTACATAGGCCTCCCTCATAAATCCAGCCACTAGATTTGTACCGCTCTTGCGGTGGACTCCCGCAATCTTGTCCCGATCGTCACTTCTTGCCAGTTCTCACGCTACATGAAGTAGCATGGAATGGCATGCTACTGACAAATCCAAATGACATAACCACTCAGAGACCACTGAGGAGGTATGTGGAACCTACTTATATATGTATACGTGGTACATCGATTTTGATCAAACACTGGACAAGTGTTAACCAGAAAAGTCGATCGTCATCTATAAATGGCTATTCAATAAATATCCACTGCGGACCCCTTTTAAACCGCGCCGCGCTGCATTCCATCACGCCCGCAGGGTCAATCTGACCCCGACCCGCTGCAGACCCTATATTGACTATGTTTTATGGTTTATTCATTGTTTGTGATCGTAAATCTATACGGATAATTAATATTTGGTAAGATTTCAATTGTAGTTTGAATTGCTACTACTAAAAACACACGGCGTACGTCTGGTCGTAGACTCAAAAACTACTGAACTGATTGTCATGTGGTTTTCAACAATTAACGGCGTGATTCATGAGGAAAGTTAACGTAGGTCATTCTTAAAAGGTTTTCCGTGAACTGGTTGAAAATATGACGATAGAAATGAGGAAATACGGCCCTAATAAATTGACAAATGTGGTCTTTTACAAGTATCTCATAACAGGAGATGCATTGCTTGTAATACTGATCATGTTCTTGAACCTTGAGGCTCACTTACTCACTAAGTGAGTCTCGTGACAATCAATGCTTAGTAATTCTGAGCATTATTTATCAAAGTACATGCATACTGGTATGAACTGGTGCGTTTCTAAGTATCTTGAAAACTGACACTTTTCCTTTTAGTACGAAGCGAAAACACTAGGTTCAGATAAATATGTGGTGTTGCCCATCTACTCATGACCATAACAACACCTACATTCGAATCCACCTTTCGACTTTGGTCGTCAACCATCTTGTGGGTCAAGGTTAGTTAGAATGGTTGAAACAAATCTAATTTACGTAATAAATGACATTAAGAGCATATTTGATGGTGTATGGATGTAGAAGAAGTAAGAGAGGGGTGGGTATGGGTGAGATTATATATTTTTATATTTTTTTTCAACACGTATGCAATTAAGCAATCGACACGTGGTCAACTTGCTTAAACTAAATCCCATTTATTGAATACCTATTAAATTTTTCCGTGACTTGTCTCAATTACCCTGACCAATAATTTATTACCAGTAATAGAAATTCGGCAATAAATAGGGAGTTTCTAATCCGGGGCAAGGACAATTTGGCAATAGCCGCTCCTAATCTGTCTAATTGCTGATGGTCATTCCGTCGCCAATTGCCATTTTCATTAGGGACTTGCCAACTGAAATAGATTCGATTAAGTCTATTAAACAAATATATGGCAAGTATTATTCTTATTACAACGACATAAGGTTGGAATTCCGCTATCACGTCAAAGGGCCCAAGGAGTACTTAAGGTTCCGAATCATCTATGGATTACGTGACTATTTCTGGTATCTATAGACCATTATTTATTGACTTGGAAAGTTTATGAAATGGCTAGTAATGTAC
Source organism: Papilio elwesi (assembly GCA_029849275.1). Taxonomy (NCBI): domain Eukaryota; kingdom Metazoa; phylum Arthropoda; class Insecta; order Lepidoptera; family Papilionidae; genus Papilio; species Papilio elwesi. The sequence continues at coordinate 5,363,810 of CM056713.1, forward strand.
TAGTCAATAATAATACATTTATACTACGTAGTTATACATCTGCCCCAGCCCTCTGTCTTAGATTAAGCAGAGAACTGTTTCGCTGACTTAGCATGGCCACCGGACAGTTCGTAGAATTATAGATAACGATGCGATTCTCGGACGTGTTATGAGAGACATCGTTGTATTCTGCCTCCGAATCGGCAACACGTATTGTAAGTTTACGTACTTCGTTTCACAGCAAGATAGAATTTTCGTAAACAAACAAACATCATAAATAATAATTATAATTTCTGATAAATAATAAAAAAATTGTTTTGTGAAAATATTTTGTTATTTACGACTGTTAACTTCAAAATTCCATCTTGCTCTGAAACAAGGTGTTAAGCCGGATTGTTAATCAGGGTGCGTTTAATACGGAAAAGTTTCTCTTGAAAGTTCACGACCTATAATTAAAGTAATATTCAGAGCTTTAGTTCAAGGCATCTGTTATTGTCCAAACAGCGACCTAAGAGTCCGTTCTTCCGTAAGCTGGAAACATTATATTATGAGTAAAGAACCGAAGTCCCATATTCCAGGCTCAATATAGTTCAAAAATTAAAAAGGTAAAATATAATGAAAGCTATGGTTCACTTCCTTAAGCCTTTAGTAGACTCAAGGGTTAAAATAATCTGAGTATTTGTTATGTGTCCTTTTGCAACTTGTGAAATATTGAATCAATTTCCTAGGCATGAAGAAATGTTTAGTTGTAGGCGAAAAAATCACATGATTCTGTTACACACAAACAAACATACATACACACTAATGTAATAAAAGCGTATTAAGAAGAAATTCTACACGCCATTCCGAATTTTAAACGGAACGATTGAATTTTAAAAAACCCTTTTCGTAAGGACTGAATAAATCTATATTTGTTTAAACTTCAATTGCACCTGTCTTATCCACGTTAGGTCATATCCATCATAAACTTTCTTCGCGTCTCCATAAATACTTTTTATAAGTCTATTTGATAGTTTTATTGGAGGTGAAACAAATGATCACCATTGGTGTCATATGTGTCAAGGAAATGTAACACGAGTGCAGCCGCAATGAAAACGCAGCGGCCTTTCATGTAGCCACTTAATTAATAACAAAGACTAAACGTTGGTCAGACGCGTCATTTTCTTATTTTTACCTACAAGCATCAGAGTGACTGACATTTAATGAAAATGTATAAATTTTACTCACGACAAATGTTACATTAAATATATTATACGTTATTGCAAATTTACTGTTATCTCTATACAAGTATAGAATTTAATTTATAGTATATATTTATTTATTTAATTACAAGATACCATACTAAGAAAACAAACAGTAAACTAGTATTGAAGTGAAAACTTCTTTAGTCTTGTTAGATGATATTTGGTACGGGAAAATCTTATAGGTTTGCGCAAACAACGTGATGAAAATGCGTCAGCAGCGTCAGTTAATTTGGAACAATCGCAACTAAGTCATATTGATTTCTTTTTCATGTATTCAATTTTGAATCTTATTGGTAAGATACAGTGGTTTAATTTTGTTTTTTATTAATTTTGTGTTTTAATTTCATACCTGTTTTCAGTTCTGTCAGCAGTCCTAGTAGTCCTATTAGGACCTGTTTTTTTTTAAATTTCTGTATTGTTACAATATATGCCAATATATTATATTCCATTTAATTTTGTACCTATTTTGAAATGAGTAGCGCCTTCTATTTCTTTACTCTTTGATCAAATAGGAAGTCGACTCGTGACAGAATGATTGCTGGCAGGCCGCAGAAGCGGGGCACTTCAATTAATGATAATTAAAAGTACGGACGAGTTATGTGCGCGACTGTACTGCGGCGACTAGGTCAGATGGTACTAGAGTGACGCATGCCCGGTTTACCTAGTCATACAAAAACACAGGCATGAGGACTGCCGACAGAGGTGAACACTTAAAATAGTTCAATAACAAATAAATAAATTAAAAAAGTACTTAAAAACTGTACCAAATTCAAATTCGTTTGTCAAAAATATTGCATACTGAGCATTTCAATGCATACGTCTCTCACCTCCTCTACATTCATACATCTACGCATACATGCTAATCGGTTAGGTGTACGTTTACTGTATACAACAGTATACGTTTGCCTACGACCCCTAGCGGCGTTGCCACTAACTTTCGCAAACTAAACATCTCTTGTCAATCTTCTTTCATTCATCCTCGCAACATGGCAGAACCACCGAAGCATACCTTACTCAATTTAAGTCACACTGCCTCTTTTAAGCCACATTACCCCCTTACAACTGCTCCCTCATATTATTGGTCAAATCCATATATAGTTATGTAATAAAAATGTTGTTGCACTAATATGTCAATATAAAATCTACATAGTATCAAAATGCATCAATCCCATTAGTATTCGAGCGGCATTTGACAACCGACATGCAGTCTTTCCCCGCATAGATTATTAATATTCCAGAAGCTTCCCTACATTCAGCCAGTGCCATCTGCGACCGTCGCAACACTAGGAGAAAATAAATCGCAAATTAAAACTATAAGACTGGAATATTGGTAATTGAAAAGTACTTATTTCCTTCCTTCTGTTGAGGACAGCGGATAGCATACATAACTGGACTTAAATACACTTGGTCTAAGATACGTTATAAGGATTTTATAATCTCAGCTGTTATTTGATCAGTGCCTTGTCGAGACAAATGTAACAGTCGAGATCGATTTGACGTCCGGATAAACACTAGAATTGTCAACGGCGACGTTATGATGAAATACCAGACGAGGGTATAAATTTCTTATGCCGTATCTTATACTGGACAATTCCTGTAAATTTCATCGAAATCGGTCCAACCGTTTCAGAATCTATAGATCTGTAGGTCATACTTAGCTTTTTATATACTATTTTTTTCTTCTTAAAAAGTATCCTATGTAAGTAACATAATACCTTATACCTACTAATACATAATATAATAGTAACTAATACCTCCAAGAATATGTGTACAAAGTTTCATGATGATCGGTTGAGTAGTTTTCGCGTGAAAGCGTAACAAACTTACATTCACATTTATAATATTAGTAGGGTTAAACATTTTTTATCGTATTTTATACTATCCGTACTATAACCTAATTTACATACATTTATTGTTAACCACTAACTTATTTATTTGTATTGTAATTAAATACATAACCGTCTTGGTTAACAAAGTTAAAAGCTCAGCTCACATAATTAGCATTGTCAAGATTATATCACGATCATAATGTTACTAGGCCGCTTCCATGGCCTACCGCTGAGTCCTTATACGGTCAAACTAAACACACTGTATCAGCATTCAATCTGGAAACAATTTAACCCGGGTAATAGTGGCGGGAGAGAGACGGCCACGCGTCTCAGAACGTATGGTATAGCGCATGAGAGGTAGCGATAAGCGATTTGGATCCAGTTTTATAATATTAAGTATTTTCGGGAGTTTTGACGTGTTTTGTGTTGAAAAAAATGTACAGAAAAAGTACATATAAATAAATATGATAAAAAATTAAAAGGATTAACGGAATCCTAAAAAAATGTAAAATGTCCCCCCCACACTTCTGGCCCCCATACTATATAAGTATTGACGCGTACAGTAAAAGTGAATTATGTATATTATTTAAGTGTTAATGAAGTTGTCCATGGCAGAGTTACCGGATTGATAATTCTTTTAATAAGGATTTAAATTAGAGTGTAAAAAAATCAGTTCTCTTTATCTTGTAACTTGTACCATACACAAAAGCTACTAGCCGCGGTTGCCTTACCAAATTCGGACAGGACCGCACAACGTCGGTAAGTGAACCTTTATGGAGAATTCATGCTTATGTAAATGTCTTCATCGGGTTTGCGTTGTCGGAACTATGTGGGTACTACTGGAAACATAAATATTACTTTTTTTAATCGGTAATGTGAAGATGTTAACGTGTTGTTGGTGTTACCATATATGGGAGAACCTGGTTTATGTTTATGAAAGGTAATTATGATGTACGCTTCGGTAGGAAAAGTACGCTTCGGTAGGATTTATGTGAAATATTTGTTTAGATACGGAATGTCGATTTTTCTAGAAAAAGCGCTCGAATTTTTCTTTTGTAAAAGAATAAAAACGACTAATTTATTATTAACTCATGATATTTTTGAAATCGAGCGACATGACATTTAAAAAAGTGTGATTTTACCGTTAGCATTCGAGTGTATTAGTAAAGAAATAAATCCTAACCTAAGTTTTGACATCTGTCAACATTTTTTCTCGTTTGAAATTGTTTACTTCGGCCACTTTCTAAACGATCTCCATGACGTTGTTATTTTTTTTTACCAAATAAAACGTCTAGCCATGGCAATATGGTAATCAATACTTAAGTAGTGGTGCATAAAACCCGTCAAAAGACCACAATGTCGTCTGTCGTCTGAACAAGGTACGTCTTTCAGTCAAAGGATACATCGTTTATGTATTTCCACATGATTCTGTTTATGTTTATCCTCTCTGTCTGTCTGTAGGCAACGCATCTGCAAATCGTTACCTTGTTGCAGATATCTATGGGTAGCGGTTACTATCAGGTGACCAGCTTGCTCGTTTGCCATCTTATTCCACAAAAAAGGTTCGGGAACCAAGTAAGTTAATTATTAACAAAACTGCGTGTTTGTTACAGAAGCGCGGCACTCGATGCACCGGCGTCAGGCTGACGACTACGATGTCCTGGCCGATGCGGCCATTGATGACGAGGCCCAGAACGACGGAGATGGAGGTACGTGCGTACTATGTTGCCGAGAGATTTATGGTTACTTAGTTGTGCAGTTTAAACTATTTTCAACCTAACCTAACTTAACCTCACCTATCATAACCGGTCTAGTTTTTTTCACCAATTATGGTACTTTTTACGCATTGCACAATGGGTCTAAAAACGTGGGAGCGGTGCAGAAAGTATTTCGATCTCCCTCCCACTCATGGGTCTTATGAGTGGGTGCAATATTGTTTTAGTGCTGCGCATTATAATCGATAAACAGTATCGATAGTGTATAATTTAGTTCTTATTATTTGACTAAATAATAAAAAATCTATGTAATCAAAACTAATATTACATGTGCAGTACGGTACCATTATGATTGTTTTTTTTATGGATAACCGTGTTGCGCCCGCGCTACTTGCTAAGCTCTAGCCGTACTATGATTTGAACAGTACTATAGTTAGTTATGTCGTTTCAACTTTTTCAATCTAACTCAATATTTTTTCTAACTTAACCTCAAATGGGTTTCGTTTATGATCGTTCCTTATTAGTTGCATAATTCTGTAGTTACTTAACAAACAAACGAATATTACATCATGTCTACTTCAAGTGACATTACTTTTATCTGTCACAAATTCATTTATGATTCTTTTTAGCTTTTCATTTATTACTTTTACTGGCCCCTACACTTCTGCTCAGTCGCACTACGCTATTGGCGTCTAGATGCTGATTTAAAATCCTTTGTTGTAGGCAATGACGCGGATGAGGAGCCGGAAGTGTCAGCGGTGATCCTGACGCAGCCGAGCCACTACAACATCACGATAGGCCGCAGCGTTAGGCTCGAGTGCAAAGTGTCGCCCGCCGGTAAGTGTACAATCGCTCCCTCTATAAAATATCTCGGTCGTACATACAAGCAACCGCCCTAGCTTCGCTTGGGTCGATTGCGAATATCAAAAAATTGCCTAAGTTACGCTCTGACAGAAGAGTTTCACGTGTGAACGGCTGGAGCAATTTCGCTATTTTTTTTTGGTGTTGGTTATTGCCTGGAGAAGGTTCTAATGAAAAAAAAAAGAATGAAGAAAATTAAAAAGATAACGACCATATAACCCTTTGTGGCCGGCGAAGTCGGGGCGGGTCACTAGTAATGAAATAAATAATATTTAATGTGTAATTTTAAATAACATTTTCAAACATACCATTTACACGTTAGTAGCCGTTTCCGGTCTCATGAAATGACTATTAGACCCGTGCACTTTAGTATAAATTGATACACAATTTACATAATATAATAATAGTTCGTTATAATTTCTTCGTAATAATTATTCTGTGTTCCGATTCATTATAAATTATGAATGTGTCAATTCACAATCGCACTTTCCTATCACTGTACCGTCATCCGCCAGGTGTGTCACAGACCTTATAAATATTATTATATTCTAATCGCATAGCTGTTTAGCATCACAAATAGTGTCGGTATGAGTGTTGGGAGAACTCGCCGCGGCAAGCCTTTACAAATGAATCCTGTAACAGGACAATATTCACACCTTGGGACGATGGATGGTTTTTAAATATTTATGAAATAATAAATCAAATCTATGTACTGATAAGAATATTAAGTGGTAGAGCCTACATCTGTTGCACTGCAGCGCCGACTCGACCGGTAAAATACCACGACCTCACAGAAGACAGGCGTCAAGTAGAAGTAGTTCTTCATTTCGTCAGAACAGTGCCGGATACTCTTCCCCTTCCCGCTCTTTTGTAATAAGAAAAGGGAAAGAATTGACCGGGGATTTAACGGTGGAGGGGATGAACCGGAAAAGGAAATACCCATTTTCTCTGTTTATCCTCTCTCCATTAAATGTAGGCAACGCGTCTGCAACTCATTAGCTTGTCTGTTTATAATGTATTAATGAAGATTACAATGATTGCACAGGAGGCGTTGTATTTATTGTAACAATTTGACTAAAATCGACTTGCAGACCGATCACTTCCGGAGCCCCAGCCATTTGAATCTAAACACCATTTTATGGGCTTCCTTTCAACGTGAATTATTTAAAAAAAGATTCATTATGCAATAAAAATTATTGCGTAACGACGCGTCGGTTTCCGGTGGCGCCAAAACTGCGCCGCCATTTCCGATTAACTGTACAAACAAGATGGCGTCGCTGGAATGAGCGGGAATTACTGTTTGCGCTTTTATCATGGCTTTGCGTTGTTAACGTATGAATTATCTTGATGCCAAACGTTTAATTTGCCTGATTAGTTACTTCCTAAATATTTAGTTTGGTTTTCTCTGCGACGAAGTTATACAAAACTTAATGTTTCTGTTTTTAACCCTGGAAATTTTGTTAGATGAAAAAACCACATGACAAAATTTTGTTATTGTCAAAACATGAAACATTACCATGGCAACCGATATTGTAAATGCATGTTTTATGTACCTTGGGGACTTTATTTTCGTCGGATAAATGGTACCACACGTCATTTTCTGTTCCCCTGCCAATGTGTGTGCAATTTCTTGATGATCGGTTGAGTCGTTAAGGAGTAAAAGTGTAACAAACAAACAAACTCACATTCTCATATATAATATTAGTTAAGATTTACTTCATGTCTATTGCTTTTACCAACACCCATAAGGTAAACTACAAACCTCTTACAGACTGATTGGTACCGTTAGTGACTCTGATATCGGTGTTTCAATATCATACGAACTTGTCTCTTACTTTGCAGACGGCACAGTTGTTCAATGGACTAAAAACGGCACCATGTACTTCTTCGGCACAATGAAGACTCAGGACCAACACGCCACTTCGTACACTGAGGACCAGAGGATATCAATGTGAGTATGGCACGTTTAAGACTAACTAGCTGACCCAGCGTCGCGCTACGTTGTCTTTTATATGTATGATCGTGTTTATTAAATATAGCGCCATCTAACAAAAATATGTGAGATCAATAAGTTAGCCCTTGACAACGCTCCAACAATAGATAATGCAAATATGTATCAAAAGATGGCACACATTAATTATATACATATTGTTTTGTTTAGAATTGCTCATTTAAAGGTATTAGATATCGACTGATGACGTACAAAAAGGGAAATTTTTAAAGAAACATGACATAACTGGGTAAAATTAAAGTATGCCTACGTACCTGTAAGCTTTCCATCTCGTTCATTTTTAATCCGTTTAAGTATATTCATTTGTCTTCCGAATTCTTCACACCAACAAATCGTTACCATTACATTTCACTTGCGTCTCGTAACAACATATGCTGGTTCTGGACTTCCACATGAACTTTTGTTAGTTCCGCAAATCTCTATTTCCGTCGTTCCTGCACTCCTGAAGGTCGTGAGTTCTCCTCTTCAAATACCTTTTACAGTCTTCTTCCGCTTGCGGTACCCTGTGACTAGGATGGCATCGTGCATTGAAGTTTCGTGCGTGGCACATATTTTCTGTGTGGTCACTTAGCTTCGGGTGAGCACTCTACTCCCACGAATGGGCTAACCTGGGCGGTATGTGGTAATTCTAAATTGTTAATTTTCGTTTTTCGTTGCAGCCCCGCCAACTCAACAGACCTGCTTATTAAAGACGTGACGGTAGCCGACAGCGATACCTACAAGTGCGAAGTGCTGCAAACTAACAGGGTTAGCGTTGAACACACGCTGAACATCCAAGAAGCGCCGAAGATTGTCAGTGAGTATACTTTCTGTAAATTAATTTGCTATTAAATTGTTGTTGCACACGAGTAAGCAATAAGTGACCATCTCTATCCATAGACATCCGTAACTCCTAGATTCCTTGCACATATTTTGTTTTGAATAGAGAAAGGAATAGACAAGAAAAAGGAAGGAGAACTGGAACTCGGAAGACTCTCTTCAGAAACACACACTTTTATTATACCTCAGTTCTTTTCAAGGTCGAACTGACCCATTCATGTTCTTAGGAGACTGAACACTGAAAAACTTATTTTTTTTAATGTCTTTATGCTATAGATTTATTTTTTTCAGAATTCTCGGCGTCTGATAACGGCGAAGTGGCTGAAGGCTCTAATCTCCTGTTGACGTGCGTTGTCGGTGGTTCGCCCCCACCTCAGATCATCTGGTCCAGGGATACTGGTAACGGGGTAAGTCTACTTTTTTCAACGGTTGAACAAGAACATAAAGGATGAAGAAGTTACCGCATTATATTTAGTATTGATCGTGTGAAAGGTTGGTTAAAAATTAGTTTAACGTGAAATATCAGGCTCGAAGGACCAAGTTAATAAAATGGGCATTTTAGACTACAACTTAAACTACACTTTTGCGGCTTTTATTTGTATATAATACTACCAATAGATTAGTTTACGAGGGTGCTTTAATTGTAAGAAGGGGTAGTTCAAAAGGGAAGGTTCTACGGACATAGAGTCTTAAAACTACTATCCTATGTCTTCTTATTTAAAAAATAGTATCATTATGCACACAGCCTTAATTTTGAACCATAAACATAATTGCTTAGGGCGACATCGCTTCAGCTGACAAAGTGCGTCAGTATGACGTCATCGCTATAAATTACAATGCAATCACTGAGACGGTTTATGGACTGAATTTACTTTCTAGATAATGGCGAATTTGGTTGTGTGAAGTAACTTTATAAGGTGTTAATTCATATATAAAATATTTATTCAGTGTAACATCAAAAGAATATTTTTTTACAATTCCTCCGTCCATCCAATCGAAAGCTTAACCTCTTTAGACTTAAATCTTCTTGTGTAGTATGTCTCAATTGCCATTTCATCAATTACAATTTTCGAATCAGGAATAGGTAATATTTTTTATTTGCACTCGAGCAAGTAAATTAAGGTTGAGCCGAAGATTGTGTCAAAGTTGCCATAACTCACCACATACGATGTTTATTGTTGCGTCAATTAAACTACATTATGAATTGAATAATTCTTTTGCATCAACCCTACAAAAGTTATTAATAGCTGGAACTTTGTGCTAACCCTATTTGAGAAATTCATAGAGTTAATTTGTTGATATTGGAGGACCGATCGATATGTCACTTTGACCTCGTTTACAATGCGTCATGAAAGTCTACACTTATAAATACGCTACTAAGAAGTGCTCCAAGATAAATTATCTTATCAAAATATTCTTATTTATACAAAGCGACATAAACAGCGCAAATAAACAAACCTGGCCTCTGCTGTGTCTGGTCTCCTGATTCTTGGATCTCTCAATCTCAAAACAATCACGTCTCAATCGATTCTTCCACTGCTGGACATAAGCCTCCCTCTTTGATCCCCTGCCCTCATGCAAATCTAGAGGAAGGCCTACCCACGCTTCGTTGACCTGCATTTGGCCGCCACTCTATTCATTCTATAATACCATAATAAAATCAATACGATAGAATCCTTCAAGGAAAGAACGTACTTCTTCCTTGAAGGCCGACTCTGCAGTTCCTCTGGTTTTAAGCATATCCATGGACGTTGGTGATCCTATCTTAGGAAAGGAAGGGAAGAGGACTAAAATTGGACACCCGGGTGCTCACTCGTAAAATATGCAGAAGCATACTTTTACTTGACGCCTGTTTTCTGTGAGATCGTGGTATTTCACCGGTCGAGCCGGGTCATTCATGCAACACATTTTAATGAAATAGTTCATTCGAATTTATAAATGACTGAAATTGTTGATAGTGCTGTCATATAATAGACAGAAGTTATCAATAGAATGTCCCGAATACAATAAGACGTAAATCCGATACCAATAGATATTAGTCCTTAATAGATTCAAATAAGATACTATGTTGGTATTTTACCAGTAAGTCTGTTCGTTGTAACATCGTGTGTGGGTTTTATCAATAGAATTATTTGAGATAACAGCGTATCGATACATTTTGATTGGCTGCTGACGTCACTAGTCAGATCAACACATGAGAATGACGTATGAATGTCTGTGGATAATAATAGGATCGCAACTATTGTATATAATATAACTAGCTTTTACGCACGGCTTCGCTCGAGTCGGTGTCCGGTTCTGTACCGTGTGAGCGTTACAAATAAACAAACTTACTTTCTCATTAATTAAGATTGTAACTACAATACACGATAAGGTTTTAATTAATGTGACTTACGATATTGCACATGTTACATTGTATGTTTATTTGTTCCACAACAAGATATAAATTTTGTAAACAAACAAACGTCACGTACATGGCCATTACGCTTTTTATACTTTCAAATTGTTCTGTTCTGTTTGGTAAACAGTAATTCAAAACACAATTGATTCAGTATTCTTTATTCAGAACGAGCGTCTTCAGGAAAAGGACGGCGAGTTCTCTATCAACAGCCTGTCCATCAAGAGCGTCAAGCCGAGCGATGGCGGCAAGTACTACTGCTATGCGTTCAATAACATCGGCACCAAGCAGGCCGAGCTCACCGTCGTCGTTAAGAGTAAGTGCTGATTTCTAACTAGTCACATCTTCATAACGTCACTTACATCTTGAATAAGTATCAACTGATTTACATGAAACCTCTACAAGTATACCTTCATTAATTGTTTCGTCTATTGGTACACCGACAGAGGTCAGACCAACCACACCAACTTGATTGTTGGCATTCCACTACTGCGCAGTTTTCGCGTAGCTTTACCCGTCGTGGAATGATCTGTCTGCAGTGGTAAATCCAAAACAATATGACTTAGGGTCCGAAAAATGTGTACTTCATTAAAGGCCGGCGTTGCATCTGCAGTTCCTCTGGTGTTCTTCAGGCGACCAGTTGGTCTTTTGTCCCTTTCTACCTAAAAAAAATTATTCGATAATTATTACCACATTTCACCCGACTTTAGGCTAAACCTTTTTCATGTATCCTTTCGTCTTTTGGTAAACCGTATGAAAATCCGATCAATGGTTTTAGTGTTTATCACAAAACAATGCAATACAAGGTTTTAAGAATCTTTTAAAAACATTATTTAGTCTGCGATTACGCGATATGAGTATGAAAGAGCAAAGTATGAGCTTATTGGGATTTTTTCCTTCAAAAATCTGAATTAAATTCTATAAAAATTAACACAGTACACACTCTTGGTTATGCCCTGTTGGAATGACACTTGCGTAGTCTAAGATTATGAAGTAAACCAATTATAATGTACTTAATTTTATCTATTTGCTTTTTCTAGGCAAACCTCGCGTGCAAGTGCCCAAGGCGATCATCAACTCCGCCGTCAACGTAGAGGCCGTCCTGCAGTGCTCCATACACGACGCAGCGCCGTAAGTTTACACAGAAATACAATTGCTAAGACTAACTGTACAACTGTTAGCATTTATTTTTCCATCGCCTTATAGATATTTTAGATCTTAGCCTGAATAGAAATTTAGTCTATGAAGTAAAAAATCTAGTCATATAACATGTTCATCTGGGACATGTAATTCTATTCTAATTTGGTTGTTGCAAATTACAAGTGTTGTTCCCAAGTTTATACATATATATTATCTAACATAATCTAGATTCTGATCAAATAACAGATGAGGGGATACATTACATCTTTTTCAATTTACTGCCATTTACCCAGCACAAGCTCTATACATTCATCTTTATAACCAAATCTGCTTCAGTGCACACATCCGCTGGTACAAAGACGGCTCACTGATCGAGGACACGTCCAGCCAGTTCACGGTGAGCACGCGCGGCCACCACTCCAACCTGACCGTCATCCCCACCACCGATCAGGATTTCGGCACTTTTACTTGTGAAGTGAGTAATTATTACTTCTAGATCTTTATTTCATCATCATCACCCATCATCATAAGGGGTTAACACCCTTTCGCTTTTGTTATGGAAGAACAAACGGTGACGAACAAGCAGTGGAAGAGCCCGCAACAACTGTCACACGAATGGGCCATCTCGACCGGTGAAATACCTCAAGACAGGTGTGAAGTAGAATTATTCTGTGTTTCGTCCGACGAGTGACGTGCCGTAGTCCTAATTCTACTCCTATTCTCTTTATCATCCATTTCTTATAAAGTAAGGGGGGAAGGGGATTTGAAGAGGAGAAAGGAAATATCATGCTTTCTGTTTATCCCCTCCTCTGTCTATTAAAGGTAGACAACGTATCTGAGCTTGTTCATCATCAGTAATTACAATTAATTTCCAGGCCGACAATGATCTGGGCAAGCACAACAGATCGATCGAGCTGGTGCAGGAGCCGGTGGTTGAGGGTCTTGATGTCGACGGGCCGAAGCTGACCTGGACCATACACTCGCACCAGCCTCTGCAACAGATAGAACTGCAACTCAGACAGATGAGTGCGGTAAGTAGACTTCTTATAGTTCTAGAAGGAGATAGATACCCAATCAGTCCGTCCTGTCCTGTCTCCTGTCCAGTCCTCTGTCCCGTCCTCTGTCTTGTCCTCTGTCCTGCTGTCCTGTACTTCTGTCCTGCTGTCCTGTCCTGTCCTGTCCTCTGTCCTGTCGTCCTGTCGTCCTGTCATCCTGTCCTGTCCTGTCGTCCTGTCCTGTCGTCCTGTCCTGTCATGTCGTCCTGGTCCTGTCCTGTCCTGTCGTCCTGTCCTGTCCTTTCCTGTCATCCTATCCTGTCCTGTCCTGTCCTGCCTGTCCTGTCGCCCTGATGTCCTGACCTGTCGTCCTGTCCTGTCCTTTCCTGTTGTCCTGTACTTCCTGTTCTTTCCTGTCCTGTCCTGGTCCTGTCCTGTCCGGTCGCTGTCCTGTCCTGTCCTGTCCTGTCGTCCTGTCCTGTCTTCCTGTCCTGTCCTGTCGTCCTGTCCTGTCGTCCTGTCCTGTCGTCCTGTCCTGTCAGTCCTGTCGTCCTGTCCTGTCTTCCTGTCCTGTCGTCCTGTCGTCCTGTCCTGTCCTGTCGTCTCGTCCTGTCCTCTCGTCCTGTCCTGTCGTCCTGTCTTGTCCTTTCCTGTCTTCCTGTCCTGTCTTTTCCCGTCGTCCTGTCCTATCTGTCTTGTCCTTTCCTGTCGTCCTGTCCTCTCCCCCTTGCCCTCTTGCCTTACTGTCCACTTGCGCCCTTGCCCTCCTGCCCTCCTGCCCTCTTCTTTCCCTCCTGCCCTCCTACCCTCCTGCCCTTTTGCTCTCTGTCTATCCCTTGCCCTCCTTGCCCACCTGCCCTCCTGCCCTCCTGCTCCTCTGTCTATCCCTTGCCCTCCTCTACCTTCTTCCCCTCTTTCCCTCTTGCCCTCCTGCCCTCCTGTGCCCTCCTGCCCTCTTGCCTTCTTGCCCTCCTGCCCTCCTGCCCTCTTGCTCTCTGTCTATCCCTTGCCCTCCTGCCATCTTTCCCTCTTTCCCTCCTGCCCGCATGCCCTCTTGCCCTTTTCCCTCCTGCATTCATGCCCTCTTGCCCTCCTGCCCTCATGCTCTCTGTCTATCCCTATCGTGTTGGACCAACTACCACGAAAACCTCCAACGCCCACTAGGGGGCAGTTCCCGTTGGGATTCGATCATAATTCGATAATTTCGATTGTCATTTGAAGATGTTGGTAATGTTATTTAAAGGTGTATTGACTGACGGATGGTGCGCAGAATTATTTATATTTATAATGTTGAATGGTGTTATAATTTTATTGACAATCTTGACAAATATCCTAATGGTGTCGTTGATTGCCTGATTTCAACTTTAACATCTTTGAGTTAACATATTACAGTTTTTTGATTGTTGAATGGAAACTGGGACAGTAGATAAGTCGCTCTTAATTTTCAGGAAGGACAATGGAAGACCATCAATGTCCCACTCCCGGACATCAGGACACACGAGTACGAGATCATCTACCCGCTGTCCGAGCAAGACCTGGAGCCCGGCAAGTACGAGGCAACCGTCAAAGTGAAGAACGAAAAGAGTTGGAGCCAGCACACACCGCCCGCTTTCGTTGATATTGGTAAGTATATTGAAAGAAAGCTCCAACAAATAACTTGGGTATAATACAGTGGGACAAACTTTTGTCCCAAATGGGGGCTAGCTACCTAGCTCTACACTGCCTATATTAACTTGGATAGAAGACATAATACATCTTTACATTTTTAATAATATTGCCATCAACCTTAATGAGGCTCACAATTCCTGTAAGGGCAATGGAGGACAAAAACGACTAATCCATGTTGACCATAGAATTGCAACAAATAACCGATGTGCCACAAAATTTGACAACGTAAGAATGGGCCCGCCAAAATGTGGTCTGAAAACCCCGTCAATGTCGAGGTGCACTTGAGGCCTTATTCCCAAAGGGAATGTGTTTTGTATGAATGAAATATGCAATGAATAATATATATATATATATATATATTATATATATATATATATAAAATAGAATAATTATAAATTATCTTTTCATCAAACATAAATCCCACAACCAAAATACTTCGGAACGCTTTCGAAATTACAAAATATTATTTAATAATTATTTTTATTTGCATTTTTAACTCATTTAAATTCGAATCATCGTTTGTTTCTTTTTATTCAATCCTAAAATTACAAGACACAAATTTTAACGCATGTTTTTTTATTTTGTTTTTTTTTTCTTTTATTTTTTTAGAAGCTCAACCACAGTTCATCCAACACGCGTCAGGTAAGAATGCTTCGGTTTTGTTTTTAGTTTAATATATTTTTTTATAATAACACCATTTTTTTAAGCATTGGCAATAAATACTGTCAACAAAGATGTTATAAAGCTTCAGATATCTAACCACCGTGTCGAAAGTGAGGCCACTTAAGTCGCCAATTGGCAACTGTTTAAAATCTCTCAGTAAGGCGTTTGCCGCGTTACGAATTAAAATTCGTACCGTATTCGTATTTAACAAAAAAAATTGTAATTGAATAATTCTATCGCGCATAATGTGGGATTCTAATGGTGAAAGAATTCAGCAGTTTCAGAGCCTATTTCAATGCAAACAAACAATCAAACCTTTCCTCGTTATTATATTAGTTTAGAAAGAAGGGCCGCTTAAATCCAACTATACTACTACTATAATTACTTAGTTTACTACTATAGTTAGTTTTTATTTGATATCTCGGACCTTTTTAAAAGTCTATTGCTTTAGATAACACTCCGAAGCGACATTAATTCATAGACAAAACATGTTGCTTCTACTTTTAACATTGTTTTTTATTTTCAGTGTACCGAGGCAGCTCCGACTCCATCCGGCCTACAATCGTCAGTGCTATATCGACCACGCTAATGTACCTCCTCGTTCGAATGCTTTAAACGTCAACTAATAGCCTAAATTATTTATTGTTAGCATCGATAATATATTAATGGTGGATGAAGACAAGACGCACATTTTTATTTCTTTCGAAAATAAAATGTGATATGAAATATTACAGCTTTGACGGTTTTTGTCGACAACTAAATTTAAAATTAAACTTTACAACTATTTACGTGTCAAATTTATATTTCATATCATTATTTATCTGTTTTTATTTTTTTATATGACAACTTATCATGATGACATTGCGCGATAAGAAAATGGCGGTTTTTGTTTTATGCCAGTGAAGTATGTTTAAATAGAATGTTAAAACCATAAAGTCTTAGTATTGTTTTTTCTACCGCCAGAAGTGGTACCACAGATAATAAAACCAGTGTCTTGTCTTAGCGTGATTATCTTTTTAGGCTGTTCTTATTGTATTTTATTCGTAGCTATTTACGTAACTATTTTTCGCAGCTCTTTGATAATTCAATAATTAAGTACAAACGCTTTTCGTCCCAATTTAATGCTTTCCTTTCATTTGTACAGATTATTTTGGTTTTACTTTCCCAATTATCGTCTCGATTTAAGCCAAGTTACTTAATAATAAAAATTTGATACTTTCGATAATTTTTTTGATATAAAAAAAATAACGCAACTGTATTCCTTATTCTACGTAATCACTTGTAAATATTATAATTATTAATTGTTTTTAGTAAGCTATAAATGGTATAATTATTACCTTAAATATTCTTTTTTCGCTTTTAATATTTTTGTTTATTATTAGTGGCGACTTTCTCAGAATTAGTTTATTAATGTATTAAAATATTAGGTTATTATTACCAAAGTGTAATTAAGTAACATATATTAGCGTTACATTAAGTTTATTTCTTTTTAATTATAATATGCTTATTGAAAATTATATTTAATATTAATTTATGCTTTAGGTTACAACTAAATAAATGATTCGCTTCAGAACAATCACGGATGTGTTAGATATTTTGTAATCTTTAAATAAATATTTTTGCGTACAATCGATTTAAAAATAACTACAGATAATTTAAAACAGTCAATGTAGCTGCCATAAAGTTTAAATAAAATAAATAATAACACTAAATATTTAATATAAGATATATTTTACCAATTAAATGTAGTTTATTAAAATTTCAATGTGCCTGTAATTTATACATCAAAAGAGTTCCATGCGAGGTGCTTAAAGTTTTACTATAAAATAAACGTAATCTTCAGATTATTTAATAATTGTAATAATTATTATCCGCTAGTCTTTACTGCAATCGCTTTTAATTGTTAAATGTGTCTGTAGTGCTATTAAAAAAATACTGCGATTTCAAAATGGCGGTAAATAACCTAAATGTCAGATGACACATGTTAAAAATGCTTTTATTTTGTCCCCCTTGTAGTACGATGCATAAACATGAACGTTATTATATATTTTTTAACTCTGTTTATTTGTAATTATAATTCGACAAAAAATTGTAGTATTTACAATATAACTGGTTTATTTTGATCGAATTACACAGAGTCGCAACAATAACAATTTAAAAAAATATGTTCCGAGAAACGAGTAATAAAATTTTAAATAAATTTCTCAAGTATTAGACTTTTTTAATGTACACTTTACCTGTTATTATTTTTTGTATCTTTGTTATATTACATGATTCAATGGGATTATTATAAAGTAAAAATAAATATATTTTAATAGTCCGTAGTCTCGGCCTTAATGTAGATGATATGAGCAGGTTAATATGTTGGATTTAACAGAACACAGGCTTTTAGTGACAACATATTTAAGTTCCTCTATACAACTTAAACGAATAAGTACAATAATAAAACATGTTGTCGTCTTAAGTTGTACTTCCTTAGCAATTTTGACAGTTAAGTACAGTACATTAGATTTTTGTTATTTCAAACTAAGAAAGCATAAATTATAAAGCGAATAACCGCACAAATTCTGTTTTATTTTGTATTTTAATGAATTATAAGTACAATGCAATTTCCTAATAATGAAATAAAAATGGCATTAAGTATTTTTGTATGTTACCAACAATATTCGGCTTAATAAATGCATTTGTTTAATTTTAGCGTGATTTTTTTTTATTCCATTTAAAATTTTAAAACAATACAAAACGAAGTAAAAATGTTAGTTTGCAGCAAAATTCTTTTTTTAATTACTTGGTATAATGGTTAATAATATGGCAATCTATATTTTTAAGGCTATGTTCTCACAGAGCTTTCCGAGACAATTGTAATAATTAGTCATTTCAACAAAAACAAATCGATCGATGTCTAATTGTATGTGTACGTGCCTTCTTTATATTATAAATCGTGGAAGGTGATATCTTTTTCTTTTAAATGAATAAATAATTAATGTTTGTAAATAATCATAGACAAATATTTTGTTTTATTTCAAAAATCCCATAATTGATAGCAAATACGACCATAGACAAAGCGATAGTTACCGATACAGCCAAGGCTTCAAGTCTACTCATGAACATTGGCCGCGGACAACGAGACGGCCCGACAAGGTCTCTGTGAGAGCCCTCGAGCTTAGTTATAAATAGGCTTAGACTAACTGCCTTCCCCTGCCACCTCTAAGCGGCACATTCATGAATTTAATCTGTGTAACCTGTGGACTATGGCAGATATTGTTTAATTCTAATGTTTGAATCAATATTCAAACTCTTTGGTAGTACTACAAGTTATATACTACCAAGAAGGTCGTACTGGCCATACGCATCGAGACGTATCATAAAAAAAGAAAAAAGAGTTCAGGAAGCGCGGTAAGAAAATAAAATAAACAAATGTCAACGGTACTGGTTTAAATTCATACATGAAGACAACGCAATCAAGATATCGCCAGATACAAAATCGCTAGTAAAAATTAACAAATATTTTCAACTGACGGTTTTATTCTCAAGTGATAAGCCTGATAAGTCAAAAACAATACTAGATTCGCTACTGACCGGTGCACATATAGTACAAGAACCGGCATAAGAAATTTTTACCCTCAAATATGTCATTATCTATGTACGTTGATAAATCACAAGTGGGTTTCCGAGCTAAATCTGTGAGCTAAACTGCTGAACGAACCAATCTAAAATTAAATCTATGCCCTGATAACATTAAATCTATGTCCTGATAAAATAATAATGTCCAAATAACAGATTTATACCATCATAAATATCTTATGCCGGATCTTAGATTAATAGACATCCCCAGATGAGTTTTAAATGATTTGCCACTCGCGCCTGTATCCTGTGAGATCGTGGGTACTCCTCGCTCAAACCAACGCTTACTTGCAATGTCGGCGCTACGACACTACTGGAGCTGTGGCCATAGTTTAAGGTTATGCCCGGGTCTCAAGACCCGGGTATTGAAGAGAGAAGATTAACTTATACCCGGTTATGTACTACAACTATAGTCTGCTCATAATACCGAAATCATGATTACAAAATGTACGTCGTATGTAGATAAATTGCATCCGCTACCGGAAGTTGTGCCGAGAAACGGATAGATTAAAGGAGATAACGAATATATGAGCTAAAGCATGATGAGGAGGAGAAAGGTCGGCATGGTATGGGCATATTATGAGGGAAAAATGTTATTAAGCAGAGAATTTTAGACATCAATGTGTAGGAATGTCGGTAGAGGTAGGCCTAAGAAAAGATGGATGGATTGCGTGAAAGAAAACAGAGCAAGAGAATATTGATAACCAAGGTCATACAATTCCTTCCAAAAATGATATCGGTACCTTCAAAAGAAGTGAATAGGCTGTTGCTAAACTAGCACGTACCATCTTTCGACCACATTACCATTTGACAACAGATGGGATTGTGATCAAGCGCTAGTTTATTCCATACAAAAAGTAATTTACAGTGCTAGAGTCCGCAACAACAACATCTGTTGCACGAATTGGCCGGCTTGACCGGTGAAATTCCACGACCTCACAAAAACAGGCGTGAAGTAGCACTCTGCGTTTCGTCTGATGAGTGAGGTGCCGGAGGCCTAATTTCAATACTCTTCCCCTTCCCACCCGTTCCTCGTAAGGGGAATAGGATGAGAAAGTGAAGTGGATTGTATGGGGAGGGGATTAACGGAGAAAGGAAATATCCTTTTTCTGTCTATGGCCTCCTCTGTCCATTAAAGGTAGGCAACGAATTTACAACACATTTGCTTGTTGCGGATGTCCATGGGTAGCGCTCAAACCAACACCAGGTGATCCGCTTGCTCGCTTGCCACCTTCTCACATAAAAACAAATTAAACAAGGACTGCTGGACTCAAAACAGCTGGAAAGCAAGCAAGTTGTTCAGAACGACTTCCTTTTCCCCTACCAAATATCGTCTAGCGACTAAAGAGTTTTCACTTCAAAACTGTGACAGAACTACAATCTTTTTGTACATCCAAGCGATAAACTTCTTGGTGTATACTAAAGAATAATACTGACAGATATTGTCAACTGTTTTCCCAGAACTATACATAGCTTTTGAATTATTTTGTTAATTTTCTTATATAGTTTTTTAATATAATGTGTTTACTTTTTTATATTCTATATAGATTACTGTTCAGTTGTATTAAATATTATTAAATTTACCGTTTAAACAATGAGTCGGGCACCGGTAAGTACTTACAATATCAGTAATTTATTTTACAACAGCGTTAGAAGAAAACATCAGATACGTAAGTAGACCACAAATATGGAGGGGAAAGTTTCCGTTTTTTACGCTATTCCTAGCCTATACCAAATTTCAGCCTTCTAGTTCTTTAGGAAGGATCTTATTTTGTAGGTTTTAAATTACGCAACCTTTCGAGGAGGGGATGGGAGTGGACGAGAAGAGGCGGATTCCTCTTTCCCCCAACACCATTTTGAAAGAAGAAGCTCTATTCCTGAGGAAATTTAAAGCGGGTCACCTGATGTTACGTGGTCGCTACTCATAGACATCAGCAACTAACAAATGAGTCGCCGGTGCGTTGCCTACCTATCATAGGCAGAGGAGGTGGTGGTGACAGGAAAAAGAATGTTTCCTTTTCCTATCCATCCCTTCCCCGTCCAATCCTCTTTCCCTTCCCATCCTATCTTTATTAGTAAAGGGTGGGAAAGGGACGAGGGCTGAAACAGGGCCTCTGGCACCTTATTCATCAGACGAAACCCAGAAGAATACTTCTACTTCACGCCTGTCTTTTGTGAGTTCGTGGTATTTCACAGGTCGAGCCAGCCAATTCGTGCAACTGATGTTGTTGCGGGTTCGACCACTGTTAATATGACTTTTATCTTCTTGAAAATGGGGAATTAGCCTTTAGTTCGTGATTGTAAACAGAGAAAAAAAACTCAACTAAATGCAAAATATAACTCCCGCCCCCGAATTTAAGACGCGACCCTTTTGTTGATCAACAGGGATTGAGTCCGTCAGTAAGTGACGGATCCGGCGTATTTCGCGTCAGTAAATTTGTAGCATAAAAGCTAAGCAATTGATAATTGTCTATGGTCGACATCTTTTCCGGATGTAAGCTTTTGAATATCATTTAAACTGGTGCTGTTGGGGTCCGAAAGTATGACGAAACGCTTCGAAAAAAAACAGGAAGCACCGCGTTCCTGTTGCTAGACTTTGCGGACCACTTGGGAGTACAATATCGGTGGTGGGGGTACACACTGACACAGTTTGATATCTGTCGCCGTCGCGTGCGGACGCGCGGCTGTGCGCTCTTTGGTATTGATATCTGGTTGCTTTATCTAATAAACACAACAGGTATATGTTATTTCAGAACAACGATCCTCGACGAACATTCGAAATTAAGACCCCGCCTGGAAGGCCTGCCACTTATGACTTCGTTGCAGCCCGACCGCCTGGGAAGAAGACTAAGTGAGTTGGTAAACCAAAAGACGTCTATGGGAATAAGCCGGATATATTTCTGGCAGAGCATACCGCCGATGGTGTCATAAGGTCCTTGAAAGACGGCCGCGTATTTCATGTTGATGGGGTTACTAGGAGCAAGCTGTTCACCTGATATCAAGTGACCGCTACCCAGACATCTGCAACAATCTAATGAGTTGCAGATGCGTTGCCCACCTTTAATGGACAGAGGAGAGGTCAAACAAAAAAGGATATTGTTATTCTTTTAGCGTAATTATTACTATTGTAGCGTAAGTTTCCTTGACGACATTTATACTTTTAGCATGGTCGAGTCAGTTGGTCACCTAGTTAAGAGTTGCCTGGGCGGCGGAGCGGTGGCCATACATGAATCGTATAAAGCCTGTGGTCTATGGACTTCAATGGTGCTTACACTTGTAGTGGGATTTCTGATCAGCTATTGTATGTATGTAAGTATCTGTAAATACGAATGTAAGTTTGTTTGTTTCGCTTTCACGCAAAAACTACTCAACCGATCATCATGAAACTTTGCACACATATTTTCAGGAATAAAGAAAATTGCAACCAGTTTGGTCACTTTCTTGCGCCAAGATAATCTGTCTCGAGTTGTAGGTTTGGAATTGGGCTTTAGGGAACACGTTACAAATCTTTTAAAATTGTCGACTTTTTTATCCACATATTAACAAATAAATCTTCCTCTTGAATCACTCTGTCTATTGATTAAAAGAGCATTACATTCCGTGGCGTAGTTTGAAAGATCTGAGGGAACAGACAGCGGAACCGACTTTGTGATATACTATGTAAAGACATCGGCTTAAATCATTATATATATATCATTATATAGTTTTGTAAATAGAAACAAAAAAGGCATAAGGACTGCCGACAAAAGTAAAAATACAAAATAGGTGGGAAGGCGCGACATGGAAAATTGGTTCTAAACACGTTATATTCTGGGCGTTAATGCATTTTATAAATACTACTACACGGTGGTAGAGCCCGCAACATTTGTCTCGACCGGTGAAATACCACGAATACTCTGCGTTTCGTCTAATGAGTGAGGTGCCGGAGGCCTAATTTCATTCCTCTTCCCCTTCCCACCCTTTCCTCATATGGATTGGACGGGGAGGCGTTAACGGGGAAAAGGAAATATCCTTTTTCCTGTCTATGCCCTCCTCTGTCATCTGTCATTTGCCTGTTGCGGATGTCTATGGGTAGCGGTCACTTAACATGATCCGCTTGCTCGTTTGCCAGCTTCTTCCAGAAAAAAAAACTAATTGCAGTTTTATTCTTTATTCAGATGATTGCGACCTCGGGACAGAAATTGTACGCGCGGTTGCACGTATCGCAGATGTCTTACCCCGATGTTGCGGAAGCTGCGATCGCTATTTGCCCCTTCCACAGATTACGAAAATACAATAGAGCTTTGAGGTAATTTCTCGGAGTTGATATTTCGATATTTTAACCGTTATGATTATTCTGGTAAGTGCCTAGGTTAATTTAATTTAAGATTAAAATACGAAATGAACCTCGCCAGCCGCTATTTGTTCTCAAAAAGTATGTAAGTACGAAGATATATTTTTAAATTATTCCGGCACAATTCCAAATAGCTTTAATTTCAACAATAAATATCTCTGTTTCAAAGTTCAACCTAAGTTTCTCTGCGTATGTCCTTATAGTACTGTTTCTCACTCACTGCACACTGTGTCGTAAAACATGGGTGCCTTGTATTTCACTCTCTCTCCCTCTCTTATGGATGGACGCAATATTGCTATTGTGCTGCGCATTATTTCTATCGATAATCGGTATCGATAGTGTGTAATTTGGTTCTTATTATTTATCAAAACGTGAGTAAAAATGTAAATAAAAAAAAACTAATCGAAAATAATAGTTAACTACAATAGTTTGGTATAAAGTACATTCACAGACAGTCATCACTCGTTTTTATCGATAAGAACATTCTCACCGCTCTAAGCTTACTATGATTTATGACACAGTGTGCAACGAGTCAAAAACAGTACTATAACACAAATTACAACGAATATGAAGTTTCAATCACGGTAACTTTGAAAGACATCAGATATATAACATTGCACCTCGACTTCATTCAAGTATTAATCTTAGCACCGCCCATGCACCGCCATACCGTGCCCTGCTATAGCGGATGGAGCG
This sequence comes from Papilio elwesi, assembly GCA_029849275.1. Lineage (NCBI taxonomy): Eukaryota > Metazoa > Arthropoda > Insecta > Lepidoptera > Papilionidae > Papilio > Papilio elwesi. The sequence continues at coordinate 5,387,785 of CM056713.1, forward strand.
ACGGCGTTTTTCAACTGTCACGGTAGCAATTTTGGGGCGGTTAAGCACCCGTAACACTTAGCTCACTCCGCGGTTAACCACTAGTGCATAGGCGTCGTATGAGTGCTTATAAATGAAACGTGCTTTCAAGTGGCAAAGTGCGCGAGACTCAAGTGCGTGCGGTGGCTAATACAAAACTACGTTCTTAGGTACGCTGTAGACTTCACGATCGGAGCGGACCTGTTCGGTTCATGCTGCGTCTATCAGATCGTGATATGCAGGACAATAAAGCAATTGGTTGAAGGCACGGATACCGTCACCCTCGAAGGAAACCCGCCGCTAAGGGTCTACATAGCAGTGATGCTAATACCGTGCTTACTGATTTGTATGATCACCAGTCTGAAGTATCTAGCGCCTTTCTCTATTGTTGCGGATATATTTCTAGGTGAGCTCTTTGTGAATATAATTTTAATTGATGTTACCACTTCTAGAAAATGATTTTTGACTCTATGTACATAGTATAAGACAGAGTCGCTTCAGCTGTCTGGTACCTCAGATCTTACAAACTACGCAACGGATTTTAATGCGGTTTTCAAGAGGAAGATTAATAAGTATAATAAATGCTTATAGTAGAGAGAACATTAAAGTGAAATCATATTTTTGTTAGCTTATAATTGAAGCGCTAAGCCTTACGAGATCGATCAAAATAATATACAAAAAAGTCCGCCTATTCTAACTTGGCCAAAAAAATGGTCACGTACAATGCGGTAGTTAAAAAAACGCCAAAAAAATGGTCACGTACGATGCGGTAGTTAAAAAAAACATTTAGATGGATACCGTATTAATCCTTAGCAGCGTAAATACGTGGGTAATAATTCTATATACCATATAATTTCAAAGAATCTTATGAATCGCAAAATAAAAACTAATGCGTGCAAAACTAAAATCAAGCGCGGATCTCACACCGATGTCGGGGTCGTTTTGCTCCCGCGGTCATCGGCCCTACACGAACCCTACCTGTTCTTCGGGTATCTCGTGATATTAATGCTATAGTCCATTAATTTCCACAGTCTGAAGAGCTGGTAAAATTCTATGACTGCTTATCGGCGTACCACCTTCACTGTTATTTTTATGATGATAGGAAATTGTCTTATTTACATTAATGTCAACACATAACTTCTCGCTAATTTTTCAGGAGAAAAATCCGCCAATTTTAATTGTTAGTGAAGTGCTGTCCTTGTCCTGATGCATGTTTGTATGTTCGAAAACTCACTCGGGCTTCCGGCACCTCACTTATCAGACGAAACGCAGAAGGATAAAGTACTTGACGCCTGTCTTCTGTGAGGTCGTGGTATTTCAACGTTCGAGCCCATCTGTGCACATTGTTATTGCGGGATCTACCAACGTTTAATTGTTTCACATTAAAAAGTGTCGTTTCAGTTATTCTCGCCGGATCTACCGTATACTACGCTATTAAGCTTGCACCGATGAGCCCTCTAGATATGCCGGCGTTTAAAAACGTGCCTGGCCTGTTGGAGTTCTTAGGCGTGTGTGTGTTCAGTATGGAAGGGGTAGGGGTTACTATGGCCATAGAGAACAACATGAAAGATCCGAAAAAGATTGGGCATGTGTTAGCCCTGGGTAAGACAAACACAACTTACTTGCCAAACTATCTTAGTACATTTTTTTATCAGCACACACAGTTTAAATGGGAAAACATTTTGACTGTTGGGGAATTTTGGTCTAAATGTGATCCGTAGCAGACCCAAAAGTGACCCAACATTGCACGAAGAATTGCAAAACTTAAGTGGCAATAGACCGGACACATTGGTTGTAAAATGGATGTAAGGGCCGTAAGGTCCTGGAATAGCGGCCACTTAAAGGTCGAGGCAGCGTAGGGCCTACCCACACTCCTAAGATTGCAGGCGACCAAACTTTGTTGGGATCAATGGGGGAGGCTACGTCCAACAGTGGACTGTAAGCTGAAAGGAAGGAATTCAGAGATAGTGGCCCCAGTAGAATCTATCTATTCTTACAATAGATAATATTATATGTCCTTTTGACAGGTTCGTCAATTGTGGTGGGCATAGTGTTTACAATTGGAACCTTTGGCTACTGGGGCTTCGGTGAGCAGTCAAAGTCACCCATTACTCTTAATTTTCCATTCACGGGGTAAGCACAATTTTTATATTTCCATCTTTTCAACTTGCCAACGTAAGGTTGTAAATAAACAAACGTCACTTACACGCTCGGCCGCCATTACACTTTTTAGGGTCCGTTCACACAGATCGGTTCGGAGAGAATCGGACTACGCTCTTCGTTATACACAGAGCGGCGCAGATTACACGCTTGGAACTGACCGGAGCCGAGCATGCCGTTTTACATACCGGCTGGAAGAGCACTGGTAACCCGGAGGCACGCGATCGGAGCCGGTCGACTGCACAAGCGGAAGAACACGTCATCAGAGGCAGTCCATCGGCTCCTCTTATTGCGTCACACCATTATTAGTGCAGCGCATTAAGCTGGCTTTCAAGCATTCCCAATTACAAAAGATGAACCTCGCTCTAAATGCTCCCCTCTCCGAGTCGGTTTGTATGAATGGACCCTTATACTTTCACGGGAAATATTGTCATTTTGTGGAAATTATATTGATTTCGGTTAACAAAAATATTTTGGAATTTACGAATTTTAGCGTAAAAGGTAAGATACCGTAGCCGTTACCTTTACAACAGTTTGTTCCGTTTTAAACAAGTTGTACGGTATTTATAATTTTGTATTGTAAAAAAAAATATCGCCATCTAGTTGAAAGGTAGGCAACGAATCTCGAGATCGACTCATTGTGGATGCTTATGGGTAGGGGTCTCATTACAAATGAGCCGCTCACAAACTCAGTCACAATATAAAAACTTAATTTTCGTTTCGTTTCTTTAGATTCTCGATTACTCTGAAAGTGTTTATGGCTATCATTATCTATGTGACCTTTGCGCTGAATTTCTGGGTACCGTTTGATTTGGTCTGGTACTACATCAAGACTCGGTACGATTCGTCCAAGTACTGGTTCTGGGAGAGAGTGTACAGAGCTGTATTCGTCATTGTTATCACAATAATTGCCTTTATTTTTCCCAATGTATCCGCTTTTATGGGATTGGTAAGTTAAATTATGTTTTTTTAATCTTAGCAATATACAGAATTAAAACAAAAAAATAAATAAGCACTCACCTTAAAAGTTATTCCAGAGAATACGACCTTCCGTTTTTTTAATTGTCCCAAAGTTGATCCTGAAGTTGATGCGTGAATGGCATGCCGTGGATTACCTGTATTAACATTTATTATCTGTTATTATTACCATACGTAGTACTGCATGATAATGAAAAATGTTTAGATAAATTGACAAACAATTTTAATAAATCAGGAACGATTAGTGTAATGCAATATTGATCATTTATCGCCATTTTTTTGTAGTCGTGTTTTGGTACTTTTGTTTATGGTATTCAGTTTCTATTTTTGTCTTTCGTTCATTCGTGTAAATAGTTTTAAAAATACTACATTAGCATTCGTGACTTCATTTACTTTCGAAGCTGGTCAAAACATACTGCGTTAAATTTGACAGCTCGGCTCGGCCGACTACTTATAAATTTGACAGCACGTCTCTGCTCGTTGTTGCCAGTTGTCATAGTGAATATTCAATACACGCGTTCCAGTTTATTTTGGAGTATTTTTTTTTTCAAATATATATAATTATTTATGTAGCTAATTTTTATTCCAAAGTAATGTAAGTATGACAAGAAAATTAGGCGAGCTCATTTCTTTATGAAATAAGTATAATCTGATTAATTGTGAACGCTTCCGAATCTACAATGGTAAATTAGAACTTTGACGTCATGCTTACGTTTATTTTAGTTGGTAACGGGGACTATTATCTCGGCCTTACTGCCATTCCGTCACTCACATTCATTCAAGCAACATACATTTGCATTGTCAATCTTCAACCTTTCAACAAGCCAAAACTACCCTTCGTATTAAAAGAAATACAAGGGGCAAACGAGCAACGGTTCGCCTTAAGCTAAGTGATGACAGCCTTGCATGAACATTCGCAACACCAGAGGCAGTTCCAGTTTGCCGGCCGTTAAGATGTACGCTCGCTTCTAAAGTAAACTACGCATGATAGGAACAATTTTCGTTTCGTTATATTATTTCAACTTATTTTGCTAAATACGATGCTGTGAGATCGAATTTAACAATAATGTTTGCAGCCATGCTGTGGGTTTGTGACAACTTTATTGTACATATAGTTTTATAAACTTTTAATTTGCAGCTAGGCTCGTTTTGCCTGTCCAACATGGGCTTCATCTACCCGGCGTTTATCGAACTATGCTTGGATTGGGAGTACCCGGGTCTTGGATTCATGAAATGGAGACTATTTAAATGGCTATTTATATGCATATTTGGTATTTTCCTCGGTATCTTTGGCACATACACGAATGCCAGAGAATTAGTGCGTCAATCATTTTAAATTATTTCTTAGCGCCAGACATTGTTGTTATCAATTTATATTTATAATCTTTCAATATATATTTATATCGACATACGTTCAGTTGAACGGCTTAGGGATTGATATCCAATGACATAAGGTCGATTCTAACAATGACAGGGGTATAATATAAAAAATAGGTTTGTTGACACTTGTCCACAAACCTATTTTTTATATTTGACACCAACACCATGATGGTGATCAGTCAAGCGGTGTATGGAAGTTGGGGGATAGCAATAAAGCGAAATTTAGAACCAAAATCAACTAGTTTATACACAAATTTGTTTACTAAATTTTGAAGAAAATTTGGCATGTCTGATTTTTGTTTCTATGTTCTATGTAAAATGTTGCCATACATTAGTACTGGCTTGTACCGGTTTTTATTGATGTCATCGTTAATTAGTGCGACTGTAATAAATATCTGATGAAAATACATTGTTGTTTCATTTGTATTATAAATACTTTTAGGACAAAATATTACAAATATCCTTAAATATCAATCAACCATAAATTTATTGTTACTCGAGGCAAGGTGGTGGGTCTGCGCCCTGCCGCCTAGAGCCCGATATAGCTGTAGATGCCTTCTCCAAGCAAACTGACTGATTACAGTCACAAAAACCATAAATAAAAATTCAGGAACATTACGTTTCCTGATTGAATTAAATATTAAGCACGCCATCTTTTAATTGTTTAATATTTAAATATCTAATAGTATACAAAATTGAAAAGGAATTAAACAGTTATTTTTACCAGTGGTAGAGCCCGCAACAACAACATCTGTTGCCGAATTGGCCGGCTCGACCGGTGAAATACCACGACCTCACAGAAAACAGGCGTGAAGTAGAAGTACTCTGCGTTTCGTCCGATGAGTGAGGTGCCGGAGGCCTAATTTCAGTCTTCTTCCCCTTCCCACCCTTTCCTCATAAGAATAGGACGGGAAAGTGAAGAGGATTGGACGAAGAGGGGGCTAGCAGGGAAAGGGAAATGTCCTTTTTCCTGTCTGCCCTCCTTTGTCCATTAAAGATAGGCAACGCATCTGCAATACATTTGCCTGTTGCGGATGTCTATAGGCAGCGATCCCTTAACATCAGGTGACCGTTTGCGCGTTTGCCACCTTATCATATAAAAAAAAATACTGTCTGAAAATAAATGCTTAATTTCATATTCTATTAAAAGCTAATGCAAAATACAAATACGGCAACTTGAAAACGCAATTTTAATAGTATTTACTAAAAAGCAAAGAATTTTATCTTTATTTTGTAATCCAGAATACAGTCTTATGTCTGTGATTCGACTTTAAACCAGCACCAATAAATCACGAATATGGTTATATACTTACGACTCCTAGATTTAAATTTGTGAGTAGTACGATGATATAAAATTGATGTACCCACGTTAAGTGACGGAACCATAAAGTTTTTGTCGAGGTCTATTAAACACTATCACTTACTGATATCTCGCACTGGTTGTAGCCTAATATTTCCACTACACAATATACTGTACACACTATATACGACTACTTATAACAATCAGTCAAGGCTCGGGCCTCAAGAGGTGTTGTCACGACCGTTGACCGAAGCACAAACTGAGTCTTCTTCCTTTGACAAGTACTTACAAAGACTTGCTTTCTAAAGTCAAATACGCAACTTTGTTTTAGTACCTTACTCATACATTTGCCGGTAAACCGGAAATGTAAGCGACAACATAAGATATATTCGTATAAACAAGTAAATACAATAATAATGCAATAAAATTCAATAAAACTAACCATTTCTAAATTATTAAGGGGCCGCTTACGCTGCTTGCTTTGTAGTTAATAAACTTTTATTTCAAAGTCATTGCTGAAAATACATTATTCATTTTATTAGTTACTTGTGACAGTAATAAAAAAGTGAATAATATAACTTATCAATATTATTTTCACAACAAAATATTACAACTTTATTATACGACGTCGCAACTGCTCTGAATGTGAGGGGCGCCGCAGGACAGATCGTTATGGTTGGAACCAGTAACAATACGACCATATGCGCGGGTAACGTTCAAATGTTAAAAGACTAGCCGTTCAAAAGCCCATGATTCATAGAAGATATTTAAATTTTGATCCAACATGATAAAAACCCATTTTGCCCAAAAAAACATGTTCGACCCTGTAGGAGACGATATATAGTTCTTAGTCTGAGGCGCTAAAGAAAGTAATGGGTATCAATCATCAATAATAGAGGCCAATGATGTTAGCATAAATTAGCGACTTATTAAAACAAAGGTTTATTATGTAATCTAATTAATAAAGTATGACTTGAGTGTTCTTTCATACCATTTACTTTTACATAACAATTAAATGACCTATCATTTTGTTATAACACTTTAGACATTTCTATCTACAAATTGTATATTGTAACTTTCTTTTATTTTTAAAACGATAGTGAACGTCACACATTATTTTTTAATCTATGTGGTATGTTCGTATTTAGGGTTACAACTAGATGTTTATCAAATACCCAGAATAGCAGAGTAGAAATATTGATCACTTGGTGTATTGAACAGGGACTCATTTAAAAATAACAAAGCAGTAACATTCATTATACGAAAGAATTAAGAAAAGGCATATTCCTTTTGCTTTTGTAGACTTCCTTCGTTCATGTATACCGGACAATTCAGTTAGTATTAATTTACACAACCTTTTAAAACTTACCGATGTGACAGGGAAAATTATGACGCATGGTAACCCTACAAAGAACCATAGAACTACAGTCGACGACAACCAAAGACAACGAATCGAAGAACAAAACAAGAAACATTAAGAAAGAAACATCGCGAATTCCGGAAAGTGAATTAGTCGCTTTGTTAGCTCTTCTTAAATATAATAATAAAGTAAACTTTACTGACTTCCAGTATATTTTATCATATGGTTTTAACTTGGAAATGGATTTACTAAGTCTTCCAATAATTATAGTTGAGCATATTATCTCTCAACTTACATACGACGAGATGGCAAGGTATAGACGGGTAAGTTGATTTTATTTATAGAAATGACAATTTACGTTAATTGTGTAGCATTTCTAAATAAAGAGACATAAATTACATGTTACTTAGTTCACGTGGCTTAGAACGCAAAGTATTTCAAACTTAAAAATGATATTTGAAACTTGTATTGTATCGAACCCTAGACGCGTTTGCTTCAGGCATAAATATTATATAAACGAATCATATTTTCTTGTTTATTTTATTAAAAAAATGGCACATACATCACTAAAGACAAGAAATTAAAAACAATGATAACTCCCATCGTGTTGTTAGGTTAGTGTGGTCTGTGATATACAATTGGATTAAGTAAAAAGTTTTCTTCTTTAAGCACAATAATAAAATTTATAAATCATATAATTTACATGATAGATTTTCGTATTAATTCCTTATGGTAAATATGTAACTATGAGTAGGGCTACTATTGATATGTGATAAATTTCTTTGGTGTTGAATTTTATGCTGCAATAATGAGTGGAAGTGTCGTAAGGGACAGATCCTTACTTGGCTCAGTATATATTAAATAGCTAAACTCAAGCAGGTACCACAACCACACAGAATGTAGGACTTAATTATAGAGTTCTAACCTTCTGAGTTTTGTCTGATGAGTAAAGTTCTGTTCCATTTCTTCCTTTTCTCTCTTTCATTATGAACTTCCTTCATACCTACTAAGATGATATCACATCCACGGTGAATGTTGCGATTACTGCAAGCAGTGATCACATGATAGGCATAAAGCAACATATTGTAACAAGATGCCTGAGTCAGTGCTTCCGGCCAATTATGATTGTGATGTAACTAAACTAGTGCATAACATCTTTCAACAACAACCCCACTTAACATCAGATGACATTGTTGTCAAGCGCTCATTTTTATCATAAAAAAAACACTTATAATATTATAGTTTATCATTCTTCATCTCCCCACCCTTTTCCCATCTTATGTGGGCTTTCCACAGTATGACAATAGTCTTACTGTATCGTTTTTATAATTAGATGATGCTAAATCTGTTTGGGTATTTATAAATAAATTTTATTATAAATAACGATAAACTAACAAGCAAAAGGTAGCATCCTAAGGGCTTGTTATAATTAGGCAAGAATCCAAAAAGGGAAAGAAGTTGATAGTGGTATAAGTTAGTTCAATGCATTAAGGTGATATGATTAAGAAAGTAAATAGAAAGATTTGAGATGAAAACATGTGGCGATGGGAACTGTCTAAGGATATAACTAACAATGTATTTTTTCTAGGTGTCAAGAGCATTCAATGAGATATGTATGCGTAAGCTCACCAGAGGCTTTCACTTGGTAGAGAAGCGACACGCTCAGGCTCTTAAGACAGTTAAGGCCCAACTACCTCGCAGGGAGTCTGAACGAAGGTATAAGATATTCTGTAAAGTAATTTTATGGATTTTATCATGACCATAATGACGCGTTAGTACTTTAAGCAGAGTGACAATCTGAAACGAAAACCACTAAGCAGACACATTAATAATACCTCATTGATATGACAATGAGGGTCAAAATATTAAACTCATTTTGTATGATTTATTTAAACATCTGTGTTGACTTGCTTCTCCTATTCATCCCCTCATCTGTCAAATCCTTTTCTTATGCTAACATTTGTAGGAAGTAATGGCAAGGGAAGGGGACTAACACCGGGCCTCAGGCACCTCATTCATCAGATGAAATGCAGAAGTATAAAATACTCCTTCACACCTGTCTTCAGGGAGGTTGTGATAATTCACTGGTGAGCCGCCTTGTGAAGGTGGCTTCTCCCATTAAAAAAAGATGTATAAAATGCTTGCAATGCTTATTTAATGAATAATTTTTATGTTGTGTCTCATTTAATTCTGTATTAGGAGGTGTATATTGCATAACATATAAAAGTCTAACACATCCAAATACATAATATGGCTAATTTAACTATCGTCTGTATGATGTCATGTCTGAGATGTGCTGATGTAATCCGTCGGACAATCATAAGGTCATAGACCTTTGTTATATGTTTTGAAGTGATAACTTCATTAGACAATATTTGCTATGGGAAAATTTTATGGGTTCATGTGAATGATATGCGACAGGCTTCAGCAACATGCATATAACTTGGAGCAGTTTCGACAAACTTTTTTCTTGTATTCAATTTTGAATTTTATTGTTAAGATACAAGGGTTCATTTTTTAACTCTTGTTGTGCCTTACTAGCTGCGGAAGTCCTCATGACTGTCTGTCTATTTCTACTTCACAATCTATCTTATATAAATGTTAATATATCTTGCACAAGTGGATGAATTAACTGTTATCATTCATAACTAATTTATAATTGATATGGCAACATTAATTTTAGTATTATTTTTTATCATCCATCCATCCTATCTAATTTAAGACACGCCTATTACATATAGCTGGTTTAATTAATGTACTGTATGTATCCTAACATAGTTTTTTTAGGCAAATATTTCACCCGATATCAATAGATCGCTACCCATGGGCATTTGCAACAGGTTATAGCGATTACATTTATTTATTTACCTAATTCACCCTCTAAATATCACATTCACCGAAACCTTTAAAGCCAAATTTACCTCAATTCTAGTCACAATTTGCTGTCAGTTTATGACCGTCCGATTATAAACTGACTAAATTAATTGTTCTTTCAATGGGTAGGTGACATCTACACATTATTTGTGCATTAATGGCAGGGTAATGACTCTATTTGAAATGTCATTTCAGGTACCATCCGCTAGCCCGTCATTGTGATATCTTGACCTCTATAGAGACACGGATTTCAATGCTCAACATGACCTACTCCAAGTTCATAGACAGTGGAATGTGCTGCTTTATACCTGGCAGGGTGAGTAATGAACCTGTCTTGTATATACATACAGATGTGTGTTACTGTAAAAATCCAAGACAGAAGTTAAAACTCAAAATAGGTGGAAAGAAAATAAATAGAATAAAACAAATAAACCCTGGTATTTTAACAATAATAAATAAAAAAACTTGTTCAAACTGTTCCCAATACAAATAAGATACTGATGCAGGTTGTGCATGATCACTTGAACCATTTCCCCTACAGTTTCTTCCTGTTTTCTGATGAGCAGGAGCCCTAATTGTAGTCCTTTCCCCCTTATCCTTTTCTAATAAAGAATGGATGTTAAGCCGCAGATGATTGGACGGGGAAGGGATGAATATGATAAAGAAATGTCGTTTTTCCTGGATGTAGCAGGAGTCCTCTGTCCATTAAAGGTCACACATATCCTCAACTGAGCTGGATCTGATTTCTTTGTTTTCTTTTAGATTATAGATGAAATAAGACGTATCCTTGAGCTTGTTGAAACTTCCAAGACTCCGCCGCGTGCCCATGAAGTGCTACAAGAACTGAGGGATATATCCAGTATGGCTATCGAGCACTTTGATGATAAGATCTCCCCAGCATTCCGCAAGCGCTTACAAGATATAATTGTGTCTATACCGATGCCCAGACCTGTCCACGGTAAGTTTCAAAATGATGTGCCTAGATACTTTTGACGCTGCAGGTTGTGGTTAATTTCCACCCAGGACACACATTTGTGTGAATGGACATGTCTGTTTGTTCCGACTCTGGGTATAATTACCTATGTTAATTAACGTATGTATTTAGAAAATTAAAAATAGTATATGTAGTATATCAGGTATCTGGTTTCCATAGTACAAGCTCTGTTTAATTTGGGATCAGATGGCCGTGTAAATAAATCTCTCAAACATCCAGAGCGATTAATATAGATTTAGTATATTGGCCGTGGTCCTACCACACTTGTCTGGATCTTTCTGGGACCACATAAATATGTGAGATGTAATTTGATAAATTTTAAACTGCCATCAAGTGATGTACTAGCCAGCGGTTATTATCGTTGTGATATTTTAGAACTATTATTAAACTGCCAGTTAAGAAACTGCAACAGATATTATCCTACATCTAATAAGCCATGTATACCTTGTCTTATACATGGCGTCCATTACACTTTTTATACTTTGATCGGAAATGTTGTAATTTTGTGGTAATTGTGAGATAAAGTGAAGTGAAATTGTGTAATATGAATAGCTGATGTTGTAAGGTGATGTGGGAATAATTGTGTTTAGAGAATATTTACGAATATAAACCAACATAAAAATATTTGCTTACAAAAATCACATCTTCCTGTGAAACAAATATACATGCATATATTTTAAATACATATAAAAGGCGATATATTTATGTATGTTACCTATAGACTCCCGATTTCGATAAAGTTTTCAGCAAATGTTCAGATTGACCTAGCGGGTGGTATTACTCATTAAATTCCAGTGAGCACAGTGTCAACATCCGCCTCGCGACAGGAGTTCGTACACCTTCGGCAGATGTCAACCGCAAATGCGAAGCTGTCACTCTTCCTGTCATCCCAGTACAAGATTTTCTATAAGCGGGTGAGTGTTATAATAGTTTAAGATCCAGGTTAAGAAATGTATACCGTCGTCTGTCTAATCAGGGCCTAGATTAAATGTTAGATTTTATAGACATTGATAAATCACAAGTGGGATAAATCTGGGGCCAATTAAATCGTAAAAACCATATTAAATTGAACCCTTAGTTAACTCTTTTGGCGATTATATGTCAAGTTTACATGACTGGCAACGCAATGTTAGGATACAGTTGATTGGCCCACTACGCCTCACTTAGAATACTTATACTTCATGCCTGTCTTCTGTAAGGTCGAGGTATTTCAAGGGCGAATTGGTTCATTCATGTAATAGTTGTGGGCTCTTCCGTTGTAAAACTGCCCTTGAATGAATAAGCTTTTTAGTCGCTTTCCCGTGTACAACACGCTCCGCACGCGTCAGCGACATGCTTATTTAAATTTGTAACGGTTTCGATAAATTGATTTTGAATTTGCTGTATTAAATTTTAAATTTCATTGTCAAGTTACAAGGGTTTTTTGTTGATTTTTTTTAAACTTAATTTTTAATTACACACTAATAACACAAGATGTCCAATTCAAGATAGTTTAAGATTATTAATTAATGAATTAATAGTGGTGCCAACAACATCTGTTGCACTATACAGCTAGATCGGTGAAATACCAGCCGTTTCGGAGTCTATATGTCTATAGGGAACATACATACTTCGCTTTTTATATAATTTTTTTTCTTCATAAAATAGTCCTATGTTACTTCTTATACCTCCAAGAATATGTGTACAAAGTTTCATGATGATCGGTTGATTTTCGCGTGAAACAAACAAACTTACATTCACATTTATAATATTAGTAGGGATGTATGTACATGTCTGATAACTTATTATGTTGGTTTACTATTTCAGATGTTGTTTTACAAACGCGTTGCGGCGCGACAAAAGAAATTCATCAGGGATCTCTCGAGAAAACAACGTGAACAGGACACCGCCATCAGTGAGTTACCTTTTCTTATGATTTATTGTAATATTACTTCGTTATAACTTGGCTCTGATACTAAGCCAGAATCATTTTAATTTCTTGAACAATTAAAACCGTGTTCCGTTTTTCCCCGACTAGATGATTCCGCATATAACTTAGAATAGGTAACAAAATAAATATATAAATATGCAATCACGCCCGTAACCAACAGAAGTGGGTAGAGATCTCGCCTTCCTTCTCACGCTTCTTCTACATCCATACAACACATACAAGCTTGTTAGTTACTCCTTATATCACCCTTCTCTAGTATGTCACTAATCTGGTCGATTTAAGTTTTCTTGGGACGTCCTTGTAGGTTTTATGTAACTTCGTATCCTTTGGGAGTAGATTTATTTTCTCACCCACTCTGTTTACATTTCAGGTGAATTAAAGAAGCGCTTAGATGAATGCGACGTGAAATACAGTGAATTGACACACACGAACCAAGCGGCTGGAAGCAAGACTGGTGAGCTGAAAGGTTTATTACCTTAAATGGTGTCCAAATTCAATCCTTTTTAATGTGTAGTTGGTATTTATTGCACGAATGGGCTCACACGGCCGGTGAAGTACCACGAGCTCACAGAAGATAAGCGTCACGTATTCTGCGTTTCGTCTATGAGTGATGTGCCGGAGGTCCAATTTCAATCCTCTTCCCATCTTCGGGTATATGGAAATGGCTTTGTGTCTCCTTATATTTGACATTTTAGTCAAAACTTGAAGTGTAGTTGAAGGTGTGTACAATATATGAGGGTTGAAAATGTATTTTTCTATAATGTACTATTATTAATCTATTCTGGACTGATGTAGAATATTCTAGAATAATCTGGAATATTCCGGATCGATCGGTGAACTTCGAGTAAGGTCTCAAATAAGTGAGGACGGGTGTTTACAATAAAGTGTATAAATGATTTAAATGAGTAAATGTTTCAGGGTCTTCAGTGGCCGGCGCTTCCAAATCGCAATCGCTGAGACATTTCGGCAGCCAAATCAAACTCGATCTCTCTCTACTGCCTATTGGTAACTCCAAATTAAACCAGAAACGTAAGTTTATGTATTTTTTTTTATAGTACTAGGCTTACTATACACCTAGTACTATAAAATTATACAAGATCGGTTACGGGTACTCCTTATATCGCCTTTCTTTAGTCTGTCACTGATCTGATCGAAGTTCAATTTTGTTATACAATTGAAATAAAAGCAAAAACGGAAGGCTAAGCTGTGTTATTTCATTTGAATAATTTTGTATGTCTTGTTACAGTTCTGCCGAACATAAAGCCGCGGAAGGCGCAGATAAAGCTGCCCAGCATCTGTGACGATATGGATTTGCCGGAATGCAAAGAGCCCACCCCAGCTCCCTCCACTTCTGGTTGTATTGGGAGCCCTAAAACTAGGTCCCAGACTGCGATCGGTAGAATTAGAGGTCTGGCGTACGAAATAACAGCTCTGAGTAATAATTTATCGAAGAGTTTGGACGCCAAGCCCAAGAGAACTTCAATCAACCGCCAGGAATACGGAGAACCATTGTCTAAGAAGCAGAGAATGGAGTAGGATATAGCTGGTATGGTATTAGTTGAACGTCGTTTCGTTCGCTAGATGGCGTTGTCACAAACTTTAAAAAAATTGTCTTGTGTGCGTTCTTTATGTAGGGTACTTTTATATTTTTACTATTTTCTCTTTGTGTAGATGGTATAGTAAATTTGAACCCATTTGGGGTATTGAGTGAATTTGGGATTCTTCCCCCTTATACACTTTAGGTGTAGTACTAGACGTATTGTAATATTTTATTAATAGCGCCATCTATGGACATTTTCACTTACTAATCTGTGAACTCAGTAATTTTGTTAAAGTATGACCATGTTTCATTAGTTTATTTAGTTTTGTAATATGTATAGATTTATTGGTAATTAGTGATCCGACCCGTAGCGCTAGCTATGTTGATCCGATCGCTACCAAACTTCGGTCCAGCTGTTGCGAAGTCATTACACATACATACATCGACTTTATATTCTCGAGAGTCGCGGGAAATTTAAAATAGTTTCACATGACGATATTTGTCGTTGAAGACGCCAGGCGACTGCATGAGGTAAAAACATTTTTGAACGTACCTTATTTCTATAGGTTTAAGTTTGTTTCAATAGATGGCGTTTTTATTGATTTCAAATATAACTTCTGTAATATCTTAAAAGAAAGAAAGTTAAATTTAATTTATGAGCCCGCAGAAACATAAATACCACGAGCTCACAGAAGACGCGTCAAGTAGAAGTATTCTGCGTTTCGTCTGATGAGTAAGGCGGCCCGATTTCAGTACTATTCCATTTCCCATCCCTTCCTAATAAAGAATCTACAATTTACAGTATAATATACATATATGTATAACATTTTAAAATACAATTAGCTTTACTTTCGTCGTAGTTACTGACATTTATATTCTATATCTAGTAATTGCACGTAAATGTATTGTCTTTATATTAAACAGTGAACTGAAGCATGTGTGCGTAGATGTTTGGATATAGAAGTGAAAGGTGCGCCTGGATGATGTCTAGTTCAGATATTTAGGGGATGAATTGCGAAAAATCCTTTCTTAATGCTTGTGAATAACAAATCTTTAAAATTTCAAATGCTCAGTTGGTCCGTTGATATATCTGTCAGTCTGTCCTTTATATATATATATATATAAACTTTAGTTAATACCCATTTCACCCAATATAGTTACTGTACTCGGACAATAACGGAATACCTTAGTTTGATGACGTCACGCCGGCGATAATACTAACAAACTAACTATACCTTGTTTGATAGCAAGATGTGATTGTTGTAAACAAACAAATTGACATTATTACATTACACTTTTTATATTTTCATCGCAAAAGTTGTAATTTTGTGGAAATCGTGAGAAGTGAAGTGAAACTGTGAAATATGGATAGATAATGTTATAAGGTAACGTGAGAATTATTGTTTTTTTTTTTAGAAAATATCCAGGAATTTACGAATATAAATGAACGTAAAAGTATTTGTTAACAAAAATCACTTCTTGCTGCGAAACAAGGTGTACTCCGATGACCATATGTTGGACGGGGCTCGTGTGCCACGTCGGTCTGAGCATGCGTAGTGCATATATTCTATTGTTATGTATTACCATATCCGAAATATGTCTAATTTTGTAATGTTACTATAATATGAAGTGAAATATTCAATAAAAATTATATTTAAATTAAATATACTTATTGTTTAATAAAAAAATATAAATAAAACCTTCCATAGATAAAATAAACAATTTTTTTTACTATCAGCCATAAATATTATATAGGAAGAAATGAATTAAACAAGCAATAAATAGATGCTAGGATGCATTGAATATCTATCTCTTCTCTTCTTTCTCTTTCGTGTAACGAAATGTACACAAGCGACGTGTCCTTGACATGTTATCCAACTAAATCGATAATGGCTACCCATCGAGCCGAGGCTCGGCCCTTTTGGGCACTCGATTCGGAATGCTAAACGCGTAATGAGTGACAGCCCAAGCCGGGGGACCTCGGAGCCGAGTCACTCCATGGAGCGTCCACCGAAGCGACCTAAGACAACAGCTGAATCCCAATCCGGATATAACAATAAAGTAACGGCCCGAGCAGAGGCTCCCTCTGGAGGGAGAGGCTCATGCTAGGCCTACGCCCTGCCGTCTCGAGCCCGAGCTGGTACATGCCTCCTGCAGGCAAACAGTGACATATAAGTCCCAAGAAATATAATTCAAAATTATCCTTGAATCACTAATATTGGAAGCTATAGGCAAATGTGAATACTTGAATTAAAAAAATAGAGTAAAACAATGAAACAGAATAAAGCTTGGTTACAATAGATAAATACTTATTTCTGAATAGAAATTAGTATGGGCGCACTCGCTATCGCTATCGGATCAAGCGGTAGCGTAGAGGGCATCACGGCAAGCGCGTCACGCCGTGTGCCGTCACGGCAAACATCTCGGTTTTAATGTTAAGGCGCGCCAATAGCTATTAAGTATCATTTATTGGCTTCTACAGATTTGCGATATAATTGCAGCTGTACGAAATAGAAGTCACTAAGTAATTTAATCACAGTGTTTGTAATGTCCGTAAACCTTTTGAAGTCGAACGATATATCTTGGGAAATGTATTTATAATTTAAGGTCTTACCTCCAATATCTTTCAAGTTATAATTTCTCTGTACTCATTGATACTACTCGTATATAATAACTTGAGACTTGAACAGATGACGTCATGTACAGTGTAAAAAGTGACGTGATATAAACTAACGAGACTAATAAATGTATGTCGCTGGGGAACAAGATGTGAGGGGAGTTCCATTCCACGCAAGTTTAATTAAGTTCTTTGTGTCCGCATATTTTATAATCTGTTCGATTTTGTTTGGTTAAGTTTACTTTATATAGTTATATCAGTTTATGGTAATAAACTATTCAATTGTCATTGCTTTATTTTTGTTTCATTCTAATTAGAGCGAAAGTTTGTATGTATGGATGTTTGTTACTCTTTCATGCAAAAACTACTGAATTGATTGTAATGAAACTTTACAATAATATAGCTTATACATCAGAATAACACATAGACTATAATCTATAAAGATATTGTGTGAGTTGTCCACAATGTCACGATAAGTGTCAAGTAAGGAGGAAGAAATTCCGCCATATGCGAGCTATTCTGGTGTGCGCTGCGAAAACCGTTAGAGTTGTAGGTATATAATGTATAATGGAAATGCTTACCTTAACTTAACTATGTATGTTAAAATTTACTATGTCACTAATCAATATAAGTTGTCCGGGGATGCCTGCCAACGCTGCCACTCACTCTTCCAACATTTGTTTCGTTACTCTCTCTTCATTCATCCTTTAAACATGACCGAAAGGAAACAAATATAAATCTTGTTTACCATTTGTTTACTGTTAGCAAACAATTCTCGCTTATTCAAACAAAATAATTTACATACAAGAGAAATATTTACAAAGAAAAGGTTGCATAAACCCATCCAAATCTGGATACTTCGATCAAGAAACTTCTTGATACTTTATGTTCCATTAAATAACATGGCCTTGATATAAGAAAATTTCAAATTGACATAAAATTATATTAATTTTATCCTATTAGTAATGTTGGCTTAAATATAAAACATTTTACTAATAACCTTGTTTCACAGCAAAATATAATTTTTGTAAACAAACAAACGTCACTTACCATACATGACGGCCATTACACTTTTATACTTTCATAGGAAATGTAATTTTATGGAAACCGTGAGATAAAATGAAGTTGTATTTCTAAAATATTTAGTAATTTTCTAATTTTAACGTAACCTTTGTTTATATAAATCCAATCTTACTGTGAAACAAGGCATGTTAATTATCACTCGATTTAAAAATGTACAATTATTTATACAAAACAAAAATATTGTCACTAGCCAATGTGATAATTGCACTTGCCCAAAGAATATAACCGTTTACACGAAAAATCACGTTTTTAAATAATCGGGCAACATTATTTTTTTGCTTTTATAACATTTAAAGAAGCTATTCGAACTTTTTGGTCCTATTTAAGATCGAATAAAACTAATTTATTTCTTACCATCTATTAAGAGTTGTACTTATTTCTAAAGCTGTCACAACAATTCTTAAAATAGAAAGTAGGTATAAGAAATAACAACCTCATAATCACTTTTCCAGTGTTACAATACGCTGACAAACATTTGACGGCGTAATACCGGCCTGTTACATTGTACATGTGAAAAGTCGCAAGTAATCACGTATTTACGGACAAATAACACACATTTATGTATTAATATACGTAACAGGCAAATGGCAAGTGAAAATAAAGACATCTAAATATAGCACGGCCATAAAACATACTTTCTAACTTGATTTCTCCTTGTCTTCGAAATCACGCGGGAACCATTTGAC
This sequence comes from Papilio elwesi, assembly GCA_029849275.1. NCBI lineage: Eukaryota > Metazoa > Arthropoda > Insecta > Lepidoptera > Papilionidae > Papilio > Papilio elwesi. The sequence continues at coordinate 5,406,705 of CM056713.1, forward strand.
AGCGTATATATTTTCGTGGTAAAATCCATAGACGTCATTTGGAATTTAAGCTTCGCTCAAGATACGTTCCGTTTTTCGTAAAATAAAATAAATTAATTTGCTTATTGTGTACTATGAGTATTATATAAATAATTAAATATTTTTTACTAAGTGTAAAATTTAATTCTATTTACATTTTATAAATAAATACTCCACTGTTTTGTTTTTCATTCGCGTTAAGCCTTTTGTGAATAAAAAGAGCTTTATCTGTAATTCTTGTAGACAATGACAGATCATAATCTAGGACGCATTTTACTGTCAGTATTTTATCGAGGTAAATGTGTTGTCATATAGAAGATATAATTACATAAAAATGTTGCCACATTCTATCTTGGTAATTAAAATAAAATAATATTCCATTGTACATGCGATACATAACCACGTGAATGGAATTGGAGTTAAAGGTTAGATTAATAATGACTTATAATAGAAGCCATTAATATTTAATGAATTTCTATTGCATTGGCTTGATCTATATCAAGTGTAAATTCTATTTTCCTAAATTCAACTGTACCGTCAATCAGTTAGTACATTTTATAAGTTTTAGTAGTCTCAAACATTGTCAACCTGTCCGACAAAATCTCAAAATGTCTGGCTAATTGTAAAGCCTCACAGCTTTTCTCTTGGCTGGCGCTGCAACTAAATGTACTTTCTCTAACATTTAACTTCTCTGTATATTTATAAAGTCCACACTTGAAAAAGATGCAGTAATCAAACAATCATTCAAGTCTCATAACGATTTTTTTATAAGGACTACGCTAGTGCTTTACTTGACCACTTGTGGCGCTGCGGTCAGGTACGCAGTTTCAGCATTAGATTATTCACTCTTTAAATTGCCAAGCTTGTGAGCCTTAAACTTTACAATGACCTTACATAGGTTACAGTGAATTTTTCTTAACGTACATAATTATTTGTATTTTCGATTACCATAAGAAATATCCGCATGGAAACCTTCAGGACCCGCTGAGTATTTCACATTTTGCATTCTCCCGTCCGGCAGAAGAACATGATATTGTCCGTTGGTTTCTTCACCCTTCTTCTCTTCTTGGTGACCGAAATCGTTTCCGCTGTGCATGTCACGGACCATATACCCGAACTCGTAGCTAGCAGCGTAGTTGAGCTGGAAAAATAAAGAGTTTATTAGTTAAGAAACAATATTATATACCTAATGTCCACTAAATGGCGGCAGGGGACTAATCTTTGTGGCAATCATTTGGGGAGGCCTACCTCCAGGAGTGCACAACTTTTAGCAGAAAATAAAGAGAGATAGTATCTATAAGCATGAGTTCACACTGCCGAAAATATTCACATGAAACGTATTGTCTTATCTTATCTAAGTTTTTTGAAAGTTATAGAGAAACCTTGTAACGCGACATGATTTTACGTTAGTGGAAACCCACGCTAATTGTTTAAAACGCCTTTATGTAATTTAATAATAGTCTTAGTTATAGATGCTATTGTATTATTTCTGCTTGTGCCCAATTTTGTGATGACTAAATAAAAATTAAGAAATATTTTTGGTTTCATTTTTATTTGACATATAATTAGATCGTATACATAAATTATGTTTAAACGTCATACCACAGTACAATAGTCTCGTATTTTTTTTATATTTACCAGTAAATAAATAGAAAAAACGTTCGAAAATGTTCAACCTTTGACTAATTACCTCTCACAGCAAGATGACATTTTTTAAACAAAGGTTTTTACGTTAAAATTCCAAATATATTGGAAAAATTCACGTTACCGTATAACATTAACTATCGATATTACAAAATGTCCCTTCACTTAATCTAAATGTTTCCACATAATTTCCGATGAAAGTGTAATGGCCGACATGTATGGTGAATGACGTTTGTTTGTTTACAACAATTATATCTTGCCATGAAACAAAGTATACATACATACTTTAAACTTATATTTTTTGTTTTTAAAGTTCGCATACATATTTGTGACATGTTTGTTTACAATACTTTTTTAAATACATTAACGTGTGACATTTTACAATCCTGTGTGTATTAATGTAATCTTTAAATTTCATTCATTTGCGAAGAAAAATAAATAATTATTTACTGACAAATTTTTACAATAATTATTAATAAATATCATTTATTTATCATTAAATAACAAAAACGTCAATAAATAAATAAATAACCTTAAATTAAAAACAGATACTAAATAGAAATAAATAATGTTAACAGAATATATACACATCTCGTAAACTTTCATCTAAATTGTATGTTGATTTAATTGTAAATTAGGTTCTCGATTCAGCCAATAAATTTGATGATGTTGCAGGAGGAAAATACATATGTCAGTAGGGGTAGGCCTAATAAAAGACGGGGGGGATTGTGTGAAAGATGAAATGATTAAGAAGGGAGGGAGGGAGCGGCCCCACAAAGTGAGAAAAGATCAGGGAAATGATAAAGAGCTGAAAAACGCTACGTTAGAATTCATCGTGTACTTAGAATCTTTTTATTTAATAATAAAAAGATACGGTTGGCGTGGTTTGTAAGATACTTGCTTTTCACGCCGCAGGTCGTGGGTTCGATTCCCACCTAGGACAGACATTTGTGTGCATGCATGTCTGTTTGTCCTGAGTCTGGGTGTAATTATCTATTTAAGTATGTATTTACAAAAGAAAATTAGTATATGTAGTATATCAGTTATCTGGTTGCCATAGCACAAGCTCTGCTTAGTTTGGGATCAGATGGCCGTGTGTGAATATGTCCTAGGATATTAAAGGATATTTAAAAAAAATACAGTATTTAGACTTGAATTTGACAAATCAATTAGATTAGTACCTTAAAGGTTTGTCACAAAACACTACTTTCTCAAGTTAAATGTCATGTGAAATTAAAGTTTCTAAATTTAAATAAAATAGGGAAAATTAATATAGCATCTAGCAACTCAAGTGACATTTAATCGGACATTGACAGCTAGTTAGCTAATTTTCCCGTTGATCTTTCTTTCAGAAAGCAAATCACAACTACATTTTGTAACATTGTAATGGCGACTGCCTGTTGGTTTATTCCCACTAAATGAGATGCAATTTATGTAATTTCAATAGATTCTTCCTAAAATCACTGTTCGCATGAGGTATCTTGTTATATTTTCTGGGATAGTGATTTGTACGTTTATCTTTTGACAGTTGAAATACGTCTAAATGTTCTATATTCAAATTATGATGACCAACTAGTTTTGATAATTGCGACTGCGTTAATAAGTACACAGGTTCAGGTAAATGCACACTTGGCAGGCTAAATTTAGTTTGAGAGCTAATGTGTGGTACGTTGAATGTGGGAATGCCATAATTTTGATGAATACCATAATATGGAGTTGAAACTGCTAAATTATTCGAGCTATAAATAGGTCCTATGGTTGTTGATATATCTGGGAATCGCTTCAAAGGTCTAAATTTACCATAACCATCGTTTAAATCTACAGTATGTGAATAAGTTTCAGACGGTGCATACATTTCGAATGGGTCATATTGATTTTGTCGTGGATTTGATACTGGCTGCGTATTGTGTGTTGTATCGAAATCATAATCGATTTCAGGAAAATCACCGCCATTATAATCTATGTGATCATATTCGGGTACACCATAATTACGATATGGCCTTCTTGATACTTTAGGTAATTCGTAATCGTTGTCACTATAATCTATGGCTTCTCCGATCGGAAAATTAGGTGTAGTTAAGAATGTGCCAAAATTTTCACGTTTTCTTTTAGGATTCAAGTGAATTCTTATAAGGGGTTCTTGTTTAGGTAATTGAGTGAAATTTGCTGGAATAACATCTTCGAGGGGTGGTTTAGTAATATCGTTACGTAAAAGGAATGGACTAGTATCTAACACAGACCTTTTGTGCCTTATGAAAAGTTGATTGGACATGAACTTTTGGTGATTTGTATCTATAAATGTACTTACATTTTCATCAATATGAGCTGGTAGTCGGGAACCATCTGGAGCCAAGTGTTGAATACCTTTATGAGAATAACGATGAAGATGTCTTTGACTTAGGTCTCCTACTGAATTATCATCACTCTGTTCATGAGGGGCTGGTCGGTAGGTTGGTTTGTCTTGTTCTTCTCTTATTTTATATCGTTCTTCTTGGTATATAGGATTGTATCCCGCACTAAGAATTTGATTTGTTAGTTCGGAATCAATATACATTACATTTTCTGTTGCCGGTACGTTTATATATTCTAAAATTGGTGGCACCTTATATTTTAGTATTTCTTCTGCTTCATTGTTTTCTTCCTCTTCTTTAATGTGTGTATTTTCTATAGAAGAGCTTTCTTCTACGGTTGGTATCTGAGCATACCTTGTATGTTCATAATTCTGTGGCAAAGCGAGCTTTGAAAGACCTTTTAGATGAAAAAAGAAATTAACGGGAACCTCCTGATCTTTCCCGTGACTTACAGCATTCACTTTTGGAGAGTTTATTAGAGCATTGAACTCTGATAACTGATCGCCAGGATTTTTATTAAGTAATGAGTTCAGGGTTTCAATATCTTGAACAGGTTGATAATCCTGTGCTGGATAGTATTGCGAGTAAATGAACTCAGTATTGGGTGACACGTTATTGTATACTTTGGTAGGTTTATGAGCCATTTCATTAATTACGTTAGGCTTTAAACCTTGGTACACTGTAGATGGAACGTAAGCAGTTTGGTAGTCAACAGAACCATGTGATCTGTGATTTCTCTTCCTTTCCGGCTTAACAGCATTGTTTTTTGGTGATTTAGTTGTATCGCTGTGTTCTTTCTCAGGTCTTTTTAATTGTTTTCTTGTACGCTGTATTTGTTTAGGGACATCATCGTGTAGATCGGCCTGTTGCTGTTCTACTTTCAGTTGATGGTCTTCTTGAGATTCATGGTAAGCTCGCATGTAGTTATTGACTAGTTGGGGTGTTTTCATCCATCGCTGTAATTGTGCTTTGTGCTGTCGTACCTTTTCAGCGTTGTACATCGCTTGTTGATTGTGGGCGTGTAGTCTTGCATTTTGCTGCGAATTTCCAGCTAGTGGATTGCCATAAGGTAGACTTGCCACTGCACTAGTTTTTATAAGTCTCTCCTCGGCTTTGGACTGTTCGTTTATTACTTCGTACACGGGTCTGGCGTTTGTTTTAGCTGATAAAGTTAACTGTACTGTTAATAACAGAACTGCTAAAATGATTTTCATGTTGTATTCTCGTAGCAGCGCCATCTTACCTGAAAAAGAAGTAAGCGTTTATTGAACTATTGTTATTTACTTTTACAGGGTCCAAACGGAACATGGCCTATAATTTATATAGTAAAGTTTACAAACAACATTGTAGTGCATTGGTTTTAGTATTTTTCACGTAGCAATAGCCTCAATCCTGTCACATCTGAAGATTAGAAAGTGAACTGACCTAAAAAATAAGCCAATATTATTTTTCTCCTAGTTCATCTCTTAGATAGTGGAAGTTGACGATCATTATGGCCAACTGGTTCACTAGCTAGAAGTTTCTTCTACGATCTGGTCCGGAAACTGATCCGGAAGCTACCACAGAATTTTAATTATAAAGGCCTGGAAATGATGTGTTAAATTGACATATTTTCCGCCAAGGAATCTGTGATCCTTGCACACGTTATTTCCGGACACCCTGTACATTACTGTGAACTCTTCAAGAGAAGAGCAACATACATTATACAAGCAAACTTTAATATAGAAGTGAAAGTAACGCAAGCGAAAGGCCGCAAGATGTCGTCGATAAGTACAGCATGAACGTAATTATGTTTAGTACATAAGGAAGTGCTGATAAAATGTGAACGAATGTAAGACAAGTTTGTTGCGTGTGGAAGAAGATCTGTTAAGAATGAGGTATTAGTAAATAAGTAAATAAGACATCCTGACTAGGACCTGTTTGAGATGTAGGCCATTCTTCTAAGACCTTGTAATGGACGAATGTGTCGCAGCAGACTTTAAAACTGACTAATTGATAAAACATTACAGTATAGGTTCCCAATCTTTTATGGACTACCGTCCCTTTCCAAGAAAGAAAATCCATCGCCCCCTTTTACATAACAAATATTTATACCAATTTTGTGTATATTGTTATATCCCTAATGAGAATTTAAATACAATTAAGCAAAATTTTGACGGAATACATAATTACTTTAATTTACAAGTACCAATAATTAAATCTAGGTTACAGTAATCACAATTTACAACAAGAATTACAATTATTAAATCAGGACTACGATTTACAATCAACCCGTGTTCCCACACAAAGCGTCTGATACGCAATAATACACTAGAGGAGTGGGTCTCCCGTCCCCTCGCGCCGCGCTGCCCCGCGTACTGATGTCCTTTTATAACACTATTAATAATCGCAAATTAATTCTCTCTTCCTCTGTAATCGTACTCCTCGTGGTCGTGATTAGCAATTAATTGTACTTGACTGTCATAGCGCCCCCCATTTATAGACCGGCTACCCCTATAAAAGCTCAAGCGCCCATTAGGGGGAGGTGCTACCCCCGTTGTGAATCTACGCATTAGAGGTGAGGGGGCTCAGTTTGTGCCACATTAGGTCCCCTCTTAAGGTCCTCATTTATCCTGTCAACCACCAACCCCCTTATTGTAATTTCACGTCTTGAGGATATTGCAACAGACACACGTTCAAACTTAATTAATTTTTATTCAAGCTGTTTTTTTTATTCAATATTCAGCCAATACGAGTGCAAGGTTATCCTTTGACATTATTATAAGAAAAGTGCAACTTATATATAATTAAGTTAATTTAGACCACATTTATAACATAATGAGTCAAATTTCTAGCATACTATGTGTGGAGGCTGACACGTAAAGTGTACTAGTTCAAACTTATAGTCATTTTATCGCTTTAATGAAGCTATTGACCGTGCGGTACTGTAAGTGAATTTGATTATTTAACGGTACAGTCGGAGACGAAAGTCGAAATTTTATACTAGATGGCGTTGTTTTCAATTTTGAAATTAATTTATTATTTTTTTGTCTTTGTGATGCTGGTTAGGGCAACGGGACAAAGTAATAAACGTTATTGTCTTAGCTCTTTATTAAGAATATTTTTAAAAAGATAAATATGTTGTATACTGGTAATTATTATTTAAAAGGATTTCATTTAAATATGTATGTAGATAAATCTAATAAAATAATGACAATAAGACGATATAAAAGTTAGGCGGCGCACAATACAATTATTGTAAGCCCCAGAATGCTTAACCATACGCGGCCGTATTATAATTACGTTACAAATGTAAGACTTTCGTCGCCGACTGTACACATAAGCACAACGACCATGAGGTACACTTTCACTGACACTGTACACACGCGTGCAACCGGTTCCGCTTGTCCGTCCGTTAGTTCACCGTGCTATTATTCTTGTATATATTTTGCATTTTTTTTATTTACAAACAGCAATGGGTCGTCGGGTGGTCCATACACTTAACCTCTGATGTATGACCATATTCCCATACAAAAAGTAACCGTGCGTTTATCTGTTCATATCGTCAGTCGTTAACAAATCATGAAGTGGCCAGCGCGTATTGGCCATTACACAAAATACGAACACATGTAATAGCCGGCCACTTCATGAAAATGATCAATTTTACGATATGGCCACGACATGTACACCAGTACTTTAAATTACTTAAGGTATGAAAGTGAAACTAGAATGATTAGTATTTCCGGAAACTTCCGCCGGCATATTTAGTCAGTAATAATGTCTTAATATTGTAAATTCCGGTTTCCCGATGTAATATATACATATATATATATATATATAAAATTAGAAATCGACTGACTGATATATCAACACACAGACCAAACTACTGATCTTAGAGCTTTGAAATGACGCACAGAGATTTCTGCTATTACGTAGCATATATCCCCTAAACTAATACACCGACTTCAGTTGATCCATAATAGATTTTTGCGCAGTGCCAAAGAGCCGCCGTGGTTCGTGTGCAACGTCGACGGAGGGAGCCCTCGAGCTAAGTTACTCTGAAAGAGGCTCAGGCTAGGCGCCCTCTGCGCCCTTTCGCCTCGAGCCAGGTGTAGATGCCTCCTCGAGGCAAACAGTGACATTTCAGTCACAACCCGGCTCAGAGTTAGTAATCAATGCACGCAATTTCATTCGCCTCAAATGTAATTATTTGATGCGAATTCACGTGCTACAGGTAGTAATCTATTTATTACGATCAATTATAATTACCAAGTAATAATTATAAATGGTAGATCATAAACATGTTTCATACAGGAATGTTTAATTGAGCTTTATGTAACGGTAGGAAGTGATTTCACTTTTGAATGTAACGATACTCGCTTATCCAAAGTCGCCATTTGGCGTTTCCGTCGACGTGCGATAACTCACGGAGCTAATTGAATTCGCCGGACCCTATTTTTTTTCCAGATTTGCAGTGTTGTATGTGTTATAACGAATGTGTGTACATGCACCGGATACCGGTCCGTCGTCCGGTTAAAACACAGACGTCTACAAGCGCTTTAGGGTACGATTTAGGGTCCTTCAAGAAACGAGCATACTCCTAAGGACCTGTTGCTTGTCAAAAAGTAATTAACTCAATTTTAAATAATTAATAGTTTTACGAATTAAAAAGACTATATTTTTGTTACATACATATAGTATGCATTGTCATAGGTCATTGATAAAGTGTGGCACGTTTCAAATTCTTCCGACGTTTTAAAGGGGAATAACGTTCGAAGATTCCGTCACATACATACACACCGAGTTAATAAGTGTGTATTAAATAAATAGAAATATGAAAGTTCGTTCAGTAGATTTTTAGTTCATCAAAGTCAGACAAACAGATCCTGCAAGGAGACTTTGTTCTATGTAGTGAGGGTCCGTACCCTCGGCGATTTTGCAATAGCCCGGATGTTTCGTTTCGCTTGCATCCGACGCTTATCAAATTTAAATCTTCTCTTCGTATGAGTTGTTGTAACGACTTCCTGTCGTATAATTTCACATCGGTCGTTAGTTTCAAATAATTAACACTATAATTCGGATAATAAAAAATTAACATTGTTCATTTGACAATGACTAATTAAAATGATGATCGTGCTTTCGTAAGGATTTTTGAAGAAATAAACAATATTGTTTGCTTTTTATTGGCCCCTAAAGAGAATTAGCACGCATGTGACCCTGAAAGCTCACAGCATTATTCCAACAATGAGATCCAATTAAAACAGTCTCACGGTTTGACTTTCATTACGTCTATTTAACTAATAATGATACCAATTGTTATCAAAGGTAAGCTGTACTGAAGTTGCCAGTTGTACCAGACTTGCCCCAAGAACACCTCTTCCTACCCAGGATGATAAGCGAGGCTATAAAACGTAAAATAAACGCGATAAAATCCGTAAGAGTTTTATTCCAATGAGAGACATGTGCTTGGTGTGTGTGTATGTGTTTTTATTAGGGTTCCGTACCCAAAGGGTTAAACGGGACCCTATTACTAAGACTCCGCCGTCAACAGACTGTATCTCATGAACCGTGATAGTTAGACAGTTGAAATTTTCACAAAAAAACCAGAATAAAACAAAAATATTTAAATGGGGATCCCATACAACATGATTTTTTTGCTTTTTTTATAGATAATGGTACGGAACCCTTCGTACGCGAGTCCGACTCGCACCAGACTGCTTTTTTACCAGGTGCAACGGCTAGTAAACAAAACAACGTCACCCGGTCGTGATACGCGGCCGCGCCTCCAATGTCTAAGCATTTATCCTTTAAACAAAGTGAACGGAGTGTAACATTTTGTAACCTCCGAACCAGCCGGCTGTTTAATTTGCATTATCTATGCACGCACTGTGCGAACGCAATCAATTTACCAGTGTTGCTTGAGTCAATTATAGTTTAGAAATAATTTAAACATTTTTTAAAAGACCTGACATGTAAGTAAAATTTAAACTTCGATTGCTTAAACTATTGAGATACTACTAATGGCTTAATACACTAAAAAGACTTAACAATGGTAGTGCCCGCAACAACATCTGTTGCATGAATGGCCCGGCTCCAGAAGACAGGGGTCGAGTGGAAGGATTCTGGGTTTTGTCCGAAGAGTGGGGTGCCTGAAGCTTAATTTCAATCCCCTTTCTTTTTCTTGGGGAAGAGGAAGAGGGTTGGATGGGAAGGGGATGAACAGGAAAAGGAAATATCCATTTTTCTATCCATACTCTACTCTTTCCATAGGTACGCAACTGCAAGTCATTAGCTTGTTTCAGATGTCTATGGGTAGCGATCACTTGATATCGGGTGAACCGCTGACTCGTTTCACCTTAATTTTCGACACGAAATCCATCGATTGTTTGATCTTTGACATAAGTATGCGTTAACCTCCAATCAACTGGGTCACGCTATAAAAAGCGAATTAAGTATGCACGAGGCAATAAATTTATAACCTGTCGAAATATTAATACGTACGTAATATAACTTAATTTTGATGTTTTCGCTAAAGATGGCGAAATGCTAAGAATGAATTTAACAACAAGGCTTTTGCGTGAAATCCAAACTATTGTACTATACTTTGTCTCACAGCGGGATGTGATTTTTGTAAACAAAGGTTTTTACGTTAAAATTCGTGAATTCCAAAATGTTTTTTGAAAAACTGCTTTTTCTCATATTATCTTATAACATTAACTATCCACATTACACAATTACACTTCACTTTATCTAACGATTTACACAAAAGTATAAAAAGTGTAATGGCCACCATGTATGCTAAATGACATTTGCTTGCATTATGTCCATGTTTTTTATTAACTTCACATCTTTAAGAACTTTTACACAGAGTTGAGGATCATGGATTGTGATTTGAAGGGGGGGTTGGAAGTCTCAACCCCCATTTTGGGGAGGGAACGGAAGGAGTTTAATTAGTTAACGCAAAAACCTAACCTAACTTCTTAGCGCAAATAGCCTAATGTTTTAGCGTACGAACTCTGAAATGTACGCCGGAATGTTGCAGTTGCGCGCCGTGCCCTCATTCGCAAATAATCATTATTATAATGTTATATTTTTGTACACCACAAAGTCATGGGTTCGCCCCATCATTTGACTGTCAGCCATCTTCTAACAAAAGCTAAGTTAGAATGGTTAACAAGAATGCTATTAAATGATTTACCCAAGTAACTGTCGCCCGCGGCTTCCTCGCTGGAAATTTTTGTAAGTTTATTTCAAGTATAATAACTTGGAATTATAGATAAATGTTAAAAGTTGTTATTGGTTGCCACAATATCATGTTATGTAACAAAATATCAAAAAGATGTCATTGTAACCATGGAAACCTATATTGAGTTATATTATTTATGCCTCGGGAAATTTTTCTTTCGCGACAATAGGTACCCCATATGATTTTCTGTACCCCTGAAATTGTGTGCGAAATTTCATTCATTTATTCCATAGTTAGACGCAGAACAAACAAACAAACAAACTCACATTCGCGTTTATAATATTAATTAATAATGATTAGGGCATTACATTAAAAAAAATCAATGACATTGGAAGTATTGTGACAGGTAACGTGTACTCAGCTGCTATTGTAACAAAGCGGAACCGCTTGCGGCACGACACGCTCATTGCTATTCCAACTTTAAGAAATGCTAACTTAAGTGTGACTACATACGGTGCACTAAGTTAACAAAACTAACAACAATATCTTAGCACCGGTAGAGCCCGCAACAACATCTGTTGCACGAATGTGCCGGCGCAACCGGTGAAATACCACGACCTCACGACAACGACGAGGTTCCGGATGTCCAATTTTCTCTTCCCCTTCAACCCTTTTCTTAATATTTTCTATTAAGAAAAGGGTTGAAGGGGACGAGGAAATAAGGAGGATTTGACGGGGGGATAGAATAATTTAAAGTGAGCACCTTCTTGTTCTATAAATGACACAATATTAGAACACGTTTATCACGCGTGTTGCGGTCTAAAACGTTTTACCATTCAATCCGTTTCGCAAACCGGAAGCACGCGTCAGTACCAATGCAGATCTTGTAGCATCATTTTATGTAACATTGCGTGTCACTGCCCATGTGTTACAAATTATAATAACAATTAAACAGTTCTACATTCTATGACACTGCTGACCCGGTTTTTATTCGTCTTCCTCGACTATGTCTTTAATTTTATAATTGTTCATAATTATTATTACGCAAGGTACGTTTGGAATTTAAATTCAAGCGGTAACTTGAAGTCTGAAAGTAACTCAAGCATCCATGGCATAAAAATTATTAGTAATTAATTTAAAATACACGTATACCGCAACGAAAGAGCCATGTTGTGCGGTTACCATCTGAGAGGAATGTGGTACATTTGACAGCCATTTTGAGGTTAGTCAGGAAATTTCGCGCCTTTTATCGCATGTATAACATATGTCATGTTATTTGTTTGTTTTAAACAAGTAATATCAAGTGAAAAATGTTTTTATATAATGCAGTATTTTATATTATTTTTTAAGTGAAATCTTCCTTAGCCGCTTTAGAAGATATGTAGGGGAATATCTTATAGGTTCGCGTGAACAACGTGCCGTTTGAATTTGGGACAGTTTCGACGATTTTTTTTTATATTTCTTGTATTCAATTTTGAATTTTATTGTTAAGAGAAAAGAGTTTCTTGTTGTCGTGTTGGCAGTCCTTATGACTGTCCGTGTTTTTTAATTAAGCTATTTAGGCATCCCTTTACTTATGTATGGTACGCGTGGAACTATTCACTACTACTATTTTAACTAACTATTCAGATCTCATTGTGTACTGACAAATGAACATTATCTACAGATTGTAGTATTTTGTAAGCGTTTTATCTAAACGACGTCCTCTAATTTACAGGCTATCCCTACTAATATTATAAATGTGAATGTAAGTTTGTTTGTTACGCTTTCAAGCGAAAACTACTCAACCGATCATCATGAAACTTTGTACACATATTCTTAGAGTTATTAGAAGTAACATAGGATAATTTTTATGACAACAAAATAGAATATAAAAGGCGAAGTATGAATGTTCCCTATAGACTTATAAACTCCGAAACGGCTGGACCGATTTCGATGAAATTTACAGGGATTGTCCAGATTGGTACAGCGGGTGTTCCTGTATTTGGTAGCGATCGGATCAACATAATTAGTCGTACCCGGGCGAAGCCGGGGTGGGTAACTAGTATATAATAAACTTATTATAAGTTGGTAACCCATCTAAGCGTCTATCAGGCGCGTTTTACAAAAGAAAAGCATAGTAAAGCCTTATACAATTTAGTCAAGCTTATTAACTTAATCGTGAGAATTTTTTAACAATAACGTATAGAGTTAACGAATATGAATTCAGAAGACACGGTTTTGTCCCCAACCCGCGCTCAAGGCGCACAACTTTCGAACTCCGGCTCGATTATTGTACCCGCACATGTACAGAGTTCATCTCAACTTAACCTCACTTATTTCGTATGTATACATATAATAAAAATGTAACTGATCGCTGTCTGTACATGGAAGATGTTTGAGAAAAACTATTGTTGGAGGGCCTTCGTAAACGCACTAACACTCAAAACAATAATTTTTAGAATTTTTGTCTGTTTGTCTGTGCGCTTGTTACCGCTAATCTCAGCAACGGCTTAACCGATCTGGGTGCGGTTTTCTCTAATGTATTGTGATAAGATTCATTTAACATTTAGTGTTTGTTTTATCTAAATGTTGTTATATCGGCAAAAGAAATACATCATATGTGTAAATTAATCTAACTATCACGGTTCATGAGAAACAGCCTAGTGAGAAACGGACGGATAGCGGAGTCTTAGTAATACGGTTCCCGTTTTACACCCTAAAAATAAAAACACATTTTCACAGCGTGTTTTACGACAGGGACGTGTGCGTGGCTCCCGGCGCACGCAACTAAAAACGGGCTAAAATGAAATAATAATAATTTAAACATTAAGATTTGTTATAAAACTAAACTAAACTAAACTCTCCCCAAACCCCCATTGTTTGCAAAGGTCTACGACCATCGCTAACTTCCAAATATCGTATTAATCGCTAAGCATTATTATCTTGACATCCGGTTGATAAGCAATAGATCAAGTTGTATGCCTAACTTAAAAACATATCTTTAGCTTAACAGGAAGGTTAATTTCCGGCTTTAGACGGATGAGCTTCCGATGAAACATTTCGTAATCATAATTTGTTACGTAACAACGCATTAAGCGGTCATCTGTAAGCAACTGTGCAATGTAACTTACGCACGTTACAAGCTTTGTGTTGAATTACCAATTTTAGTTATGTAAATGTCACTTGGAGTTTTGTTAAGTACTTTTCTCGTGTATTGATTACGTTTCCGTAATACGTATAGGATTTAGAAAACAAACCAATCATCGCGTCTTATTATATGAGGTTGTAGTGCGCTGAACAGAGACGGGGGAGAAAATACGACAGAAAGAGGGAGAAAATAGTACTTAAAAAGTAACGTACTGTCTTAGTCTCTCGGTTCACCTGCATCGCTCCTAGTGATCGCCAGTAATAAATAAAAGGGTTGCTGGGGATTCTTCGGGTAGTAAGGCTACTATCCCATCATCATCTCCCTGCTCATCCTCCATTCATGTGGATTCGGCACATTATGGTTGTAGCCCATCCTAATTCTACTAATATTATAAATGCGGAAGTTTGTATGTTTGGATGTTTGTTACTCTTTCACGCGAAAACTACTGAATGGATTTTAATGAAACCTTACAATAATATAGCTTATACATCAGAATAACACATAGGATGTAATTTATAAAGATATTGTGTGAGTTGTCCAAAATGTCACGATAAGTGTCAAGTAAGGAGGTAATTCCGCTATATGCGAACTATTCTGGTGTGCGCTGCAAAACCGTTAGAGTTACACGTATATAATGTATAATGGAAATGTTTACCTTAAATAGTCCTATAAAAAAGCCCGCGACGGCATATATCTATCTTTTATGTGTAAGCCATTATGACTAAAATAGTGAACCATCTATTAATTATAGGGCGGCTTGTAGTTTGCCGGACCAGCTCACTGTACAGTTTTTACGGCTGGCCTGCCCGACGCCAACCCTCCTCGGTTGTACTTAAGTCTTGTTACGTCAGTGTGACCAAAGACATTCCATTGTCTAGATAGTCAAATGTCAAACGTAACTTCATATGTCCTCAAAATATACGTTTAGTCTTATAGCTACGGAAATGAAGCCTTCAACGACCATAGACTTTTAAAGGCTGTTGCAAATTACACGCGTAAACCTTGCATAAAGTTCCCTCGCAAGATAAATTATTACCACCGAATTATAAATCTTTGGTTTTATAACGCGTTAGCTTATTTCGACCGATTATCCAGAGATTTTTTTACGTCCTTGTTTATACGGAACTTATTTTTGTCTACATCGCTACATTGTCTGTCCAAATTTCTGACCTTCGAAATGCACGTGTAACGTATCAAAAAATGTATAATGTCACCGTCAGATTGTAAAATTCGTCTTTTAATAACCTTACTAGCAGTATTAACTGACGGCAAATTGTAACCTGAACGAATCTTTAACAGTTTGTAAGTGTCGAAGTCAATTCATCAAATTTTAATTTATAATTTGCTTGCGTAACTTATATTACCTTAAAGTTTAAGTTACAATGGAGGTTAATAATTGGTTCGGACGTGACAGTTACATATTAATATAATCTATGCATATAAAAAAGAAGCCATATTTCCCTTGGTCGCGGCATCACGCGTGAACGGCTGGACAGATTTCGCTAATTCTTTTTTTTGTGTTATTGTCTGGAGATGGTTATAATGAAAGAAAAAAATTAAGAAAATTAGAATATATAATAAAACTTAACGGCCATATTAACTTTTAAAATGTCATCACTGTCAGTCGTTTGACAGTTGGTACTGTTGGTATTACGTACTGGTTGGAGGAACTACCTGTGCGAAGCCGGGGCTTAATTATCAATTAAGTCATTATTTACATAAAACGGAGTCAAATAGTACGCGTACATCGCATGCTCATTTCGGACCTGTCGGTGGTCTTTCAGGGTGAGTGCGATTAATTCGCGGTCACGCCTCTCAGTAAGTAACTACTGGTAGTTTTAAACGATGTTTATCAAAGAATAACTGGTATGTCAAATTGGCATTGATTCGTTCAATTTTAAGTTAATAATATCGCTATTGGGATTATATGTAAATTGACGATGTTTACAGTCTGCCTGTGACATGTATAATCGAGTTAAAAAAGGTTACGTCACTTTAAAATCGACATTTGCTTGCACCAGGGTCAATGACACAGCAGGGACACAGGCCTCTCTATCCGAGAGAGGGAAAGAGCCGTAAGCCACCACGCTGGCCCAGTGTGGCTTGATGGATGTCACATGTCTTCGAATTTGTTGGTTCTAAGACATGCCGGTTTCCTCAAGATGTTTTCCTTCACCGTTTTCGGAGCAGTGATGATGAAATAAATAACACAAAGTAAGGCGCCTGCCTGGGTTCGAGACCGCGACCTACAATACGTAAGTCGGGGCCTAAGCCGCTGAGTCACCACTGCTCCTACTGACACGTACTGACAATAAATGGAACATTTCTGATCTGATTAAAGAATAGACCATTAAACGGTATTTACTATATTGACTCTTGTCATAAGATATAAGTTCAATTTTAAGTTAAGTTTCATAAAGAACGAAGTATCGACGATTTTATAAAGGCTTTTGTACCGACTGTACATTACCTGCGTTGTCAAGGTTAATTTCGAATTTGCACGTTAATATTGAAAAAAATATAGCATATTATTTAACTTCTGCGTAGCTTTCTGTAGATAAACATAACAAACTACAAATATGTGATTCCTCCTAATTTTAAGACATAAATATATAGTTTAATATATTTTTAATCTGTCAAAACTAAACTAAACATATAAATGTTTTTAATCATCTTTAAAAAGTAAAATAAAATATAATTTATAATAAAAAAAATTCTTACACAGTTTTCAACATCCAAAAACCACATAAAAATAACTCAATGAAAAAATTAAAACACTACGACATACGAAACTGGCAATTAATATTAAAAAAACGTTAGGAAAATCTGACACAAGTTCGCGCGGCAAAATGTTTTACGCGACTAAGAAATGGCGGGAAAGATATTTCATTATATGGTTGTGCAGAGCGCAGAGGCGAATGTCAAATGTGTTCTTAGTATAGTGTCAAATGAAATCCGGCAAAATACAGTATTATCATACCATTGGATGGTGTCGAATAAGGAACAAATTCAAGGAAAATAATGGCCATGCACGTCCGCTTGAAAAAATCACGTGAGGGTAAAATATCGGCTTCTTAATTCATATATTTCCGTTATAATGTTAAGCTCCCTGAAAGCAGTTCATGTAAAATTAAGGTATTTTGAAATGTATAAAACACCATGTACTTATGTCGTAGTACGTGTAAATTAAATGCTTTTATTTTAATGAAGTATTTTTAAATTAACAAATACGGATATTTTAATATGAACATTGAAAAGTCTTAAATATAATTTCAGAGTACTTGATACCGGCTCGTTGGTCTAGGGGTATGATTTTCGCTTAGGGTGCGAGAGGTCCCGGGTTCAAATCCCGGACGAGCCCACAACATCCTTTTGATATTTTAAAGAAATTTATCCAAATCTACTTTATTTTTATTATTTTCGCGAATTTAAAATATTTTGGTATTTTAACATTTTTATCAAAATCGTTTACACAAAAATTCTTAATAATATGGTTTTCACTATTTTTATGTACGTGATATATATTTACGCTGCCTACGATTATAAATTACAAGCGTTTGCAAAAGTGCATAGGCGTACCACTAGATGGCGCTTATTTGTAACAATGGTAGAGTCCGCAACAACATCTGTTGCCGAATGGGCCGGCTCGATCGGTGAAATACCACGACCTCACAGAAAACAGGCGTGAAGTAGAAGGATTCTGCGTTTCGTCTGATGAGTGAGGTTCCGTAGGCCTAATTTCAGTCCTCTTCCCCTTCCCGCCCCTTCCTCATAAGGATAGGACGGGAAAGTGAAGAGGATTGGACGAGGAGGGGGTTAGCGGGGAAAGGGAATTATCCTTTTTCCTCTGTATCCTCCTTTGTCCATTAAAGGTAGGCAACGCATCTGCAACATATCTGCCTGTTGCGGATGTCTATGGGCAGCGCTCACTTAATATCAGGTGATCCATTTGCTCGTTTGCCACCGTATCAAATAAAAAAAAAATTTAATTCTCTAATTTTAATGCCGCTTTTTAACAAGGGTTCCCATAAAAAATATATTAATATAACCGTCAAAGGTAATACTGACGTTTTTAGGTCAATTTAAAGTATTTATGCATATCAAATCTTTTTACGAGCGTTTTTCTTACCATACTTACTACATGTTCTGCGAATATTTTGTGCAGCTCATCTCAACAGTCGCTGTTATTTCTCTAGCTACTATACTCTTTAAAATAAAGTTTAATTATAAGCGCAACATGGCACCCTCCGCCTTGACGGTGTACCTTACAAATATGTCTTGACTGAAGATTGGGTTTAATATCATTTTGAAGATCTCATTGGTAATGTCGGTATAAGCGCCATCTATCGAAGCATTGTTTGAAATTCGGCTTTATACTACGTACTTATTTTTCAGTTCCATTAAATATTGCATCCATTGTTATTTAAATGTTTCACCTAGACGTTAAACCATGTAATTGCAAATCCCGAAGATCCAGGCCTCGTAGTTTGTGCTATCTAAAACTATTGCATTGTCATCGGGCGGATGTGACGTCTTCGAATGTGGTGGTTCTAGGAACATGCCGGTTTCCCCTCGATGCTTTCCTTCACCGTTTATGGAGTTTTAAATTTACTTTTTACACACTAAGGTAATAAAATACTTGACAACTTGAAACAAGGTACATTAATTAATGTAACAGAATCATTCGCTTAAAGTTTTATCAACTGCAAGTATTTTATTATAAAAACAATACACTATTATAAAATAGTTTCTATTTCATGTTATAGATAAAAACTAACCCTCCTCCCCCAATCAAGACAGGATTTGCACGTGTATGACGCCCAAGTGCTTTCACTTATTTTTCCTTGGATTTAAGAGGCAACAGTCTTATCGAAGTGGGAACAATGAAGATATTCCAAGCGGAGCAAAGTTTGCCGGGTCAACTAGTCTATCTATGTATATAACTAAAATTCAATGTCCATATGTTTGTTTGTCCTCTATGGGGTCTTAAACCGTTAATCATATTGCGATGAGACTTGAGAATGTTCCGATGACGCCCTTGTGAGGTTTGTCGACCTCGGTTTGTCTACATAAATAAAAACAATAGTCAATATACATATTATGTCTGACATCCAATTAAATTATCTAAAAAAAAACTAAGCCTCGGTGTTAAACAATATTTTCTGGATACGATACGTGCGTTTTAAATTGATAATAGATTTTATAGGGCTAATATTAAGAGCCGTTTTCGAATGGCAATAACAATAAACAAGGTCAACGATGTCAGCGGCCAGTGTAAGTTATCAGAGGCCCACAGTTTATATAGTTTGCAGTTTCAAAACATAATGATAGCCGATCGCGGGACAGAGGTAAGTACGTGGCTTCACTTTTAACAAATGAACTATAAATCTATTCTAAGTCATTGATTTGTTTTTCTATATTTGAATTCAGAACGAACGTTTCCATTTTTGAAATGAGAACTTTCTTTAGCCGCGTTAGATATTTAAAATTGTTTTGTAAACATACAAGGGTTTTTTTAACTGTTGTCGCGTCTTCCCGCTTGTTTTTAGTTTTGACTTCTGTCGGCAGTCCTTCTGACTGTGTTTAATAAATTAAATTTCTTTAGGGTAGGGGGGGGACGAATTCGTATTGTAAAATTATGGTTGAATGGATATCCTGTAGCATGAATAATATAAAATAACACAAACGTTAAATAAAATTGAAGTTACATTAAAATTATTATTCAATATAACCTCATTAGTGAATGTCGTCGGGCTGAGAATGAGCCGACATGGCTTGAAATAAACATATTTATAATGTAAGAATCTTAATAAACAATAATAATATGTAAAATAAGTCCGTAAATCAAAGTGTACATTATGGGAATGAATAAAAAACCATTCGGCGCCCAACATTGAACTAGATTTTAAAAATTGAACAAAATATTACGTGAGAATGGATTTTGACCGTAGAATAAAAATATTCTACATATTTTAAGGCCCCCTGCGCGTAGGGACCCATATGTAATGAATACATCACCATATCATTTCACTAAATACACATCAATTCTCTATTTTCAGACGGCAAAATGAGGTTACTCGGAATTCTATCACTTTTTCTACTAATCGGACTGACTGTAGCTGCTCCCACAGATAATAAAACTAACAAACCCAATGAGACCAAAGAAAGTGGCGAAAGTGACCATATAACAGTTACAAAAGAATTTTTCCCTGACGAGTTTGTGGTGTACAGGTCGGACCATGAAATCGTAAATATTCTAGTTCCCATAAATTCTTTGAACTTCGATGACGATGACGACGATAATGACACGGACGATGACGACAGCGTGACTGTATTCTTCGTTGAAGCCGACGAGGACGCGGCTGGCAATAGAATCGACAAAGGTCTTTTCGTACTTGAAAATGGCAAATCAAAGAAACTTCTGGACAACGGCAGAGACGCGGCGGCATCTACTGATGACAGGAAAGAGGTTTTCTTCGGTGCCAAAGATGGTATCTACGCTTACAATCGGAACGACAGCACTGCGGTGAAACATGGATCAGTAAACGACAGTATAATAGGCATCGCTAAAGAAAACTCAACAGATTTAATTTACATTCTAACTGAAAGTCACGATCTGTACAAAGTGACTGAATCTGGGGAGAAGAAAGAGAAAATCGAAGAAGTTGTGAGCGCGCGTGAAATAGTTTTGGATTATTCAAACAATTTGTATTACTACGGAGAAGATAAGAAGCCATTTGTTTTCAATGGTGATAGTGTAAAGAAAATAGAAGGTTTACCTCAACATCCGAAGACAGTTCGACTACTAAAGCCACCATTTGTTCTCGAGGATAGCGTACCTTTTGTAACTGATAATGACCTTTATTTAATTTATGCGAATGGAACAAGCGAGAAGACCGATTTTGATTTTAAATCCAACGCTAAACCGTCAGCTTTTAGTCCCGAGGCGACGCTGATCCAATATTACGCTTACAATAAGAAGATTTATGAATACAATTTGCTGGCGATGATTCTGTCAGATGTTGTTGATGAGTTGAAAGACTTTTTGGAAACCAAATCCAATGATATCCAAGCAATGTCTACGAGATCCAGGAGTCGTCTGGTCCCGTCTCATTAAGCTATTTATAAAAATTTAATTGTAATTAAATCATGAGCTTCAAAATTATATTTGTTTTAACTTCCTCCTTATTTTTAGCAACCTGGCTAACCAGCAACGGGTCGCCTAAAGTTAAGGGATCACCGGCGCCCTAGCGACAACACCAGAGGAACTGTAGACGCGCTGCCGACATTTAAGACTTTTTTCTTATTCCTTTTCATTCAGACCTCGATAGAGTATGGGAGCTCGACGCTGGCAATGATTTGGAGTCCCCGTATTTTACCAATAAGTGAAAGATGAGTGAAAATAAGTTTGTTTTATGTGGCAGAATATGGGAAAGCGAAAGGGTCACCTGATACTAAGTGACCGCTACCCATAGATATCTGCAACAAGCTATGGGATTGCAGGTGCGTTACCTTTAGCCAGTTTTCTCTCCTTTCCATACTTGTTTAAGGGTGGAAGGGGTTAGAGGACTGGAATTAGGCCTTTGGCACCTCACTTATCAGGGTCCTTCTACTTGACGCCTGTCTTCTGTGAGGTCGTGGTATTTCACCGGTCGAGTCGGTCTATTCGTGCAACAGATATTGGTGAGGCCACTTCCACTGTTAAAATATAAAAGGTGTAAACTTGCTGTCTTCGCTTATCTTATTTGTATTTAGGTTTAAAAAAAATTATAATAAATTTAAAATAAGTATGTGCCAATCTGGACAATCCCTATAAATTTCATCGAAATCGGTCCAGCCGTTTCGGAGTCTATAGGTCTATAGGGAACATACATACTTCGCTTTTTATATACTATTTTTTTCATAAAAAGTATCCTATGTTACTTCTAGTACCTCCAAGAATATGTGTACAACGTTTCATGATGATCGGTTGAGTAGTTTTCGCGTGAAAGTGTAACAAACAAACTTACATTCACATTTATAATATTAGTAGGGATGAATAACAGCAGGCAAGCAAAGCATTCACAACATCTACCGGGTCCACTAGTTTAATATAATTTATAATAGTTGAGGTCATGGTCACCTCCGTTATTAAACCCAACGTCAATGTCTTCTTCTTTACTTACTACTTACTTGTTTACTTCTTAGTCAATCTTCAGCATAATGGAAAAAGAGAAGGAAAAAAAGAAAATAAAAGAACAATCGCAAGTAAAAAAATATATATAACCTAAAAGATTACCAAATACAATTACTTAAATACTGGACATGAAATAATCATCGGGGGGGCAAGGGTCGTTTTTATCTACCGGCTTATATCTATAAATCTTTCCTTTGGTTCCAATAATTATATTATTCTTTGTGTCAAAAAACAAAGCGGTTATTTTCATTCCCAATTGTCCGATCTTGACAGGGAATATACTGGCGGTGGTGAGACGGTAAAGTGATCCTTTGACAGCCAGTATAGCGTCGTCGAAATTGTTCAGTTGTAAAATGTACTTCAACTCTCTTGTGAAACCTTTATACTGTATCGGCTCGAATAAATCAACAGAGGAAAAGTACAACCTACCATCGACGTATTCGTAGAAAGCATTCCCTTTCGCGTCTAGAATGAAGTTGTATGCTCTGGGTACTTTATCATATCTCTTGACAGCTGCTGATCCGTTTATGAATTTGAAAATTTCATGCTGAGGTCCAGTTGTTATGTACATGAGATTGTCTCGTTTATCGAAAAATATATTTCTTACATCATCATCGCCGATAGGTCTTTCTGAAGTTATTTGATTCTTGTCTCTATTGTAAGTTGTTATGCCTTGATTAGTTCCGATGTAAATAATGTTATTAGTGACGTCAATGCCAACGCACTGTCCGGTTAAGTCATCGGATATTGGTAGTTCTTGTACACCCAAGGCTCCGTATCTGAGGATGTGAATTCCTCTCGTATAATTCCTCTTGTGTAGTAGGAAAAACATATTTTCAGTCCTCGGGTCCATCACTAGTCCGGTCGGGTAGCCATCTATAGTCGCGACTAACTGTCGCTTGTAGAATTCCGACCCGATTTTGATTTTTTCGCATTTCTCCCCCTCGTGACCGGTTGCAGGGATGCAGATCAAAATAAAAGCGAAAATCCACTGCGCTATGGACATTTTGGACGCATGACAAACGAAGGTGATACTGAAAATACAAAACAATTATAATATAAATACAAAAATGTAGCAGACGCACTAGCGGACGAAAAGTGAAGACTCGAAAACGTACCAATTGACAAGGATTTTCTTTAGTACAGTTCCTGTTACATTTACGCTTATGAAGCTAACTAACTAGCTGTTCTCTTTTTTCTTATTATTTTAATTACGCTATCCCTTTTACACCATACGACACGTGTCAATGTTGCTGTCTCTGTCTATGGAACACTCTAGACCGGTGATTTTGTAGATAGCCTATGTGCTATTCCAGACTGTAATCTATCTCTGTGCCAAATTTCATCTAGATATATTCAGCCGTTTTTGCGTGAAAGAGTAACAAACATACATAAAGTATAAATATAATATTAGTATAGATATAGATCGGCTAAAGTCTAGCATTGTAGGAAGCTCTTCACCTCACCAAAATTAAACGAACAAGCGGTTCATTTTAATTCCGAAGCATGAAATGTCCTTCACAAATAGTCGAAGGCTTGTTCTCAGTATGACAGTACGAAAAAGGATTGAACACAAAAAACTCACCTCTAGAAAACAAAGTCTACATATGATAAAATAAATCTATTAGAGAATCAAAGGATAGTAATACAAATAGCTGGATAGATAAAAAACAGTGAGGCTGGGGATGAAAAGATGACGTCATGAGTCACCAATGGATACTGGCGTTCAAGTAAAAAATATCCTTGATTGATTTTAATTAATATTTAAAAAATGTGATTAGTTAATTTGTTACGCGTTCACTTCTTAAAGACCTAATTGATTATGGATACTGATTGAATGAATTTAAAGGAAAAACGTGAGCGAAGCTGTGGGTACAAGCTAGTATAGGAATTGTAAAGTCGTACCTGTCTGTGTCTTCGATTCTTCTCGGAAGTGTGTGCTCGCGAGAACCATAGACACTTTATAAAACATCGCCACCTATTGTAAAGGGGAGTTTATAAACATTATCTATGTTGTTTGTTTTACGTCTAGGATTATAAAACCTGATTGATTTCTCTTCAAAATAGACAACGACCTTGAGTACGGTTATATTCTTTTCTAATTTCAATCCGCTTGAGTGTGATTTGAATTTAATTTAATGGACAGAACTAGTCTAATCTGGAAAGATAATCTTTAATTACTTACTCGAAGTGTTAACCAGATTTTGTAATGAAAATACAGAGGGATCGATTTTTGAGAAAACACACTCGACTTTTATTGACTCGAAAACTAGCAAAAACGATTAATAAAATAATAAAAAACGAGTAATCTGATTACAAGTGTTATTTTTGAGGTAGTGATATAAATTAAAAAAAAAACAAAACCTAACCTTCATTTGACACCTGTCAAATGAAAAAAATAATGATTTGTCTCAACTGACTGTTGGTTTGCGCTAGAAATAATCGCTAATTTTATCATTTATGTAATTTTGAACACTCTTTTCCAAAAATCTACCCCCTGTCCTCTCTCTCCCTCTCTCCAGGGACATGACGCCCTCATTATTTAGCCATAATTGACATTACATAATAACTGCATAATATAAATGACGAGTTGTAACCATAATACCTCCTTTCTTTACTATGCCACCAATTTGAACGATACACAATTATCTAATATACAATTTTAGATATCTATAGTTCCATATCCATGGATACACCAATTTCTTCATTTACTTCTTGTTCTGCCTTTTTAGAAGGGAGTTCTTTATCGCTCTGTCATTTAAGGCCTGAGGGGCTTGACCGAAAATTGTAACAGTAAAATCGTGATGGAAGGGAAATGCCATAGGGGAGCTTGCTCATACTTTGAGCAAGCTATCAACATTTTAAATTTATTAAAGTAAACCTTGAGCCGGACCACTCTTCGTTATTTTAATATATATTTCGTAAACTTGCAAAGTATATTTATCGTGGCAACACCTGTCCGCTTGTCAGATCGTACATTCAGTTTCTTTCGAATTGCGTGAATTTTGTGTATGTACTTTTGTTTAGCAGCATACTCCTGTACTCCAGAAGATAATTGAGTCATTGTTCAGTGCGATTTAAAAAATAGTTATGAGGAAGGAGAAGTTAACGTTAATAGAGATAATATCAAGTAAGTTTAGGGGAATATATACAGTCAAGTACAATGATACTGCGGAAGTAATTTCCTTCTAACCGGGTACATAAGACCTCTCTGTTGGGTGATAGGCTCGTGTGGCAATACACAATGCTGTACTAGTCGCCAATTTAATGGAAGTGAGAGCTGGGTTTGGCAGGATGCTAGTCGAGTTAATGCCATTGAGATGCGATCCTTAAGAAGTATGTTAGGTGTGACATTGGCTTGATTAAAGAACGCGTTATAAGTGAAAAGTGTGCCTTAAAAGTGGATGTTGTGACTGGAATTGAGAAAGATATGCTTCGGTGGTTAGGGAATGTTGAAAGGATCAATGAAGAGAGAATAACGAAACAAAATGTTGGTAGTGTTGGCAGAGGACGTCCCAGGAGAACTAGTCGGATTAGTGGCTGACTAAAGAAGGACGATATAAGGGGTACCTGTAACCAAAGAGCATGTATGCGTAGATGTATCGATGTAGAAGAAGCGTGAGAGGTGTGCCAGGATCGCGCCTAATCTGTGATATTTGTCTACCCCTCTGGGTTTATGGCGTGAGTTATTTATTTATTTTATTCCACACCACTTTTACAAACAGAGGTTGGCAAAAAATCCGTTATTCTTTGATGATAATAGATGTGTAGGGGTACGGATTGGCACCGTCAGGTTCTTACATTATAAAAACACAGGCAGTCATGAGGACTGCCAGCAGAAGTAAACATTTTAAGCAAATGGGAAGGCGCGACAGTCAATAATAAAAAAACTCTTGTGTTGTAACTATAAAATTCAAAATTGATTACAAGTGAAATAAGTGCAATAATAGTTCGTCAAAACTGTTAAAAGTTCAAATAATCATGTTGCTGACGCATGTTGCGTGTTGGTTCATGCCACCAAATAACGTCTGACGCGGCTTAAGAAGTTTACGCTTCAAAAATATATATGACAGTGAAAAAGAAATCATCCTGTATATAATCTATTCTATCAAGATCACCAGGGTGATGTAATCTGTACGATCTATAACAATAACTATGCCAAATGAATTGGCGGGGCCCACTAGGCGCTCGATGTGCGATCTCGGAGGAAGTGCAAGCAAAAAGTAAACCTATTGGTTGCGGTGAGTACCATTTTGATAATTTAATAAGTTACTTGTAATTACACAATGGTCAAAATTCGATCAAAATTAATAAAATGAATTATTCAATCTCAAAAAGAGTTAGTTCAACAATTGCGCGGATGGATTTGTTGTGGCGTAATTCAATGCAATCACCGTATTTAATTATGATTGCTTTAGATTTAGATACAGCGTAAGAAATATCTACCAGCATGGGTTATTAGTTCAAGAACTGGATTAAATAATATGTACTATACCTTTATAAATCATAAGTGAGTGTGCCGAGCTAAATCTGGGACCGAAAAAAAAACACAGGCTGTTCCCAATTCAAACGACTTCCGAGCACAGTTTTCGTAACGCTCTCGTCTAGCATTTACCAGCTCACTCCCAAAGTTTTAATTTCAAAAACCAAATCAGGTTGAACTCTGGCGGAACTCGCCGTTGCCGATGTCAATTCTAGTGGTCACGTTTATGTAGCGTCAAATCGAAGTTTCTGTTGTACGTCAACATAAACTTGACCCCTAGAATCGTACACAACAGGGAGCTACGCAAGGGTAAACCCTAATTTGGTCTTTATGATTTAAGTGTTAGCCCCAATTTTAGTTGGGCAAAAATAGTGAACCATCAATGGGATATCACCCAGGTGATCAAGGTGGAATAAACCTTGTTAGAGACCATTACCGAAGTTTTTAGTTTATAAACCGATAGATGTACTATGAAATGGTCACAGAAGATGGACTCCATAAGACCTCACTGAGCTACTACACAACACAGGGGAGAAAATAACTTCCCTTGTGCTTTCGCAACTCCCTCTTATCTAAGTACCTTGCTGCACTCATCCTGTAGACTCAAACCTAACAATACAATAACTTGATCCATCTTGAGAGGTCTAATGCTGCATCAACCTGATTTAAAGATTCTTTTCGCCAGTTTGTTCTATGACCAATGTGTCAAACCAATTGCCACTCAAGCTTAGAAATTCTTCATTGTACTTTACTTATTCATCAAACCACCAGTTCGTATAATGATATTTGTAAAATTTAAACAACTCATTGATTTAACATCTATATTATTTACTTACTTACTTACATAGTAATAAATAACATTAATTACGTACACGCACACAAAAAAATTTCATACAAAATATTAGGAACAGTTATCGTTAGAGTATTTGTAAATCATACCGTTACTAGCTAAATAAATGTCGTCCTCGTTGAAAACGAATCCGGATGGCACGAAATCCAAATTCATCAATTTCTTCGGTACTACATTATCCGGTTTGAGCCAGTATAAACCGCCGTTTGCCGCTAAAATAACTCGGTTACTCTCATCGACAGTTATGGCTCTAGCAGAATTCTTAGCGATGCCAACAAATTCAATCGGTTCTTGGAAATCTTTGAGCAACATCTTAACGTATTTAGAATCGCATTCATAAAACACGTTATCTTCTGCGTCTACTGCTATGATGAACGCGCAAGGTACGTACTCAACTCTTCTCTTCTCGTTCTTTTTAGTATTGACAACAAATACTTCGTTGTTCGGATAAGTGACGGCATACAAATCATCGTTGTGCGTCGGTTTGTAAAGTTGAACTACATCTTCGTCTTTAAGATTAGCAAATTGTACCTTATCACTTGCATTTAAAACGCCTATTCCATCGTCACTAGCGATGTACACTTTATCATTCTTGATATCTACAGCTGCAGCCTGACCTCTAACATTATCTATTACGATAGGTTCACCATTTCTCAAGATGTACTGATCCATTCTGGTTGGAACGTCATCATTGTGTAGTGATTCCAAATCGATTAACGTGAAATATAAGTCTTTGGTTTTCGGATTGTATGCTAAGTTAGTTGGGAGTCCTTTTATAGTTAGTATCGAAGTCCTCGTGTAGTGAAGTTCGTCGTAAATATATGAGCAGTTATCCGCGTATCCTGATGATAGTACGATCAATATCAGAAACGGGATCATTCTGGATTTCTGGAACAGAAAACAGAAATCGATTAGACATTAATAATAATATCTAGGACACATTCACGCACGGCCATCTGATCCCAAACTAAGCAGAGCTTGTGCTATGGCAACCAGATAACTGATATACTACATATACTACTTTTCTTTTGTAAATACATACTTATATAGATAAATTACACCCAATGTGTATTAACATACCACGAATCTTACAATATGCTCTGTGCACTAATAAAATAAATGTTCTGTCTGTACTGTACATGTATTTTAGTCAATTGAATAATGAAAAAGAAGAACCACTTCGACGTCCCCTACTCTAATTATCGAATGTATTTATTGTCCCTTATATCACCATACTATATCTTTGTAAGTAATTATGATACTATAATTCTTAATACTATATGTTCATAAATAAAAATGCGCTCACGCCCGTATCCCAGAGGGGTAGGTTTTAATAAGCCACTAATTTTATCGATATAAGTTCTTCTATATGTTGATATGTAGGGTTATTGATAATTCCACGTATTCCCGCTAGGAGGTGATAGGGCGACTATTTGCTATAATTTTGACCCACATATGGATTATGCAGAAGTGAACCATTTTTGAGTTATCGCGTTTTTTTTTAGATTTTTTTCAAAATGTTTAAACGTTTATTGAAAAAAGTATTTATTAAAATCAAGTAAACACTGGTTATCACTCATTATTAAAACAATTATCGGTCCAAATTTAAGAGACGAGACACGATGTTATCTTGTCTTGCAGATTATTTTAAAAGCATAACCGTTTTCTTAGGTCTCCAACAATGCATAACAAATAGGAACTTATTTCAAAGAAACTGAAAAAAATGATCACCAAAGAAGCAAAGAAGGTCGTTCTTTAAAATTTCCATAAAATAAAATATATGTTTACTGGATTGTGATCGTGAGGGGGCGAAGGGTTAACCGTCCTAAGGGTAGATTTTAGCTAGGTAATAATTGTGTGAAATCTTTTGACTTTGCGGGTTGGTTTTTAATAGTGGTCGAGCCCACAAGAGCAACGTCTGGTGCACGAATGGGCCGGTTCGATTGGAAATACCACGACCTCACAGAAGACAGGCGTCATTTCGTACCTGTCGGAGGTCCTTCGCAAGGCGGAGCATAACCGCAAATTGAACCTACACATGGTGAGTGATACTGGAGGTCCAACACGTCTCAAACTAGTTGGTACCTACATCAGATTACGTTCATGTGAATTTATCCGTATTTTATTATTTATTTACCACTCACTCTGTAATGTAATCACTGAATATATAATAACTTAACGTTGAAGTTGTTATTTAAATATTTTAACTTAATTATATTTAAGCTCGTAACTTACGATTGAATCGCTCGATATCCAATCACTAGCGGTGTCCGAGAACTCACAAATACAACTGACTATTCGATAAATTTCTTCTGGAACGTACCGCGGGAGCACTGAACTTCTATCAAATGGGTGCGATGCTCGTTAAATGGAACAAACACACAAAATCCCTTATTTATTCCTTACACCGACTTACAAATTGACTTAGTTGTTAGTCCGTTGAATGTAAATAGTTTTATATCAACTCGTTTATATTAAGTTGGTTTGTTCCGCAAACCAACTTAATATAAACGAGTAAAGTTCATTGTGCGTATTTCCATTGTAAAACGGTCTAACTTTTATTATTCCTTTTAAAGATAGCTTTCAAAGGAGGTTAGAATTAAACCGAATTTGAATCCCACTTTTGCAGCACAGCACATACGCCTGTTTATTTATGATCATGGTAGTGAGAAATAACAATATTTTTTGAGATTGACACGTCAATATATGTTTTGAAAAACTTGCTAGCTCCAGCTATACCGAGCTTGGGGTGACAGAGCATAGAGAGCACTTTGCCTAAACCTATTTGCAATATCTACTCCTTAGTCACCATGGGAGCGTCGTCTAGGACCGTTATTTCTTTTTAACTCTAGAATTGGGAGGGTCCTTAGGCTCTAGGCTCGCATAAGTAGACTCTATTTGGTAATCTGGCACTAGGGCACTCGGCTTAGGCTGTTATTTAGATCCTGGATGTTGTATAATGACGTCACAAGCCATACTATTATGTACAAGTACGTATAATAACACCGTCTATGCCGCATATGTTTGGCATTCAGTGTTACAGTTTTTTATTCACGCGATGTTGAAGTTGTCCCGCCTTTGTTTTTGTTATTGACAACCGCGAGTAGTTTCTAGAAACTGTTTCCAGTGCTTGTAGTTTTATAGAATAATATATTACATAATTATTATTATTAAATGTAAGGTCTCCTAAGTCCGTTAGTAAAATGAGTTGGATATTTTATCGTTGCATTACACAAAAGTTTTGTTCGCTGCACCATTTATAACTCAAGAGTGGAATCGGAGAGAGCACATATTTTTATTGATATTGCCCTAGCCAGAAGAAGCCTAAACAGGTGACTTGAACTAAAGAAAAAACTCTCCAATTAGGGGGTTTAGGGTCTTCACTTTTCGCCCCCTGATAAGATATCTGCTACTTTTTTGTATTATATAATCCATTATTGACTATAGAAATACATTTAATATTACTGTAAAGGTAGAGAATTCGAGAATAAGCATAATTTTGTTAGTCATAAAAAATTGTCGTGCCGTATTGAACAATGGATACGTGACGCGTGAATTCGTTCACGCGCCGCCGAACATTGCGTGTGAATATTGAACAACGGAATTATGTAACTTGGATGCATCCCTCGGTGACGTATGTACACATACTTTCTTCATTGATCACTTTCTATTACTGATTGTCTGACCTAAGTTTTTCTATGTCTTTACTCAAACAAATATGCAGTCGAAAATATTTCATTCGCATTATACATTCGCAACATATCCATCGTCGAAAGACATCGTTTAATCATGAATTATAATAGGTTCTACCAAAAGACAACTTGACTAGCTGAGGGCCGTTGCATTGTCTGTTATACGTAAGATCATGTTTTTAAATATAGCGCCATCTAACAAAATCGTAAGATATCAATTGACAACCCTCTAATAATAGATAACGCAAATACCTATCAAAAGATGGCGCATATATTTTTTTATTTATTCCGTGCCTGAAAACACGGACAGTTTCTAAAAACGCTCCGATATCGATAATCCAGGCTAGATCGATTTATCGCCCCCGAAACACCTGCATACTAAAATCGTTGGAGCCGTTTCCTAGATTCAGATTATACATATATATACAATCGTTCCGGAGTCCTAACTTCAGTCCTCTTCCCTTTCCCACCCTTTCCTCATAAGGATAGAATGGGAACGGAAGAGAAGAAGAAACATATTTTTTTTGGTTTTTTTCTATTAGTATACCTAACATATCTTATGTTTTGTTTCAGGTATTCAAAAATAATGTGGTTGACATTAGCAATGTCGTGTTACATTGCGCAGTTGGTACCAGCGAAGGAACTGATCCGATCACCAAACAGTTACACGTCCATCTTCAGAGAGGAGCAAGTCATTTTCTCATCAGAGTTCAACATAACGAGTATATTAGTACCGGCCGACAACACTAAATACGTACCGGCCGATGTATCTGACATACCATCAATTTTCTTCACAATATCCAATCCTAGATTAGAAGGTGGAACTTGCATATACGTGCTTGAAGGTCTAGCAGCGTATGAAGTGCTCGAAGGAGGCAGAGATACCACAGCGGATTATAGTGCGGATAAATCCGTGTATTTCGGTGCCAGAGATGGTCTTTACATATACGATGGGGATACACTATCCGCTAAGAAATACGGACCCTTCGACGACGACATTTCACAATTACAAAAAGCTAATAACACAGATGCAATATTTATATTAAATTCCGAAAGGAAAATCTACAAGATCGAAAAGAATGGTACAGTTAAAACTAAAATTCAATCGATACTCTGCGCCCTAGAGTTTGTTTTGGACACGTCCAATAACATTTACTACATCGCTTGTGATGACCGCATGCCTCACATTGCCAGATACGACGGTAGTTACATAAGCTACGTGACAACCGTAGGCGAGAACTTCAAGGAGATAAAGTTACTTCGGCCCGCTTTTATTATGGACAAATGTGTTCCCTTCTTCGCGGACGGTGGACTGTACATACTCCACGCCAACGGTACGAGTGAGAAAAAGGATTTCTACATCAGGGAGAGGCCTACAGCGTACAGTATTGATGCAACGTTGTACCTTGTGGCAGCACTGAACGGGAAGATTTATGAATTCAATGTTATGGAGGTTTTGTTAAAATCTATGTTCGGGGTCGTATCCCATTGGCCGAGTGACGTCACCAAGATTATCTTGTCTATCGTTGAAACGGCGAAAGACAACGTCTACAAGGACTGGACTAGTGTTATGGATCAATGATTTCGATCCGACGTCTGGGTGGTCCGTTAAATTTATCAAAATGGCTGTTTCTGTTATTTTTTGTACAAATTAAATTGATCAAGCATAATAAATGTTGAATGCATCTTTAAGATTTACAGGTGTTTATCAGAGAATGTTAAGTTAAATTAAATTAAGCGAATAAATGACTTTATTATTGTTTATCTTTGTTTCGCATTACTTCTGTCGTTCTGGTTTCATGTCGATGTTGCCACCTAGGCAATACGTTTTACCTCATCTTCTCCCTAAAAATTTTTTGAGATCATAATACAATCCTCGCTACATTTTCTTGTTCTTTTTTATCCATATATTGTACAAGATGTTTGAAAATGGTGCGTGCAACAGAAGGCCACAAGTTGCTTGTTCAATTCTTTTTTTATTTAGATTTGAAATGACCTTTAAACCCGAAAACAAAACTCTTCACGAGGTACATAAAAGCTTTATTAACAATATCGGTTGCCATGGCAATGTATCATGTTTTGACAATAACAACTTTTTGACAAATGTATAAAAATATCCAGCGGGGAATTTGAGAAACGAATGTGTTCGAAGCCACGGACAACAACTAGGTACAATTATTTTTAAAACTTTTTAATTGCACAAATTACTTTAAACAGACTATTAAGTGAGTTGAACTTTGAGAGAAATCCTCAAAATATAACAATTAAATCTGAGGTATTATTCAAAAGTACTTGATTTTAGGCTTTTATTCAGGCATTGCCTTAATATTACATACCCCATTACCTATTGCTAAAGAGCTACAGTACTCCGGAATAGACAACATCTGCAGTCATATTATCCTGTTGCAATATTGATGGTTGTATTTATTTCCGGAATAAGTAAGGGAACATTTCTTATTTTTATGGGAATCTAATTTAATTGACTCACCGTTTGTCATCCCATCGCTCGCCAGCTGGCTCTCTGCTCGCATTAAGTTCTTTTTCCTTTTTATTGGCTCCTAGGAGTCGTAGCGTGATGCCAGCCTTCCTTAATAATTGGATTGTCGAATGCAAAAAGATTTTTTCTAATCCAATTGGTGTTATCGATTGGATTTGTCCCTGGGAGCGTGCTTAAATAAACAAATTCTTCCGCTTTATTATATTAAGAAATAGTATAGAGTAATAGAGTGCAGAAAGTGACAATAGAACAAACAGCTCATGTTATCTCAAGTGAGAACCGCTGCCATTCGCATCTAGATAATTGGCAGCGTTTTTTTTGTGTAGACTTGCCAATATTTTGCCTTAAGGAGGCATTTATAGCTTTAGGGTTTGAAGTGGCCGACCGCAGAAAGAGTTATTACTTTAATGCTTGATTCGTATTGATTTACAAACGTGTTCCCAGACTTTATATAGGTAGAGGAATTGAAAGGGAATAAAACTTATAACACAAAACTTTTCTTACACGTAATCCAATACAAATTTAATTGCACAACCACCGACTTTATCATTACGAGTTCTAATATTTTATAAGTACACAAAGTTAACCATACAAACAAAATAAATATGGCCACAACAATACGGTATGAAATACAATTCAAGGAAAAAAAGTTAGTACAAAAAAGTAAAGGCGAGACAAAAAATGTCAATTTCCAATACTATTAAAGGTCTCCAAACAGATTATAAATCATTGCATTGATTAAACATACATATATGCAAATACAAGCATATGTGCATATGAGAAAGTAAATAATCTGATAAAATAATTCCTCCGACACATTAGAGCCTTAGATCTCATCATTATTACATTTTATTAAGACTTCAAACTAAATTAATAAGCCTAGTAACGCAAGAAGTTCGTCGCCGAGAGATTTATCAATAATTTTGCCTATAAGGCCTTTAGCGCCATTGTGAAGTATGTCATAGATGTCAAATTCGTAAATCTTCTTGTCTTTGGCGTAGTAATGTACCACTCCATCTTCCATCGCGTAGGCGCTTGGCGTACCATCGTGAGCGAATTCAATTTTATCAAAAATCTCAGCCTTACCATTTGGTCTTATTGAATATAACTTCCCATCTACAACAAACGGCACAAACCCCTCTGCTGTTACTGGTGGTTTTAAGAGTTGCGCATTCCTCGCATATTCAGGAATTCCTTTCACCTTCGTCACACTGAGAAAGTCGTAGATATAGACCTGTGTATCGGCATCCAAATAATATAGATTATTCGCATAATCTAAAACGATCTGTTCAGCGGCAACAATTTCATTGACTTTTTCTTTCATCTCGTCGCCTTCGCTAACAGCGAATACCTCTTTATCTTCTGTTAATATGTAAATAATATCACTATCCGATGGCTTCGCAATTCCGATAATACTATCTGATATTGAAGTATATTTCTCGACTGAAACCTTGTCATCATTGTACAAGTAGATACCATCTTCAGCTGCAATGAACGCGTCTTTGCTCCTATCAATTGCCGTGGCTACATCCCGACCTCCATCCATTAATTTCTTCACCCTGCCTTCTTTAAACACGTACAACCCCTTTTCGATTCTCTTCCCTGATTTGTCTTCATCCACTTCAATGAAGAAGAAAAGATAGCTGCTTCCAGTTTTATCGCCATAGTTTAAATGATTTAGAGGTACAATGAGATTGATAATTTCATACTGACTGGAATAGACGACGTATTGTTCTGGATAGAGGTCATTTGTTATTATCAATTTGGTGTAGTTGTTTTCAGAGACACGCTTGGCGCTCGCTGTGCCCGCCAACAGGATGAGAACGAAATGTGTTCGAAGCTGCATTCCTGTGTCTGCAAATTTAAAATAAATATCACTATGTACGACCGTACAGTTTTCGGTAGCGACGGCGATTGTTAAATATAAACGACCACTTGCAAAATGTGCTTTTAGTCATATCATTCTAACACCATAAATATGAATGTAAGACGGTTTGTTTGTTTTTGACCCCTTTGCTTTAATAAAACTTTCCGCATACATTATCAGGGACACAGAAAAGGACAGAGAATACCAGGATAAAAATTGTCCATCAGAAACGGAAAAGTCTCACTGTCATAAGCAATATCGGTTGCCATGGTAACGATACTTGGTTGCTATGCTACAAAGTATTATTTTGTGTTTTTCATTTTCACATTTAGCAGGCCCCCTTCCTCTTTCATATGTGTATTCCTGATCAAAACACCTAATTTTAACCACCGCAACGGTTAAGGTTCTTCCCTTCAAGGTGGCAAGTGGACAGACTGAATTCATGACAAAGACTGACAAAGGCAAGCGGCTTACCCGATGTTCTCCAAACTACGTCAGCGACAGACAAGTTACGTTACTTAAACCTTTTTTTATACGTAAAATGTCTGATAGAAGGAATGGGAAGGGAATTTCACCTTCAATTTAAATCGCGGAATGTTCACAGCAAACGGAACTCGACTCGAAGGTTTATAAACTTTCCTTTTGAAGTCCAATCTTTGATTTGACGAACGATGAGAATATATTCTGTGACAGGAAATAAGATGGGCCTTTATTTTCTTAACATTTTATACGTTTATTCAATTATCCTTTGAGTTCTATAGACATTGAATACTTAACAAGAACAGGAATAGGTGGTACAGCCCGCAACAACTACATCCGTTACACGAATGTGTCGACTCGACCGGTGAAACACCGCGACCAGTTGAAGTATTCTTCTGCTTTTCGTCTGATGAGCTAGGTACCGGAGGCCCAATTTAAGTCCTCCTTTCCTTTCATTCCTCTTTAATAAAAATAGGATGGGAAGGGGAATAGATGAAAAAGAAAAGGTAAACATTTTCCTGTGTCCTCATTTGCTTGGTGTATATGCCTATGGGTAGTTTGTCACCTTCGGCCATAAGAAATAACCAAATATACTTAATTTAAAGTTGGTTGCCTAGTAACAAGGCCCTAATGCTGTTACTAGTAAAAAGCTATGATATATCTAAAGCCAAGTAGATAGTTCAACTCCGAATTGTGTTAAAAATGATGATTTGACTTTTGTAAGGTTGCACAGACTATTCGATTAACGTCGTCAATGTCCTAGCACAAACTAATTTCAGTTGGAATAATAAATATTAATATACTAGGTATTGCTCGCGGCTACGCATGCATTCGTTTCTCATTTACCACACTGGATTTTTTTGTAAGAACTTCACACAAGTTGTTATTGTGAAAACCTTACCATGGCAACCGATTTAATTAATGAAGATTTACAAGTATCTCGGGAATAGTTTTATTTTCTGGTTAAATGTGTATCCAAAATTTCATGATGATCGGTTGAGTCGTTAAGTTAACAAACAAACAAACTCACAATAGCATTTATAATATTATTTAGGGTTACTTTGATAATGTACGAATACTTTTTAATTTAAAAGGCAAATATCATTGAACACTAGATATGGTTGATACAATATTTTAGGCTTAGCTCTGGCGGTACGAAAATACGATCCGCTTTGAGAAGCAGGTAGTGAGCCGTTCCTTTAATTAAGATAACTTCGCCGTGCCGTTATTCGCCCACTGCTGGACGTAGGCACCCCCATTGATCACCCCAATCCTCTGCCATCCTCTTCCAATGGGGTCCATCGTGTGGGAGGCGACGGAGCAGTGGACCAATTTAAATAACTTATTTGTATTTAAATCTGTAACTAAACTTGAATACAGAATTCAAGTTTAGTACTATAAGTTAGTAGCCATTACTTATCAAAGTCAAACGACTTGGGTCATTTACATTAATCTAAGTAAATTTTAATTTTTTAAACAATGTAATGAAACTGTCAATTAAAAGTAAATGATATGAGTTACAATACATTTTCTACCTTATTACAGAGACTTAAGAGTTATTTTACGATAGCAACAACTTCTAAAGTATTATCAATCGATTATAAAACAATTCTTCGGTTAGTTGAATTTGTATATATAAATTTGACAGAAAACCAAGATGTATCATTCTGAAAAAATTGGATTCCAGGTGAGCTAG
This sequence comes from Papilio elwesi, assembly GCA_029849275.1. Classification (NCBI taxonomy): domain Eukaryota; kingdom Metazoa; phylum Arthropoda; class Insecta; order Lepidoptera; family Papilionidae; genus Papilio; species Papilio elwesi. Next base: position 5,444,754 of record CM056713.1, read on the forward strand.
TTTTTGACTGACTACTTTAACGAATGTAGTATTTATTGAAGTGAAAACTTCACACTATAGATATATTAGGGAAAAACTCACAGTTCACCAACATGCTTATTAGAATTTTGAACAGTTTCGAGGATTTTTTTTGCATTTATTTTTCTTGTACTCATTTTTGAATTTTATTGTTATGAGTCAAGGGCTTATTTTTGTTTATCATTTATTTATTTTGAACTATCGTCGTCCCTGTCTGTGTTTTTTTATTAGAATCCTGGAAAACTTAAAAATGTGATCTCTGCCTAACTCATCGCTCACGTCCTTGATTATATATATTTTTATATTATAGTTCATGTGTATATCGTACAGAATACGTTGAGTTATTATAAAATACATACGTTTTATTATATATTTGTGCTACGAACTAAATTTGTCATTGAACTGGAGTTTACAGTGATAGAGGAACTGGAGTTTAGGAAATCAACGCATCTATAACTTCCAAATTGTTTCGAATAGACCAAGTGACAACCAATGGTTATCTGTCAACAGGCATTTTATTAGTTTATTGCCTAGTGCCATAAAAAACCTCTTTACGCAGATACTTTGTGAGGTGAGATATATCCTCATCTGTTATTTGATCAGGACCTAGATTATATGTTACATAACATTTATAAATGTGTTACATTTACAAGCTTGTCGAGCTAAATCTGGGGCTGACCCTGTTAAATCGTTAAAACTTAAACCTAAGTATCCATCGACCGCATTCTAGGTGTCAAGTTTATGTGAACTTTTTTTAGAAACTAGACTTAATTTAGGTCCTGATCAAATAACAGATGAGGATATAATTTCCTAATGCGGTAAATCTTAAACTACACGGCCCAAGGTTCTAGCGCTACTACTTTTGCCGTTTCTGAAGTCTATTCATCATAATCATCTTTAATTTTGCAGAAATGAGAATGCAGCTTCGAACAACTTTAGCCGTCGTCGTATTGACGGGTCTGGCGAGCGCCGTGCCCGTCTCCCAAGACAACAACAAATTGGTCGTGACAAATGACTTCTATCCGGAACAATACGTCGTATATTACAGCGAACATGAAATCGTCAATCTGGTTGTGCCCTTAAATAATCTAAACAACGATGGCAGCGAATACTTGTTTTTCTTCGTCGAAGCCGAAAAGGATGAATCGGGAAACAGAGTAGATAGAGGCGTGTACGTGTTTAAAGACGGCAGCGCTAGGAAATTACTCGAAAAAGGTCGTGATGTAGCTGCGGCCGCGGATGACAGCAGAGACGCGTACATTGCAGCCGAAGACGGCATCTACTTGTACAATGATGATAGTATTTCAGTTCAAAAATATGGTTCAATAACAGATAGCATCATTGGAATTGCAAAGCCACCCTACAGCGATATTATTTACATATTAACTGAGAATAAGGAAGTATTTATAGTGAGTGAATACGGACAGAAGAAAGACAAGATCAATGAGATTGTCGATGCCGAGCAAATCGTATTAGATAACGATGGTAATATTTATTATTTAGATTCTTATAAACAAGTTTATGTGTACGATTTTGTCACTGTAAGGAAGATTGAAGGAATCCCTAAATACGCGTCGAGTGCTCAACTCTTAAAACCGCCTATAACCTCTGAGGGCATCGTCCCGCTCGTTGTTGATGAAAAGTTGTATTTCATAAAAAGTGAGGGACAGGCTCAGATCTTTGATAAAATTGAATTCGCTCCCGACGGCAAGCCGAGTGCCTATGCAATAGAAGCTGGACTGCTGCAATACTACGCCAAGGACAAAAAGATTTACGAAATTGACATTTATGAGTTGTATCGTAATGGAATCATTGGAGTTTTAGTCGGAGTTGTTGATTGGTATGTAGCTCTCGGGAACGAGCTCATTGCTTTATTGGGTATAATCAGTTTATTGTAAGATTGTATTTGCTAATACAACTGAAATATCACTTATATTTCAGATTTTCTTTTGGTGTGAATAAATTCTTATCAAATATTCTATGACAATATAAATATACCCACAAATTTACAAATAAACTAACTCATTTTTATTACCAGTACAATGTTTCAATCGTCCACGAAGAAGTGACAACTTGGTACGGACGGAAATACCTAGACTAGAAAAATCGCTGTATAGTAATATTATATATTTATAAACCAACCCGTTATCAAGAGGGGTAGACAGAAATTAAAGATTTCCTTTCGCTACTATCCTGACACATTTATACACATGTAAATTCTCGTCGGTTGGAGGTACTATTTACAATTCGTTTCTTTAGTACATCACTATTCTGATCGATATAAGTTTGTCTAGGACATCCCCACAAACTCTGCTCTGATCATTAGACGTAAATATCGAAAGCGAAATATCTATTAGTGTAGACAGTCAGAATTGTCTCTCTGTTATGTTTGTTTTATAACCCAATCTTAACTGTCGGCTGACGCGGGGTTGGACCTCTGCCTACTCCCAATCCAGTGACATGTAGTAGTCGGTTCCCCAAGAAAACTAAGATCAGAATAGCGACACTAAAAAAGGCGATATAAGGAATACCCGTAATGGACGAGCGTGTATGCGTGCATGGTTGTAGAAGAAGTGGGTGTGCCACGATCCCTCTGTGTTACAGGCGTGAGTGCATATTTTAATAATATTATTTTGTATGTCATTCAACTCCTAAGTCTCTGGACCAAGTCGACGTTTTTTTATGTTTTGGGTCGTAAGACGTTGGTCCCCAAAAAACACATTTTTAAATCACGGTTTTCCTGTGGACATAACCTGTTTTGACTTCATACAGTTGGTGTGTACACAACCTTATAAACAGGTATCAAAGCTCAATCATCGAAGGTTATTGACATTTATACTAGAATTTAATTTAATTTAATTTAAGATTTTACACTAGAAGACGCTTAAGGAAATTGACATTCTCTTGTAAGTTTTCGTAGAGGTGAGTTCTGGACTAAAATCCAATAAATTTTGATACCAACTAACTCACTTAAGTCACTTAACACTGCGAACTAAAATACAATTGAAGTGAAAAAAAATAGTTTTATCTTGTTCTTTTCCCACTTTTTTTACGGGTTCGGCCACAGTACGACCGTATGGGGTTTTGGTTTCTTTTACGGCCGGCGCCTCTCTCTCTCACTCCTCGTGCTCGTGACCATCGAAATAATTTACTAATATATCTTGTGACCATTCCCAACCAACCTTAAACTTGGTTGGAAATGATTCACGACAATAATCGAACAGCAGATTCGAACCCAGGACCATGTTGTGCGTATTTCTCGGTTCGTACCCTAGCCTTTAGGCTATCGGTGCTTATGTAAGTTTCTGTAAGCTATGTGTACAGGAAATCGCCTTCCTAGCATCTAAATTAAAAGAAACTCAACCAAACCATACCTACCTTGTTTGATTTACTAACACAACAACGATTTACTAGTGTGTTTATATCCTAACTAATAATGTAATAGCGAATGTGAGTTTGCTACGTTTACCCGGAATCGTGTTACAAAAATTTCCTACATGAATGAGCAACGAACGCGGGCGCATCCGCAGGCAACGGCTAGTCTTGTAGAATCTTACTGTCTGATCTGAGAAGACTTCTTCTCTTTGCTTAATGAAATAAAAACATATTTAATTCATATAATAATGTTCACACACATACATTAACTAGTCACTGAATCACTACTTGCCTGGTGTTATTACCTAAATTTCAAACATGGTATGTAACCCCACAGAATACAGACGCGAAGAAGTATTATAGTAGAAGAGAAGTAGTATATATAGTATATAAGACGCGTTCCGTCTGGTAAGTGAGGTGCCGGAGACCTAATTTCAGTGCTCCTTCCATTCCTATACTTTCTTAATAAGGATAGAATAGTAGAGGAAGAGGATTGGATGGGGAGGGGGGGGATATGATATGTAAACATCGTTAGTCCTGTCTATCTCCTCTTTTATTCAAAAAGGTAGGCAAGGCGACTCATTAGCTTGTTGCAATACTCCGATTTACATATTTTCGTTATTAACAGAATCCAGAATACTCGAAGTTAGGTGTTCTTCTATTCGTTGAAACAATGACCGTTGCTCCAACTGAAGGTAAACCTTGCAGTGCATTCGAGTGAACCTGACGTAGTCAACGTACTAGTGCCGTTAAATTGGATGATTACCATGATAAAATCACTATATTCTTCGTTGAAGCTGATGTACTTACAAATGATGATATTACAACGAGATGATAAAAATCTGTTCGTGTTGAAGGACCATAAGATTACGATTGTTAGAGAGTTCAGCAAAGACGTGTTATTCGGAGCTCGAGACGGTATCTACGTCTATGTTGCTGAACAACAAGCCTATTAAATACGGTACAGTAACTGACGATAGCTGAAGCATTCCATAGCTGAAGAAAAGATCATGAATCATTTAAAGTGACTGAAAATGGACAAAATTAATGAAATTGTGCAGGCCAAGCCTATGTGTTTAATGAAAATGGTATGAAGACTGAAGGTTTACCGGAAACACAGCATGTTAAAATAATTAAACCTCCAGCAGTTATAAAGAATCATGCGATTTTCATCTATGATAGCACATTTATGGAATCACATCGAACGGTACAAGTCAAGTGTCTCACTTCAAACTGGAACCAGATGCTAGACCTATCGCTTCCTCCATGGAAGCGGCAATCTTCCAGTACTATTATTATTTGAGACAGATTTACGGCCCGCCCTTGAAGGAATTGATGACCCTCCTACAGTATGATGACTCAACACCTGCCATGTTGCGAAGCTTGGTCACAGTGGCTAGAAGTGCTAAGAAAGTTTAATATTTTTCTCTCATTTTTTTTATGTTTTAGTCAAAAACTATCTGACCGGCAAACTTCGTTCCGTGCTATAATTAATAGATGGTTCACTATTTTGGCGATAACGGCTTAAACATAAAAGATAGATATATGCTATCGCGGGATTTTTTGTAGGACTATTTAAGGTAAACATTTCCATTGTACATTATATACGTGTAACCCTAACGGTTTTTGCAGCGCACACCAGAATAGTTCGCATATGTCGGAATTACCTCCTTACTTGACACTTATCGTTATATTTTGGACAACTCACACAATATCTTTATTAATTATAGCCTATATGTTAATCTGATGTATAAGCTATATTATTGTAAAGTTTCATTAAAATCCATTCAGTAGTTTTTGCGTGAAAATGTAACAAACATCCATACATACAAACTGTCGCATTTATATTCCACCATATAATTTAAATAAATATCTTGGGAGTTATATACATAGGGCGCTCGTCGGAAGCGCACTCGTGAGATGAAATATATTAAATTAAACAATAAAAGATGTTGTATTAACTTAAAAATATAAACCTTTATTTATAAAATAAAAAAAATGTCTCAATTATACAATTGGTATAATATTAAACGTATAAAAAACTCGTATAATCACATATAAGGCAACCTCAATCAATATTATTGGTCCGATTGGAAAAAAATAGCTTGCAAAAAAAATCTTGCAAAAATGTCGAACATCAGCCATCGACTGCTCGAGATTTTTACAATTTACTAAAATCAAATATTTTTGTACTAACAAAAAAACATTCAACAAATCGAGAAATGCAATGACGTGGGCAATATATCGTCGTCGGATTACTCGAATATTATAATTAACACGAATTACAATAATTGTCAATCAAATCAATCATAAGTGTCAGTTTTATTCGATAATGAAAGAAAACTTACACAAGATTAATACAAACAAAGGCAGTTTATGTAATATTACATAAAGGAACGTCAACTTTATTTATTGTAAGTTGGCAATAAAAAAATAAATATACTCGGATTTTTTATGACAACTTTTGACAGATGCGGAATATTCCGTTTCGCACAAAAAACATTTTTTATGAGTCCTGATAAAATTCTATAACATTTTAAATAAGAAAAACCTGTGTATTTTGTAATTAAAAAAACTGTTTCAAATTCTAGAAACAATATTTATATAAAACAATGTTTTTAAATATTTAAATTTCGAACTGTTTTTTTTTAATTCCCGTACATGCAACTAAGGCCAATAAATGTGCGTTCATAAATATATAATAATAATAAAAATAATTTGTACAATATAAAGTAATGTTCAAATCGCAAAGTAACTGAGACGGACGCTCAGTTATATTATGAACACAAAGTAAATTTAATCAAGGAAATATTATAGAACTGAAGATTTTTCTTAATTAAATAAAAAATCATAATAATAATTTTTCGTAAAGAAATTGCAAGGAAAAATAAATAAAAAACCTAACTTAACTTGAAGAGAAATATATAAAAAAGAGAAAGCAAAGTTAATTAAGGCAAATCAATATTGATTGAGCAAATTAGATAAAATGGTTGATGAGAACACTTCGATGATAGATTCGTAAGAATAAGAGATTTTTTTAAAAGAAAAAAACTGATACCTGATATAAAAATTAAAAAAACAAATAATAGAAAGTTTATAAAAAATCTTCAATACATAACGTTCCTGTGATAGAATCTTAAATAATAACGAATGCCGTCGGTCTCACTTGGAATGCACGAGGTTCAGGAACTCTTCTCTGGTCTTTGGGTCGTCGCGGAAGACTCCCAGCATGGTCGAGGTCACCGTCTTACTGTTGATCTTCTGCACTCCTCGCATCACCATACACATGTGACTGCAAGCAAATAATTAGAAATAAATATTTGGACCTCTATCCTCTCGTAGTAAGGAAACGATGAGAACGGGATGGGGGTAGGAAGTCGTCGAAACTCGTCGTTGTGCATGATGTTCACGCGAATCTATAAGATATTTCACAACCAAATATCGTCTAACGCAGCTAAATATTTCACTTCGACAATAAGCATCTTAACCAGAGCTGACGCAGAGATTGAGGATTTCTATTTGGCACGGTCCTGGCACACCTCTCGTTTCTACATTCATACATCTTGCTCGTTTACAGCGTACTCTGGCGACCTCGACTTGTTTTGTCACTGTTCAATGATCGCGGCAACAGGCGCTACTTACACTCCCTCGATGACGACCGCGACGCCGGCCGGCCGCACCGCCTGCGTCACCGCTATCGCGATCTGCTTCGTGAGTCGCTCTTGAACCTGCAATCGCCGAGAGAAGATCTCTACAATTCTGGAAACAGAACAACAAGAAATATTTTAATGACAATTTTATGATATGATAGCCACAAGGTGGACCTGGTCAAGTTTGCAGGAGCAAACGGGATGGAAGTAGCGGGAGAAAATTTTTAAAGAAAGCCTATGTCCAGAAGTGGACAATACAGGATAGGAGTTTAAATCCTCAACCACTCCCAAACGGGGGTGCCATTCAAGCCACATAGCATTAGGTGGTATTCCCAAGGATAAGCCAGTTTATTATTTTAAAAGAACACACGGACTATTCTCATATTGAAACACTATTAGATAAATTTCCGAATGTCTGCACATTAGTCACGTTTAATAGAAACAATGTGGCGTTCGTTAGTTACCTTGCGAGCTTGCTGAGGCCAAGGATCTTGCCTTGCGGCAGGTAGCCAATGGACACCTTGCCGTAGAACGGCACCAAGTGATGTTCACACATCGAGAACATTTCTATGTCTTTCACGACCACCATCTCGTCTGTGTCTTCGTCGAAGATCGCGTTGTTTAGTACCTCTGGAGAATAATTATTTATTCAAAGCTTATACTTGAAAACCACTCATTAAATTTTATCTCTTAAATCTTTAATGGTATAATTCCATAATGGAGTATTTCCCTTTCTGAGAGATTTACATTTCATGTGTATTCACGACTATACCTTGTTTAAAGATATGATTGTTGTAAACATACCAGACGTCATTTAACATACATGGCGGCCATGATTTTGTGGAAGTCGTGAGATAAAGTGAAGTGAGATTGTGCAATATGGATAGCTAATTTTTTATAAGGTTATGTGATAAACATAATAACAATGAATAGTTTGCGTTTGTGTGTGTTTCAGCTACAAGATTTATATTTAATTAAAGTTTTACCTTCCAAGCTCTGATCGTAGCCTTTGGTGAAGAACAGCATGGCCTTGGCGGCTCTCTCCGGCGTCTTCAGGAGCCCCTGTCGCTCTGGGTCCTCGCCCAAACCTGGAAATATTGATAACTTTCGTTACTGGCAGTATTTCATCATTTTTTTAATACCATTAATGATAATACCACAAAAGAATTCTATGAAGAAAGACGCCTATAAAACGGGAAAATTTATGATCATCAATAACAAAAATCTAATTTAAGAAATTAGCTGACAGTTATATGTGTGAAGCTGACAGTTGTATGTGTGAAGCTGACAGTTGTATGTGTGTAGCTGACATTTGTACATATGTACGTAGCTGACAGTGGTATGTGTGTAGCTGACAGTTGTATGTGTGTATCTGACAGTTGTATGTACGTAGCTGACAGTTGTATGTGTGTAGCTGACAGTTGTGTGTGCGTGTGTAGCTGACAGTTGTATGTGTGTAGCTGACAGTTGTGTGTGCGTGTGTAGCTGACAGTTGGATGTGTGTAGCTGACAATTATATTTATGTAGCTAGAATTTCACTGAATTTGTTTGTGATCATTTTGTAATTTTCCAGAATCAGTTCACTCTCTTTCCTCTCACATAAATCTACGCATACTCACTGGTTACTGGTCTATTAACGCCTCTAATTAAATAACATTTCAAATACCAAAAAAGGTTGGATGGATAGAATTACCTGTGAGGAGGAGTCTGTAGGAATTGGCCATGTCCGGTAACAGAGCCTCTCTGGTGGGCGGCCTGTGGTCGAGCTCCAAGTCATGATGGAAGGTGCAGTTCTCGTGACCTAATGACAATAGGAAACACACTGTTAATATAATTATAATGAACTAGAGAGGCTTTACACGGGCAGTTCTAAATTATCTAAAGCAACGAAAACATGCGTAAGACGCGACGCCATTATGACAAAAGATGTTGAAGTGTTGTGCTCAACTGACACCGCCATCTGTTAGAAACTTATGGAACTTATAAGTGATTATAAAATTTACTTTGCGAAAAAATGGAAGTCAGTCATCAAGATAACAGCTATATTTTAAGTTAAACCAAATTTAATCATGATTTACTTTTGGACAAACATCGTGACACGCACAATATTTTTATGTATACACAATAACCGTGGATTTTCACTGGCGTAAAATCGTGTCGCGATTCAAGCTTTCTCTCTTTTATTCTCCCTGAAAAAACTGAGATGACAATATGTTTTGTGTCAATGTTTTCGGCAGTGTGAACGCACAGTCAGATGATTCATTAGTTGTGTATTACCTCACATCATTACCAAACTGATGACATGAAAACCGTTGTTGACAAAAATCCCTTCTGAAACATAGTATACAATGCACAAAACACAAAAATTATACCTTTTGAACTTAACTATGGCTCAATACTTCTACGAACAATCAACAAATGTTTCTATCATAATTGTTGGTCACAAAAGCAATTTGTTAGGTTAGTCAGTACAAGTAACATTGTGTACGACCTCCTCAATTGAGGTCCAGATATCGCGTAGGCTGACCCCAGCCGTGTCAATCATATTCCCGCTTCATTCGACGAAACAATATCACCTTCAATTCACTGAGCCAATGTGTTAGAATGCGTTACGTCTTGAGCGGCGTAACAACGTCCGCTCGACCGACAAATAACTAACGTTCACACGCAAAATGGCTACTAAACCTAATTCTCAGTGTTCAAACTTAAATTTGTGTAGTGTGTGCATTGATTAAGGGAATCGGCACACGACGACGGACTTCCAGTGCCTCTTCAATGATCAATGTTGGCCGCTAACTCCGCAAGCAATTGTATTCATATTACAACATCCTAATATAGCGTGCATTGATTAAATAAGACGCGTAGTATCGATAAGTGTTTAAAGTCATTAGTGACCCGTTAATGATGGATTCAATTAAATCTTGAAGCGATTACAAGAAAATTGAATGAAAAAAATCGTAGAAACTGTTCCTAATTCAAATAAGTATAACCTATAAAATTTTCCCCTTACCCAATAAGTTCTCACTACAAAAACGTGAAATAACTGACAGACAGATCGCCTTCAACGCTTTATTATTATATAGCCACAATGTTAACGCAAACATATTAATCAATAGTAAAACATTTATGCTTTGATATACGAGGAAAAGAGTCCAAGGCTCACAATATCTTTTATTACTCTGCTTGGGTCCAGCCATATATACCGTTTATTTCGCACTAGTTAATGTGGCCGGCGTGGTCTAAATGAATTCCAATATTCTTGATTAAATGCATAAGTCAAAAAGAAGGTACAATTCTGTGAGGAATGGTGACACCCGGTTGGAATGGAGTACCTTTCGGTATACCTTTTTGTGTTTGTGTGAAGTTGAATGGTATTTAAACATTATAATTATACTCGAGTACGGTTTGAACCTAGTTTCAAATATGATCAAATAACAGATGAGGGTATTCATTTCTTATGCCATATTTTATACTATAAGATGTATTTTAATGCAATCTCGGCCGATTCTGTAGTTGCCAAGTCTTATCCGTCCTAATCATCACGGAGGTTGAGGTTAATTATCTCGAACAAGGCTTTTTACATTACCGTTTTTTTTATTATCTCCGCATACGAACATGAATAACGATATCTCCTGGCACAATTATATCAATATTATTTTAACCAACTGCGGTAGTCATAGGTCACAAATTATAGTATTTTTTTTTTATCTAGGCGGTTCTGTTTCGGTAGTTTTTTCGGAACAAGCGGTCACTCGATATCAATTGACCGCTACTCGTAAGCCCATCCATCCATAATTCTGTCTAACCCTCCTCCCCTTTTTTATGGAAGCGAGTGGCAAACGTTTCTTATTAGGAAAGAATGAGAAGGGGAAAAGAAATGGATTTAGCCTCTCACTCATCAGACGAAACGCAGAATACTACTTGACACTTGTCTTCTGTGAGGTCGTGGTCTTCCATCGGTCGAGTCGGCCGATTCGTGCAACAGATGTTGTTGCGGGCTCTACCACTGTTAAAAAGCTACTTTATCGGAGGTGTAATATATGCAATATTTTTAATATTTATGGCCAATTATAAAAGTCACCCGTGCGATCGCCAAATCCTAAACCAGCTGATCGCTTCATTAAATAATAATAAATTGTATTTAGATTAATCACTTCACAATAAAACAAATTTAGTAATAAAATAAGTTCATTCGAGTTTGTATCATCAGGTAGATTTGTTTTTTTATTTCGCCTTTGCCGTAGAGTTTTTTTTCGTGTGATTTGTTAACGCCTTCGCAAATTATATACAGATTAAAAATATTAAGTCTTTGTAATGTCAAAAAGAAATTTAAATAAACGTTTGTAATTGTTATTCAATTCATTTCGGCTATAAAGTTGTGTGAATACAATTTAAATGAATCTTTTAAGGAATTAAATAAATTGCAATATATATAAAAAAACAAAAATATTCAAAATTACATGTAGAGATAAAAAGTAATTTCGTAAATAAATGTTTAAATATGGCTCTATGATTTTTATTAATTTTGCCTTTAAGTAATAAAAAAAACAAACCAGGTGTTGTCGATGTCCGCGGCGTCATCGGCGTCCCGGGCACTTCTAATTCATTCTCGACGTCGTTTAAATGGAAACTCTTCAACGCTTCGGGAACCTTTTTATATTTGCTAACGAAAGAACCCTTCGAGTTTACATTGTCGACGCCATTTTCCTTGTCCTCCGAAATTGAATTTCGAATCGAGCGCGAACTGACTCGTCGGATCAACGAAGATGGCGGCACCGCCGGCTGTTCCATATTTAAATCCTTACCGTTGACAGTTGCCATTTTAAATTGTCATTAATTTTGAACTGAAATATTTTATTGTTTTAATATAATATTAAAATATCTTTATTATTGAATTATCAACGTTCGATGTGTGCAAATGTCGGCTAGATACTAAATAATGTAAGTGAACGGCAATTTGTTAACCTCTTCGACCCGCAGAAGGTTATCACATCACAAGTTACAATGTTTTCAGAACTAGTACGATTAAACCAATCGACAATAACGCAGTTTAACTTCCTACAGTTTGATTTTTGAATATTTTGTTTGAAATATACCTCGTTATATATCTTTCAATACTAATAGACTTGAAATTTTACAAAGAGATTTCTGTTATTACGTAATCGAGCATTAAGAAGATATTTTTCTAAATTCATCCCCTAAACGTCTACAGTAGAGGATGAATAATGGAGAAATACTTATAATCCATTATATAAATTGACCTCAGATCTATATTATTAACCACATTAAACAGGGTTCAGCTTAAGCTGGACTTAGGTGGGTTAAAATTGCACTACGGGCTTAACCGAAGGGCTCAGCTTATAATAATAATAAACCACTACCTTATTATGTGTAGAGGTATGTCTAGGTTTTGCCTAGACCGACCACGACCACACGGCCACTAATGCGATATATATATTATAATTTGACCTGTCACTCTTTCTTCATTCATCCTGTAACTTGCCCAAATACTTATTGTACTAAAAAATAATATGCAAGCCATTTTGTGCGATCCTTCTACATCCATACATCTACACATACAAGCTCTTCGGTTTCGGAAACTCCTTATATCTCCCTTCTTTAGTATGCCACTAATCTGATCGATATAAGTTCTCCTTGGACGTCCCCGCGTTGTTTCGTTACTCTCTCTTCATTCATCCTTTCACCATGCCCGAACCACCGAAGCATACCTTTCGCAATTCTAGTCACAACATCCACTTTTAAGCCACACTCTTCCCTTATAACGATACATTCAATGTCACGCCTTGATCATACAATTATTGATGACATGTCAGTTAGCAGTTTTGGCTATAAAGTGAAATTTAGGGACGCACACGGCCATTTTTAATACGCTTTTCTAAGTTTCACCTGTATGAATGTAACGGAATGTTTATACGTTATTTTGTCCCACTTTAAGCTATCAGATTTGAATGAAACCTTGCACACTCGTCGAAGACCCATGACAATGCAGTAATACAAAATATCCGATTATCCTGATTAGATCCGCCTGGATTCATATTCTGTTTTTAGTTGACTAGCGACATCTATGACGCTACATAATTAGGAACAACTTTACGATAACTTGACATACTAGATGTCGCTACTTCCAAATTGTTGACACATCTGTACATATTAAAGACAGTTATTTTAAAGCAATTCGAAGTAAAAATCTAAATTTAAACTATGGTTAAAAAAAATATTAGCGATGTTCAAACTAGAAATTAAAAAATAATTATACATGACTGATTAATGTCATCATTTTAAAAGCTTGAGAAGCTTTGTATGACATTTTTAAGCTAACAAAATATTAGATATATAAGAGCTTTTTAAAGATATCGTTTTTATAATTGATAAATAACTTTTATCTATTTGATAAAGCACCTAGTTAGCCTTAAGTGATGTCGGAAATGTTAAACTACGTTGTAACTTAAGGTCTTATGACCATGAAGGTTACCGTTTGTCATGAATATGTGAACTGGTTCATACACAAACTGTCTAATCTATATAATGTATAAACTTAGAATCTGACTGAATGATATATCAACGCACAGCAGAAAGTGCTAAGCCTAGATACTTGAAACTTTGCACAGAGATTTCTGTTTCTTGTTCTGAAGAAAGGATTTTTCAAATCCTCTTTCCCCTCCCACTGTTTCCTTATTAGACAAAGGATGGGACAGGAAAGAAGAATAGAATAAGACATCAGGCACCTCACTCGTCAGGATGCAGTATACTTTTACTCCTGTCTTCTGTGAGGTCGTGGTATTCCGTATTAGAGCCGGCAAATTCGTACAACAGATGTTGTTGTTGCGGACTCTACCACTGTTAGATTGTTAATTAGTGACATAAATATAATAATAATAAATCGGCCTTTTCTAGAATGTTTCCCACTGCAGGGACACAGGCCTCCTCTCCGAGGGAGGGAATTAGCCGTAATACACCACGCTGGCCCAGTGCGGGTTGGTGGATGTCACATGTCTTCGAATTTGATGATTTCTAAGAACATGCCGGTTTCCTCACGATGTTTTCCTTCACCGTTTCTTGGAGCAGTGGTGATGAAATAAATTACACAAAGTAAAGCGCCTATCTGGGTTCGAACCCGCATCCTACAGTACGTAAGTCGGGGCCTAAGCCGCTGAGCCACTACTCCTCCACGCCAATAAAATAAAGAATAATGAATATACAATGTAAAAATCAGTTTCACACTTTGAACTGGTTATTTTATCACTGCTATTACCTTGCGATTGATACAGCTATCTGGACGTTCGTTGAGGCCGTGGTACACTTCCGTGTGTGAAGGTACTTTGGGGGAGCAATAACCAATACCATTTTTAAATCACAGTTGTCTAGACTCGTTGAACTTGTGTTCAAAACAAGGTCTATAATAACATTAACGTATTTCTTTTCAGGGCTTCATACGATATTGCATCTACTGGTTATATTATGATGTACAGATATACATGTACATAGATATACATTAGATGTACGAAGAATTGATTCTTATATGAGCACTTCACTTTGGGTCTTAGGGAGACGTTTCCATCATTTATTTTTGTCATCTTTAGAGTGGGTTTCCACTGGCGTAAAATAGTGTGTCGATACAAGCTATCTCTATGAATAAACTGATATGACAAAATGTTTTACGTGACCGTTTTCGACAGTGTAAACCCACAGCTAGATTCATTGTGAGACAAATGGTTGTTTCTCGCGTTAGAAGGTTTGTTCTAGAGCATTCTATCCATAGACGTTTGATGAAAGATCCTTCATAGACTATGTTCAAATTAGAAAGTAACTTTGAGACAAGGAAAGTGGATCACTTTCGTCAGTGTTACAATAAAGCGACAGCAAAACAAATCTAGTTCGGAATTTGAATACTATTAAGATTCCGAACGTATCCCATTTTGTAAGCGATCGCGCATTACCGGCGACATCTGTGGGAATTCCGTACAAATTAATTAGGCATTACAGAAAAAAAAACAATTTAATTCATGTAATCTTTAGTACAGAACTTATATGGATATTATGACAGGTTGTAAGTTATGGGAATAAGTTAAAACTACCTAGATGACCCAAGGATTAACTCAAAACACGTTACTCGTGTTTTTTGGGAAATATATTTATATATGAATATCCCAATAGTTTTTCTCACAGAAGAAACTAGAAAAAAAAGGGAAAAAATAATCCAACTGAAGACTGAAGCCTGAAAACATTGATAAAACGGCACTTTCTTAAAATGAACCCTAGCTAGATCGTTTTATCGTCCCCGAAACACCCTGTATACTAAATTTCATGAAAATTGGTGACGCCTTTCAGATTCAGGATATACAAGATTTGCTCGTTTAAAGGTATTAGATATATGTATACCTATATAGATTATAAGACTGATTAACATACACATCAACACGTACGCACACACACGCACACGCGTTTAAGATCTTACACATACATACATTCTGTTAAAACAAACTAAGAAATTCGAAGACATGTGACATCCACCAACCCGCACCGTGCCAGCGTGGTGGATTTATAGATCATTCTCTCTCGGAGAGGAGGCCTGTGTCACTGCATTGGGAAACATTCTAGAAAAGGCTGATTTATTATTATATTTATTATAAATTAAATTAGATCAAATTCGGCAACATAGATAACGGAACCCTAAAAGAGAATAACAGATTGCGTAAGAATTACATGTGACAAGATAAAATAGTACTGAGCGTCCATCGTAGTTAGGTAATTGAATTTAATATAGTTCAATCTAAATTTTGGTCAAAATTTAATAATAATTCACATGTTTATGTATTTTTCATATTATATTAAATTATTCCCTTAAAAGTGGATGTTGTGACTAGAATTGAGAAAGGTATGCTTCGGTGGTTCGGGCATGTTGAAAGGATGAACGAAGAGAGAGTAACGTAACAAATTTATGTTGCAAAAGTGAGTATTGGTAAGGAAAGCCCTAGGAGTACTTATGTACACAGATTATTGGCTTCCCAAAATAGGGCTATATAAGGAGTACCCGGAAACGATTTATTAATCAACCCTTAATTTTAACAATTGATTTAATCAAAAAGTAATATATTTTACGGATTCCTCGTAGCCAGTTAGTGTTGGTAATCGTTTTTTTAAAAGTGAGAACTTCTTGAAGCCGCGTTTTGAAATTTGGTATCGGAAAATCTTATAGCTTCACGTGAACAACATGCTGAATATACGTTAGCAACATGCTTATTTGAATTTGGAACGGTTTCGACTTACATTTTAACCAATGGGATGTTCATAAACAAAGGTTTTTTACGTTAAGATTTGCCTATTACAAAATATTTTCGAAAAACAACTTTTTCTCACAAACATTTTCGATGCAAGGATTGAAAGTATAATGGCCGCCATGTATGGTAAGTCTTTTTGTTTACAAAAATAATACCTCGCTATGAAACAAGGTACATGTTTATTTCGTGCAAAAAATATTACCATAATTGGGTGTAATTATTATCATGGCAACCCTATTTTAAAGTCGTTACACTATGACTCATTGTTTATTCTGCCAAAAACGTGATTTTTATCCCTCGCAAGATTAAAACTCATGATAATTTCAATATTTATATGAAAAAAAAAAAAATTAAAACACATTATAAAGTATAATGATATGTTTCACTTTTAAAAATATTATAACACATGTAAACAAACGTACGGTTCATAATATTAAGAAATATATATATAGAAGGAAAAAAACGAACAAGCTATCTTCCAGTAAATGTCCCATCCAAATCGGTTCATTCGTTTCGGAGATTACCCGGAATAAACAGACAGACCGAGAGACAAAAATATTAAAAATCGTATTTTCGTTATAAGTACCGTATATACATCATGTGTATTGAGTATAAATGTTATTTAGGTATTTCATACAGACACTTCAATTTTATTTATCAGTATATATGTAAACGCTAATAGTATGAATACAATATTGGCTTACTTTTGAAAGTAAAGTAACATGATACAGTGATTAAATTGTAAACCTCTAAACAGGGCACAAGTAAATGTCCTTGCTTCGACAAAAGTGAACGCATGTCCTTAAGTTACGTCGGATAGGCACAATCAGTGCCAAAACTCGTATTATTTATTTGCATCTAGAATAACCTTTAGTAATAATTTAATAAATTATGTACATTTATAAAGGGTAAAGTGTAGTACTACTGAACCGATTTTAAGAATCACTTTTAGTAGTATGAACGTTTATACTGTCAGCTGAAATAGCCAGAAGAAATTTAATTTCAAAATGTTCAAGATTTAATACGTGAAACCCTAACTTATTTGGCCTCCATGCATCTCAAAACCTGGTGAAACAGTACCTCTCAGAAAACAATGTCTATCAACAATTATTTACCATACAGAGGTAATTTACATTTAGATCTTACAAACTACACGACTGATTTTAGTGCGAATTCATCAATAGACCGAGTGATTCAAGTGGCTAATATACATGCATATATTAAGGGAAAATCAGAGAATAGTAAAGATTTGTAATGTGACATTGGGGCCCCCCAATGGGGGACAAACCTTTTATCCCGAAAATAGAACTGTTCCCGAGTTACATTAAACCTTTACAATATCGGTTGCCATGTTGTTTCATGTTTTGACAAAAATAACTTTTTGACACGTAATGCCTTATAATTCATTGTTATTAAACGTATTACAACGTAATCATATTACAATAATTTCCAGCATAGAAAATCAGAGACGAACGCGTGCGAGGCCGCGGGCAATAACTAGTTCAATATAAAACACGGATGAGGTCGTAAGATATTTAATCCCGTCATCCTAGTAGTATCGATAGTCTTAGGAAAAAGTAAATCAACGCATCAATATTTACAATCACCTAAAGTCCACATGGAGAATCCCGTCATCCTAGTAGTATCGATAATCTTAGGAAAAAGTAAATCAACGCATCAATATTTACAATCACCTAAAGTCCACATGGAGAATCCCGTCATCCTAGTAGTATCGATAATCTTAGGAAAAAGTAAATCAACGCGTCAATATTTACAATCACCTAAAGTCCACATGGAGAATCCCGTCATCCTAGTAGTATCGATAATCTTAGGAAAAAGTAAATCAACGCGTCAATATTTACAATCACCTAAAGTCCACATGGAGAATCCCGTCATCCTAGTAGTATCGATAATCTTAGGAAAAAGTAAATCAACGCATCAATATTTACAATCACCTAAAGTCCACATGGAGAATCCCGTCATCCTAGTAGTATCGATAATCTTAGGAAAAAGTAAATCAACGCGTCAATATTTACAATCACCTAAAGTCCACATGGAGAATCCCGTCATCCTAGT
The DNA here is from genome assembly GCA_029849275.1 of Papilio elwesi. Lineage (NCBI taxonomy): Eukaryota > Metazoa > Arthropoda > Insecta > Lepidoptera > Papilionidae > Papilio > Papilio elwesi. The sequence goes on from CM056713.1 coordinate 5,463,172, forward strand.
AGTATCGATAATCTTAGGAAAAAGTAAATCAACGCGTCAATATTTACAATCACCTAAAGTCCACATGGAGAATCCCGTCATCCTAGTAGTATCGATAATCTTAGGAAAAAGTAAATCAACGCATCAATATTTACAATCACCTAAAGTCCACATGGAGAATCCCGTCATCCTAGTAGTATCGATAATCTTAGGAAAAAGTAAATCAACGCATCAATATTTACAATCACCTAAAGTCCACATGGAGAATCCCGTCATCCTAGTAGTATCGATAATCTTAGGAAAAAGTAAATCAACGCATCAATATTTACAATCACCTAAAGTCCACATGGAGAATCCCGTCATCCTAGTAGTATCGATAATCTTAGGAAAAAGTAAATCAACGCGTCAATATTTACAATCACCTAAAGTCCACATGGAGAATCCCGTCATCCTAGTAGTATCGATAATCTTAGGAAAAAGTAAATCAACGCATCAATATTTACAATCACCTAAAGTCCACGTGGAGAATCCCGTCATCCTAGTAGTATCGATAATCTTCGGAAAAAGTAAATCAACGCATCAATATTTACAATCACCTAAAGTCCACATGGAGAATCCCGTCATCCTAGTAGTATCGATAATCTTAGGAAAAAGTAAATCAACGCATCAATATTTACAATCACCTAAAGTCCACATGGAGAATCCCGTCATCCTAGTAGTATCGATAATCTTAGGAAAAAGTAAATCAACGCATCAATATTTACAATCACCTAAAGTCCACATTCGAGAAAAGATAAAAGGTAATTCACTATACAAATTTTCGGAAGTTTAATTAATTTATTGGCTTCATCAGGGTGAGGTCTGACTTCAGGACCTTCGGACTCTTAGGACCTGCGATAGGTCCGAAGTATATTGAATAGGTTGATTGTGAGTGTGGACTCTCTTATATAGGACATACAAAGATAAATTACGTTACTTATATTTCTTCGAGTGATTTTTCACGGCGGAGATTTTGTAATCGCGAGGCAGGAAACAAATGACTGAGCTGGAATTTACGAAGTCGCCAATTGGCGACTTAAGGTGCTTTAGTTTTGGGTCCCAGTTGCTACATCTTTGGTCCGAAACTAGTCCGTTACCCAATTAGACGTGTCTTAGCTATTTCATTACTTAGTATAGGTAGTACTAAAAATAAGTTAGAAAGGGAATTGTACCAAATATCAAGCTAATAGCTCGAGACTTCTAGCTTTCAAGCTTATAAGACGACGGTATTCAAGGATTTGTTAAATATATAATTGTATATTTACAATACATCATTATAACAATAACTGTGACAGTGTTTCTACGAATCTGGTCACATTTAACAGAAACAAAAAGAGCTCTTACGAATATTTCGAACTGCATTCCCTTATCTCACTATAGTTTCTAGAATTTAAATTCTCCAGGCATCTCAGATTAATTTTAAAACAAATTATGAATGTTGCCAACTTAAAAATATCTGACACAATAAAAATATCGATCATCTAAAGTATGACCGTATAGTCTGTACTGTATAGGTTTTGGCCACAGTTTTTACAACCAGCCGCGTGCCTGACGCCAAACTCTCCTTGGGAATTAGTAAATTATTTATTAATTTATTCAATTTACGTTTTTTCTTATGTATTTTATATTATTAAATGCTAAATAAATTATGTATTAAAATATAAAAGGCAATTCAAATTATAAAGTTCTATATTGTACAGTTAAGAAACCTAAAATACTAGTAACTAGATCGATTAATATGTAGCTGTATTGGCGGGAAAATCAAATGTCAAACCATAGATTTAAAAGAAAAAGTTAAAGGAATAATAAAACTTTTTGAGCATTCAAGATCAGGTTACTAAAATCATCTCAATTAGTCTTAAGCTGTCAAAGGACAAGTACTTATATTTCAATTTTGTATATGTACAATTAATTTACATCAAAAAACCCTTAAAGAATCTTGACAATACATTTGCAATGTTATCAAATTATCAAAATTTTAAAATCTATATACCCTTATTAAGTATGTAACACCATACTTTACAATATGTTTCTGTAAGTAAATTATTAATTTATAAAAATATAAAAATATAATCATTTGTAAATGAAACCTAATTTATAATATAACATGGTAAAGCTAATTTATAAAACAGTATTCAGAATTTTTGTTTTCAAGGACAAATTGCATTGAACACGTGATGTGATTACGCGTTATTAAAAAAACATAAGAAGCATGAATAACAAAGATTTGAATTTCTCAATTCATTTTTTTCTCTTTGAAAGTGCAAAGTGAGTTAATTGAAACTAAATAACTTTTTTTAAATCAATTGTATTGTAGTGTTTACTGCGCAATGATAAATATATTTTGTTTATTTTTGCCGACTTACGGTTTTGTTTCACTGAGAACACGGCACGATTTTATTTTGCACACATCGAACTTTTAAAATCCTATTTAATACATACTTGTTAAAATATATTTCATAAAAAGCAAGCAACAAATAAAAATAAAGATGGCCGATTGGACGCGTCGTCGCGTCGCAGTGTTATGGCTGACTGAGGATTCCTGAGAGCAACAGATGAATTTTGTACGCGCCGCTAGTGTTACCAAACTGTATTCAATATTAAGGAATGTCTTGTATTAAACACTAAAGAAAGACCCCGTAAATAAAGTGTAGCCGTAACCGACGAGCATGTATGCGTAGGTGAATTAATGAGAAAGGTGCAAGTATTGAGCAAAATGAAAATCCCTAGCCTCTGACATTGGATTGAGGGCGTAAGCACTTATTTTAAAATGTATTGCACTATTACAATAACATAAGACCTGTGTCCGATGACGTCACAGAGGTGTAATACGTACAAAAGACGGACGGGGAGATATGATCGCCCACCCACGCAAATCTCATTTATTTCTCTTATCTCTTTCAAAATCTATTCCGAAGAACATCATCAATATCACACGAAATGTAGACGCGTTGCCGGTCTATGCCCTAAGTCGTATTGGTATGGAGATATCGCTGGTGACAGATCATTCTACAAGGCAAGCTAAATCTGTTCGGTAGTGGAATGCCACCCATCATGGTGGTGTGAATGAAATTTGGACCTCTGTCGTGTTGTGCGACGAAACTCAGCGGTAAGAATTTCATTTATTTTAGATATAAAATCTGTAAACCGAAAAACTGAACACCTTTTGGATTCAAAGAAATATCCTAAAAATATATTGACAGCATGGACACCCTAGGTGACCTCTCTCACTGCGCTTGTGTGGACGCGGGAAATCGATAAAGGTATAAACGTCATAATGTTAAGTGACGTTTACGGTGCTTAAGAAACTCTGGTCCGTGGTTTTTCGTACCATAATGGTACCAAAATACCTGTTGTCAAGGTTCAACATTTATGTAAAAGTGCATTTGAGAAATTATTTTTGTTTTTTTGCGCCCTCATTCAAGTTTTAAATACCAATGGCCGAGAATATTCGACTTAGGATGTTTCGTTAATCATTTTTTCCGAGTTCCTTAACCTTACAAGGTACAATCAAGATCCAATAAGAAATATAAGTTTTTTTATGTTTTTTTTTAATCTCAAAATGTAAGACATTCATACATATTAATTAGATAAAATGTCATAAGTGTGACAAATGTACTATCACATACAGGTTAAGAAATTTGCAAGTATATTTTTAGGTTAGAATCATAAAAACGAGAATGTACTAAAACAAACCGATTACAATTCGGACCAGTTGAATCTTTATTTATATTCAAATAATTTACATTCTTGCCTACTCTATGACACAATAAGCACAATAAACAATTGTGAGAGCTTAAGCGTACGTGAGAGGATATTTTATTACCGTAAATACATGAACTTAGATACACAACTTAAGATAAGAAAGGACAAAGAAATGTGCTCATGGAAAGTGTAACATTTCTAAAAAGTACAGTCAGCAAAAAAGATTAGCTCAGTTATCGCAACTTAATATAAATTGGGACTCCAAACATAATTATCTGAGGAAGGTTCTTATGAAAACAAAATTTGCTCGGCAAATTAAAAACTTAACGACCATATTAACTTTTGTAATGTTGGTAACCATAGCGGTTTTGGAATAACTGTCAGTCGTTTGACAGTTGGCGCGATTACCTTAAATGAACGTTTGTATGGAGAACTCGTGCGAAACCGGGGCAGTGCGCTAGTATACGACAAAGATTGGCCGTTTTATTATTAATTCTATTTGTCCGTACACATAATGAAAATTGTATTGTGAAGAATGTTTTACTAATAGCTTTTTCGATACCTTTTAATAACCTGTACTTAGTTTATTTAAGCGTTAGTAACCAATATGGGATTCCCGGTCGGTTAAACGTTCGGAATAACAGGTTCAGTGCAGTATGGTTTGCACAGAGAGTTACATTCTAAAACTGTGCCGCCTTGGGGAATACCGTATACAATTTAATGTCTCTTGTCGTCGCACAAGCTTAGAGGTTAGAGTACCTAGGATAGCTAGCTACTTCGGGTTCATAAATCCGGTCATGTAATAGATTTGGTAACACGAAAAAAATCAGCGCGTAATGTTTAGCATTTTTGTTACATGAGAGAGAAGAAAGATACAATAAATACATAGAAAATTTTAGCAATATCCTATATATTGTAAAAAGCCATACTTTTTAAATATCATTATAGCAAAAAAAAATATTTATTTAGTAAGGGGCGGATCTAAGTTTTGGATTTTTAGGTTGACGCCCAGGGCAGATTAAAATTATTTATTTTTTTAATCAAAGATTTATCGAATTAAAAATCTTGCTTTTTATTTCGGTAGAACCCCAAGCACAATTAGCCCAGGGCTTACAGCCCCACGATCCACCCTTGTATTTAGTACCAATGGAGGCAGATTTCAATGTACACAGCGAATCAAACTGACCCAAAGATAGACATTTTCCATTTAAAGAAACATGCACAAATCTTGTCTGTACTGAAAATCAAACCCAGGTACCGCGACATAAAATTATTCTACCCATTCGTCTACGAGGTCGTCAAATCATAATGATTATAACAAAACAAATTACATTAATAGTTTAACAATTATTGTTTTTTAATAGTCTGCACACAAACACATCTCAGTCTAAAGTATCTATACATATCAAAGAAAATTGGGCTTAGAGAGAGTAGAATTTGCTTAAAAATTCAACCCCTAGAGACCTAAAGTAGGGATTAAAATCCAAAGATCACTATCTTTTTACATTGATTATTTACATTTTTTTACGTCTTTATGGACTAAACACCAATATTAAATTTAAAAATAAGAACCGAAGAATGAGTATATATTAGATTGCATGGCGGGTGAATCCGCGGTGCTCAGCTTGTATTGCATAATGACATGATTGTATCCTTCCTCGTTACTTTGGTCTGGGGGGTTTTCACGTTTTACCTGGTAATTTTCATGTACGGTTCCACACTATGAGCATTACGTTGAGTCATAGACAATGTGTGGTGAGTCGATGGTAAAATAACCCCGTTACGTTAGTAATGTACGGATAAACACAACGTATTCACACAAATCTAAACATAAATAATGTATTCTGTTATGTTTGTTATGCGTATAAATAATAACCTAACCTCCATATCAGGCTTGCGTCATTTAAAGCTACGTTGAAGTAAAAATCTATCTACCATAATATTAAAAAATACTAACATTTATGTTATAACACGAGATTCTCTAAACATAAGTCAACAAAATAGTAATTGAAGGTCATTGTTTGTTCATAATATATTAATTTGTCACAAATACGAGCGCTGCCGCCATGTCGAATTAAACGTCAGTAATTTCGCGCGTTTTTTATTTAGGCGGGTTGCTACTACGTGTCTATGATTGCCTTGCGTGTATTGCTTTGTGGAAATTGACATTAATTCAACTAAGGTTGTTTTACTTGACGAAATTAAATGTGGAAGTACTTAGTAATCAATGTGCTATATATACTCTTTACACTGAGAAAAAAATAACTAAAAAAATAATTAAACAAAATATTTTATTTTTAAATTTCCTGCTCACTGTATCAACTTCACTAAGCCATGACGTCATCCTTACTGTAAATTTATAAGGAAAGTTCAGTATTAAAGTGAAGAATGGCGCTCAAGAGCAAAAAATACTTCACTTAGATTTTATCGAGGGTTTTTATGTGGAACAAATAGTTTTTATTTATTTTCTGAAGGAAAGGAAAACTCAAGAAAGTGTACTAGCGGTACTAAGTGCTAGCTGTGTGTGTAGCTAACGGACATCCTGGGTTGGATAAAGTAATAAATATGACATTTGCGGAATAATTACTATATGTTGTTAGTGCCGAATGCTGTAATAGGACAAGCTAGTAGGTATTTACACTGAGGTAGACGTGGATACAGCAAGACTAATGCCTACCCAGCGTTACATTTATAGCGCCTTTAAATAAATAACCGCAATTCAACGTAAAAGTATCTTTGCAGATGTCACTGTAAATTACTTATTTTCTCACACAAAGTAATTGGAGGCGGCGGAAGTTGATTCAAATATGCTGAAGGCAAAATTAATTTAGATGATACGCGTAACCATAAGTACGAACAATTACCATACCATAAGCTAAGAACAATTTTTAAGGCAATTATTTGAAGTACTAAGTACAAACATCTTCAACCTACCTACCTTCAGATGAATTGAAGGCTTTTTTGGAAAGAAGTTTAGATAATGCAAATGATATAACAGTGGTAGAGTCCGCAACAACAGCAGTTGCACCTCATAGGAGATAGACAAGTGGAAGTATCCTGTGTTTCTACTGATACATTTACCATGATTACTTATAATAATAGAGGGTTATGGAATGGAATAATAGATAATTAATAGATGTTTCAATTTTTTGGCGATAACGGCTTACACATAAAAGATAGATATATGCTGTCGCGGGATTTTTAGTAGCAGTATTTAAGGTGAACATTTCCATTATACATTATATATATATGTATGTAACTCTAGCGGTTTTTGCAACGCACACCAGAATAGCTCGCATATGGCGGAACTTTCCTTACTTGACACTTATCGTTATATTTTGGACAATTCACACAATAACTTTATAACTATGTCAATTATGTGACTACATAGTAATTATTTGTGTGTTGTCGCTCAAATTTCCGGTTTGCCAGAAATGTATGAGTACGGTGCTGAAACGTAAAATTGCGTAGCTAACTTGACAGCAAGAGTCAAAGCATTTGTCAAAGGAAGGAGTCTCAGTTTGTACTCTTGTCAACGGTTGTTACAACACCTCTTGAGGCCCGAGCCTTGACTGACTGTTATAAGTAGTCGTATATAGTGCGTACAATATATTGTGTAATGTATTAAGCTACAACCAGTGAGAAATATCAAGTGGGAAAGGATTTTGATTTAATAAGCTCTGTGAGAGATTAGTATCGATTGATTACTGTTGTTTATAGCAAGTTGTGTTGCAAGTACAAGTGTAATGTAAGGTCAAGAAAAAAAACAATAAGCATTGTTGACTTGAAGCGTGAACATCGCGTGCTGACACTACAACTAACAATAAACAACAATTAACAAGTTGGAAGACACATTTTGTTTTTCTTTAAATATTATTTAGTTTGCATAAATGTGACTAATTAAATTTGTTACCAAAATCTATGCATATAATAAAACTGTAAATGGAATATATTTGAGAAAACTTTTATTGGAGAGCCTTTATAAACACAATAAAACCCAAAACAATGATTATTACAATTTTTGTCTGTTTGTCTGTGCGTTTGTTACCGGTAATCTAAGAAACGGCTTAATCGATTTGAATGCGGTTTTCACTGATGTATTGTGGTAAGCTTCACTTAACATTTAGTGTTTATTTTATCTCAATCGGTTTATAAATAAAGAAGTTGTATCAATTTAAAGAACCATGTCAAACTAATGTTTTTTTGCACCAACAACAAAATGTTCGTTTCACAGTTAAAAAGATTCATAAATAAAGGTCGAGTTATTAATACCTTGGTAAATTATATTTTTCAAAAAGGTGTATCATTACTACTATTACAGAAGGAATAAATGGAATCACATTCGGATTCAATACAAATTTAATAACGGTCTCTTTGTGTCAGTCATCCGCGACCAGTATAACAAAGCCAATGTTTAGTGCTCTGTGTCACAGATTATCAAAGAAATATGCTTCGTGTTTATTTAGCAGAAAATTAGGGTCAGTGATATGGTAAAAAATAGGCAGTCATTATCTTAATGGGGTTGTCAGATGCAAAAATAACTCAAATTGTCCGACTTATCTTTCATCAGGCTTACGTTGAAAGATATGAATTCATACATAATTATGTAGATAATGTTTTGAAGCTAAGAAAAAAATTAGATATCTAATTTGGTTTATTGAATTACCGAACGAGGAGTTTGACAATTGAATAAACCAAATTGGTGACTCACTTTTGCAATATAAATTTGTCTTGTTACCCTCTCTTGGCCTTCCGACATGCCCGAACCACCCAAGCCTATTATTTTATTAATAATACACTTAGTAAAAGGCGATAAGCATACTTCTCAGTCCCATACATAAAGGGTCTGACGGCATCTTGTATTTGTGCATACATTTGATCATTAACGTCCCTATAGCTTCATTCATTGTAGCTATATCACTAGTGATCTGCCCCGGCTTTGCCCTGGTAGCCGTTTCTGCATGAACAATAAACATACATACGCAAATCGCCTTTGTTATACCTATACGTGTAACTGTAAAGAACAAAAAATGTATACCACGGGAAAGATAATTTTTTCCGGAATAAAAAGTAGCTTACGAGCTATTCCAGACTCTATTCTATTCTCTGTGCCAATGTCATCTAGATTTGTTGAGTCGTTTGCGTGTGAAAGACTAACAAACATCCGTACATACAAAATTTCACATTTATAATATTACTAGTGACCCGCCCCGGCTTCGTCCGGGTACCATTAATTATGTTGATCCGAACGCTACCAAACACAGGAACATTCGCTGTGCCAATTTGGACAATCCCTGTAAATTTCATCGAAATCGGTCTAGTCGTTTCGGAGTCTATAGGTCTATAGGGAACATAACTACTTCGCTTTTTATATACTATTTTTTTTCTTAGAAAGTATCCTATGTTACTTTTAAGACCTCCAAGAATATGTGTACAAAGTTTCATGATGTTCGGTGGAGTATTTTAGCGTGAAAGCGTAACAAACAAACTTACATTCACATTTATAATATGAGTAGGGCATAGCATCATATTGTGTTCAAGGTAAAGTATTTATCGAATTAGTTTCCATGTTTCAAACCACCACAGTGTGTCGTCACCTTATTGTTAAGCAACACACTCAAATAAATCTGCGGTTTGCGCTCGAGGTTTATTTCGTTCCATGTCATAAGCTACAAGTACGTAATCAGATATTTATTGTCAATTTTGTTACCAAGAATCATCGTATTGTATCTACAATGTTGTCATATTTGTGATCAAACGAAGGTAGCGGGTCGTCTGGGTTAAGTAATAACTTTCGCCTGTGAACATCCACACACCAGAGGAATTGCAGATGTGTGCACCAGCTCTAAATGTGCGCTCTTTTGTTTAAAACCATCGACCAGATTCAGAAATTACAAAAGGACAATTTGACACATTTGTTACCACGGTGTCACTCGCCCGCGGCAGGTACCTATCTCCGGCGGTATTGCATCCTTTTCGCTTAGCGTTATTTTTCGTTCTGATCGGCTCCTAACAGTCGTAGCGTTATGCAAAATAGCTTATAACCTTCCTTAACAATTTGGTTGTTTTCTAGGAAAATAATTTTCCGAATTCGATTGGTAGTTTCTGAGGTTAGCGGGTTAAAACAAACTGTTAAGTATAGATAACATGATTTCTTATATTTACGCGAATACTTGTAGTATTGGAATTAAAGCTAATTTAACGAATTTTATCCCGTTTTTGTTCTTGGCGTTTCGAGTAACTTTAAATAGCGCTCATGGTTACCGGGTGTGGGAGGAACTAAGTTGTCTGACGTCCCAATGTCAAAGTCATTTATTTTCAGTTATTATTTCTTCTCCGATCTATGCAAAATGAGCGCACAGTATCTTCAGATCGTACAGTTGTATGCTTGGTTTGGGGTTTAATTTTATTAAGCACGGTTTCTCAAACAGGTGGCCCAGCTCTATTGAAATTGGGATGGTTTTTAATTTCAATTGAGTCCAATCCTCCAGGAAGTCTGTAGTGTGTGATCATTTTTTGAACGGCCTCCGCCATTACAAAATATTTGATAGACTACGAGCCCCGAAAAAGAACACCGCTTCCTACCCAGAGTGATGCTGATGATGATGATGATGACGATGGAAATTTAAAAATGTATGTACTAATTTCTATGGAAAACAATTGAGAAGATTGCTGGGCTCGGTTTATTTATTGTGATGTATTTAGTTACATATTTTATAACTGCCAAGGTTTTGTAAGCGATTATGAAATAAATAAAATCTCTGCTGCAACAATTATTTACAAATATTATTTAATTACCTCAAGCTATGCTGGGCGTAATTGTATAACTAGGGTGACCATAATTCAAGTATTATTATAGACTTTGTATTCCTATCAAGCTGCGAAAAAAAATTGAGACATTTATGGGCCTTACGTGAATAATAACTTAGTTGGTTTAAGCGTTTTCAAACCGGAAAAAACTGGACTACACGCATCACATACTCCGCGCATTGGCTGGGAGGTGTAAATGTATCCCCCGTAAAGCACTGACCCTCCAGATTTTCACATGTTTCGCTATAGCTAGACTGGCAAAAGTACTTAGTGTTTTTTTATTCAGAAGTCCTAAAATTTCTTCACCAACGGGATTATTTCAGTACCCTTAAAATGGGAAAAAGTTGTCGAACAAATTGAACGAAAAATAAAAAAAAACTTTATCCCCAACCTATTATTTAAAAGCAATCTAACAATCGTCTTATTACAGATTTTAAATAATCAGTCAATCTAAATCACTTCAATAGCTTATTTTGTATTTTATATTATTGTATTATATTTTATATTAGTCGCACCAGGTGAAAAATAAATAAGGGTGGATTCAGAGATACTATCAGCTGGGTTGCTATGATCCTTACAAAATGATTCTGTCAATTATATAAACTCATGGTCACCTCCGCAATCCGCAGGCGTTCATTATAATGTAGTTAAGAATCGTTCAGCCTTGATGGTTAACAGACCACAGCGCCTAACTAACCGGAAAGCGATCATTCTTAGAGCTTAAGTTCAATTCTGTATAACAAATATAAAATATAAGTCCTTGTTTCACAACAAGATGTGATTTTTGTAAACAAAGGCTTGTACGTTAAAATTCGTAAATTTCGGTTCCTTATAACGTTAACAATCTATATTACAGAATTTCATTTCAATTTATATATTTCCGATGAGAGTATAAAAAGTGCAATGGCCGCTGTGTATGGTAAACTAGCTGTTCCCGCGACTTCGTCCGCTTTGATAAAAATGTGTTTTCATCGGGCAAAATTAATAAAAACTTTATTTATATTTAGTTGTTACAACCATGCGGTGTATCATCTACGGCGCCGCATGATTTTATTAACGATTCCATCGGTTATTTACTCTATTTTGTTGAACCTTGGTTATTTTATTTTACTAACAGGTATTTACCATTTACAGCAAAAGTTCTATCAGAATCCAAAGAGAGATTAGCCAAAACAGACGGATAGGCAACAATTTTAAAAATTAATTTTAACCCTATTCCCACTTTATATGCGGTCGGTACAACCATCTCCTAAGCCGATCTATCATCCGTAATTTCAATTGGTCACTTAATCATGTTTCGTTTCACGCAATCCGTCTCCTTATAAACACTTTAATTTAATTTCTCAGTATATATAAGACCCTCGCTGAAAGCGCAGTATAGTGGCAGAACCTGAGAACTAATTTCCAGTTGAATCCAGTATCGTCCACTTTAAGCCGGGGTGTTTTAAAATTACACTTGATAATATTTTTTGTATGTAAATCAACATCATTAGTTGCAAAACAAAAATTATTTGCTTTTATCTAAAATTAAATATCGTCACGTAAGGTATCTATCGACATTTATATACATATACATATGTGAAAAATCCCACGGGAATCGTACATTTTTCGGGGATATAAAGTAGCCTATGTGCTATTCCAGACTATAATCTATCTCTGTGCTATATTTCATCAAGATACGTTCAGCCGTTTCGGCGTGAAAGAGTAACAAACATCCATGCAAACTTTTGCATTTATAATATTAAATTGTTTGTATACAACAATCATATCTTGCAATGAAACAAGGTAAAAAAAAACAAATTTAGAGTGATATCAATTTCAAAGGTGACCGATGCAAAAAAAACCGTTGCGTGTTCTATGACATAAATATTGACCTCAGTGTGACCTCGGCCTTAAGATTTGAGACAGTCGACGGTAGCGCACACCGCAGGGTCATTGGCGTTACTGCCTTGAAGCTAACTTTGGTATATTGTGTTATATTGTTAGTTCATTAATTAATAGATTTGAGTTAGACGATTTCCCACGGCAGAGGTGCTCAACCTTCCGTTGATTTAATCATTGGAGAGGACAGGAGGAAATTTTTAAGACGCGTCACAAGTTGCAACATATTTCGTCACATGAGAAGAAACATTAGAACAATAACAGGTAACACTAATCATTTTGAATCGATCGCTACCAAACTTGCTCAAAGGAAAACCCGCTAGGCCAATGCGAAGATTTCATGAATATTTCATCTGAATCGGTCCAGCTGTTTCGAAGTCTATACATACAGTCACACATCGTCATTTATATATATTTAGATAGAAAATACATATATATTTTATACTTACATAAAATATTTCTCGTATATATTCTTTAATAGTGACCCGCCCCGGCTTCGCCCGGGTACCACTAATTATGTTGATCTGATTGCTTCCTTACACAGGAATGTGCCAATCTGGACAATCCGTGTAAATTTCATAGAAATCGGTCCAGCCGTTTCATAAAAATTATCCTATGTTACTTCTAACACCTCCAAGAATATGTGTACAAAGTTTCATGATGATCGGTTGAGTAGTTTTCGCGTGAAAGCGTAACAAGCAAACATACATTCACATTTATAATATTAGTAGGGATTAGGAGGGATGAATTGAAATGTTATGTACATAGTTTCACTAACATTAAAAGGCCCACCAAACAGGTTGTAAGGTAGATTATTTATTATTAAAGCGAAAACTTCTACCGCCGCGTTGACGGTATTTGTTTGGGGAAAATTTATTAGATAAACATTAACAACACGCTTAACACGCGCTATCAACATGCTTATTTGAATTGGGAACTGTTCAACGAACTTTTTTCATTTATTGTTGTTAGTATATAAATACAAATAAATTTATTTTTGAACTATTCTCGCGCCTTACCACCTGTTTTGATGTACAGTCAAGGTACTCACTGTTAGCTATATCATTTGGACTTATTAATTTAGTAGAGGCTACCCTAATAATGATTTCGTAACTTCGGGGTTTTCTAGCGAGCTTTAATCATCAAAGTTCCGTTACTCACAAACAGGGAAAGAATCATTCAAACTTGTGTGTCCTCTTGTACGAGGCCATTCAAATTCAATGGCATTATAGTAATCGGGTAATAACCTACGCAATTCCTACAAGTGAAGTTGAGGCATTTTCCTCTGATCATTGTGTTCTGAGAAGCGTTCAACTCATTACGTAACCTCTAGTACTATATTGCCATTCATAATTCCAACCATATACGACCTTCGCGAGAAATAATTATTGGAAAATAATATTTAAGAAATGTAACCAAACCGGAAAGTGCATAGATAACGTGCACAAGGTTTTTTTTTAACTAGAACGGCACAGTTAGTCCAAGGTCGGCATTCTTAGAAACATTAAATGGCTTTAAAGAGAGTTAAAGACCTGCGTGTCTTCATCAATAGCCTGCAATGCTTACAATTTTAAATTAGGTCGGTACTACGTTTCCTTCTTCGACTCCTTTCTAGCAACTGACATCTCTGAAGCTACCCATCCATCTTTCTCCCTCTCACAAATCTATCCACGTTCATATTTAAAACTCTATTGTCAAATGCCATTCCTCCTGATAACACGCCCATTGCATGCTAACATTTCGGTCCTTAATTTAACTTTCACAGATAAAAACTTTTGCGTGATAGGCCCGGTTGGCGTATTTAGTAAGATAATTGCTTTTCACGCCGCAGGTCATGGGTTCGATTACCAACCGGGACATACATTTGTTTGCATAAACATGTCTGTTTGTCCTCAGTCAGTATTGAAAGTGTGTAAAGATTATCTGGTTTCCATAGTATAAGCTCTGTTTAGTTTGGGATCAGATGACCGAAAGTTTTTATGTTTCGATGTATGGATGTTTGTAACTCTTTCACGCAAAAACTCCTGAATGGAATTTAATGAAACTTTACAATAATATAACTTATACATCAGAATAACACATAGGCTATAATTTATCAAGATATTGTGTGAAGTGACCAAAATATAACGATAAGTGTCCAGTAAGGAGGAAAAAATATGCCATCCATGCGTCAATCATAATAGGTTCAGCTTAGGCTGAAAAATTATCGGTTCGGTTAAATTGCACGGCGAGTGAGACCGCAGGACATAGCTAGTTTTACATAAGGCTTTGTTTTATGTGAACAATACCCCGATAATTATTGTTGTAAACCATTCCTATAACAAAGAATGTTCTCTAATTATTAAATTTATCTAACAATTTCTTAGTAAGCGACCAATTATTATTTGTGCTTATAAGTTTTTATCGACAGTTTTTCAGCGTAATATGATTATGTAAGAAAAGTAATTAACAAGATATAATGAAGCGACCTCGAAAACTATAATATAGTCGCCTTAAAGTTGACATTTGCTTGCACCAGAGACACTGACACACACTGAGAATGAAAACCCTACATACGAAACGAATGAAAATCGGTTTTTTCGTCATATGTCATACGAATTCTTCGACAATTTATTTTATTTTATTTTATTTATTTACTTATTTCAACTATACAAAATTATACCAATAATAGGTCAAGCGTTGGTGCCTGTCATAGTATCAACTGTGTGACAGCACCGGCGTCGACCTATTTCAGCCAATTACATAAAAACCTATTTAACTATATAAACCTTCCTCGTGAATCACACCGTCTGTTGGTCAAAACCATTGAATAATTTTGAATTAAACACGCTCAGAGAGTTGGATGCGGTGAGGGTACTATTTATAATTTGTGGTTAATTTGTATTTTTTTTTTCTAAAAAAAGTACTAGCCGCAATTCTCCGGCGAACATCGGCTACAAACATGCACAGCTACAATCCTTACTTCTGTAGCCGCGCGCAAGTAAATTTCTATACTTGCGTTAGACGATACTTGATACTACTTATACTTGACGATATAGATTCTGAAGGTCGACAAGCTCGACATGCGCCAACGACGGCAAGCTTATTTCTTGTACAAGAAAAGATATCCTGTTTATAATTATAGTATATATATACTGACCTGATCGCTTCCTTACACAGGAATGTGCCAATCTGGACAATCCGTGTAAGTTACATAGAAATCGGTCCAGCCGTTTCATAAAAAGTATCCTATGTTACTTCTAATACCTCCAAGAATATGTGTACAAAGTTTCATGATGATCGGTTGAGTAGTTTTCGCGTGAAAGCGTAACAAACAAACTTACATTCACATTTATAATATTAGTAGGGATATATGTCATTATATAATGTCGTGTATTTGGGGTGTATGTTTAGTAGAGACGGTAGGTATGTTAAAGATTTTGAACGCCGAGTGACTGCGGGAAATAAAATAAATGGGGCTACAGGTACAGTAGTGAGGAGTCAGAATGTGTCTATGAAGGCTCGTCTGGCAATACACAATGCTGTAGTCCCCACTTTAATGTATGGAAGTGAGAGCTGGGTTTGGCAGGAAGAGCATGCTAGTAGAGTTAATGCCGTTGAGATGCGTTCCTTAAGAAGTATGTTAGGCGTGACGTTGAATAATAGGAAAAAAATAGCGTTATAAGGGAAAAGTGTGGCTTAAAATAGGAGGCTGTGACTAGAATTGAGAACAAAACAGTGCAAAAGTGAGTGAAAGTGTTGGTAAGGGAAGCCCTGAGAGAACTTTTTCTGATTAGTGGCTTACTAAAAAGGGTGATATAAGGAGCACCCATAACTGACGAGCATGTATGCGTAGATGTATGGATGCAAAAGCGAGAGAGGTGTGCCAGGATCGCGTCAAATCCATGATCTCTGGCTACGTGTCTGGGTGATGGGCGTGAACGCATATTTATCTATTGATATACATAACAAAGTTAGGTTTTAACGAAAGAAGAAAATAAAATTTAAGATAGCAGTTTGTAATTAACAACAATATTAAATAAATAATATAAACATTATTACAAATCTTGATTAATCAATCGTACTGATGTGATGACACTTTGTGCAAATGAAAAACAATAATTATTGACCCTATATCCGTGACCCTAAATCTGGTATGGATACAAGATAAACGTATAGATAAGACTTCAGTCGGATTTTTATTGTATGTAGATACATAGGTCAAATAGGCATTGAAATTTTAAATAACTATCGCTACGCACGGGTAGCGCTAAAAAACACTATCCTATCTTTTTAGTTACACGAAATTACACGTAGTGACCAAATCTCAAAGTAAAGAATATTTTAGATAGGCTTATACTACGGTTTTAGTAAGGATGCCTAATTTTATTATAGACTATGTCAGCCGGGGATAGTGTAGCTGTCCAACGGTGAAAGAATTTATCAAATCGGTTCCGTAGTTTCGGAGTCTATTCAATGCAAACAAACAAATCTTTCCTCTTTATCATATTACACAATCAGCATTATTCCAAATTAAAAGGTAATAGAGTCAAGTTGGAAGCATTTTTTTAACCGCCTTAAAGGGGTAAATTTGTTTGTATTTTTTATGTTTGTTACCTCACAACTTTGACATTTATACAGACGTTTTATTGTTAAAAAAAATAATCGTCAGGACATTCTAAAGGAAGTTCCATGTTAATATCAACGTCATTGAATGAAATGCGTATCGTGAGACTAGAGCTTTATTTATAAGAGACCACATAAACTTGACCCCTAAAATAGCCAATGTTAAGTTACGCAAGGGCTCAATCATCTCAATCTCAACCAGGCTTAATCAAGCTCTTTAAAACCTGAATTTAACGAAAAAATATCACAGGGAATTTCCGCTCACGCGTATTTGAAGTCGACTTTGTTTTTTAAACGCAGTTTAATCGATTAAGTACAGACCAAACAATTACCAGATAAAATGATTGGATTGATAAGCAACAAAGTTACATTAGACTAATTAACTAGTTACATTAACCAGTAACAAAGTTACATTAGACTAATACTTGGTTATCTAACTCGTGTTTCTACAACTGATAAATATGCCATATACAATATATACATATACTAGGAATTTTTCCATACATAAATCATTTAATAATGTTAAAACTATTTATTTTCACTGTAGAAAAACTTTAATCCACTCCTAACCCATTTCATCCTATTCTAGAGAACGCTGAATGCGTTCACAATAAAATCGACAGCGACAGACAAAATGTATCCATTTTAATTGACAAAAACTTATAAAAACACACTAGTGTAGTACTACTAAAGAATAAATCTAAAATTGTCTTACCATTGTCAGATTTCTTCCCGTTTTTCGATATTATGCGACTCCCATTCTGGTCCACACACTGGCTGGTTGACACCGTTAATTCCTTCATCGTTGAAAACTTTTTGAAATATATAATCAGAACGGCGGGAAAGAGCGCGGGAGTGCAGCGATTTTCGCGCGCTTTCAAACGTCACTTTAAACAAATTATAACTTTGCAAATGGCAATGAAGGATATTTAAATGAATAATTACTGGAGCGGGAACCAGTTTTTTTTTGTGTTTAAGTTACGGTCAAGGTAATCTCGGTTGGAATAAAAATATGAGCGGTATAGTACTGTACGTCTTGTTCTACAGACTGATCGTAAGTACGGTCGGCGTCGGCGGCGGGAAATATTAAAAAAAACGAGTTACGTCTATGGTCGCTGTAATAAAAATGGTGTGAATCAATATTGTCACGATCATTTATACACAATGTCTTCTACTTGACTTATATTAAATTAAATATTGCGAAACCAACGTTAGATAATAGAAATATCTAATTTATTTATTACAATTTTTTTAAAGAACAATTAGATCATTAGAAGAACGCGGTCTTATTTCGTGATTGCGTCAGATTTTCAACAATAGAAACGTTCAATCGTGGAATATTACCTTGTTCTAATACATTTCATTGTCTGAAATACTTACTGCGAACTTAAATTTAGTATTTTTAAACGTATTTTCTTTCTTTGTTTAAAATTTATTGAAATGTCTGCCATGGTCATGTCATCTTGCGCTAATCTCCTCCTGTCACCTGTCATATTTAGACCTTTTAGTTTCAATTCGTTCAATATCTATACATATAATAAAACTGTAACTGATCGCTGTCTGTACGTGGAAGATATTTGAGAAAAACTATCATTGGCGGACTTCATAAACGCAATAAAACCCAAAGCAATGATTATTAGAATTTTTGTCTGTTTGTCTGTTCGTTTGTTACCGCTTATCTCAAAAACGGCTTAACCGATTTGGATGCGGTTTTCACTAATGTATTGTGATAAGCATCGCTTAACATTTTTTTTTTATCTCAATCGGTTGATAAATAAAAAAGTTAATCAATTTAAAGAACCATGTCAAACATTTGTCCGATAAAATTGCTCTAAAATAACAATTCAGTTGAAAGTTTAAGTAAAATTTCAAGGCGGGTGAAACCGCGGGGCACAGCTAGTATATAATAATTTCTATTACGATTTGACACTCGCACACTTCAATGTACCATCGGTTATTCATCCATAAGGCTAACCTCCAGCCCCTTATTGTTCCCGTTTACCGAACAGTTGACGCGGAATGGTTGGATCAATAGCTGATAACTCAATTCCAAGGAGAGTATCTAGTGATAAAGCATTGTAATACATTTCAACAGTTAAGATAAGAGTTCGACAGGGGGCGTGCTAATAAAATGTAAGCGTGAGATAGAATAAGAAAACAGAGGAGAGGATTCGGGAGTACTATATTTATATATTACTAGTGATTCGCCCCGGCTTCGCCCGGATAGCCGTTTCCGAATCAATACGGAATATCGTCTTTTAAATACGTAGATATGCACCCGTAAAAAACAAAACGTATCCCACGGGAACCATACATTTATCCGGGATAAAATAGGCTTTGTGTTATACCAGATTATAAATTTATACCTGTACCATATGTCATCCAGATCCGTTCAGCCGTTTTTAAGTGAAAGAGTAACAAACATCCATACATCCACACATAGAAACATTCGCATACATAATATTATGGCCTTGAAGTAGCTAGATTTTTAGATTTTTTTGACAAACATTTTTTTTTATTTTTCGTAAAAAATAGCTCTTGTTCATGAAAAGTATTATAAAAGTATTTATTAAAAAAGTAGTTTCGATTAAGACCTTTAGGCGAGGAATCCCTACTAATATTATAAATGTGAATATAAGTTTGTTACACTTTCACGCGAAGACTACTCAACCGATCACCAAGAAACTTTGTTCACATATTCTTGATGAAGATGATGAAGAAATCATATTAGAAGTATCACATTTTTATGGAAAAAAAATAGTATATAAAAAGCGAAGTATCTATGTTCCCTTTAGACCTATAGACTCCGAAACGGCTGGACCGATTTCGATGAAATTTACAGGGATTGTCGAGATTGACACATTCCTGTATTTGGTAGCGATCGGATCAACTTAATTATTGGTACCCGGGCGAAGCCAGGGCAGGTCACTAGTTTAGAATAAACATATCTTAATGCACGCCTTTGTAGTGACAGAAATCTACTTCCATTATTTCAAATCTAGGCCCAGTAGTGATATGCGTTTATACATCAGTCAGTCGGTTGTCTCTTTTATATTTTTATAAAAAAGGTGGCGAACCAGCAAGCTGTTCTGTTTTAAGTTGACAGAAGAGGGAATGAACAGGAAAATAATATTTCCATTTCCCACCCCTCCCCTCTTCCGTGGAAACCTCATCCTTTTCTAATAAGAAAGAGAAAGGAGGACTCCGACACCTCACTCATCAGATGAAACGCAGAATACTCCTACTTTACGCCTTTCATCAGTGAGGTTGTGGTATATCACAGTTCTATGAGTGTTAAAGAGAAGATTGAATTGCCTTTTTAAGATGTTATAATAACACTTTGTTTGTCTATTATCCAGTTCGTAAACTTATTAATCAATAAAATAACCAAACAAGAGTTCATAAATGTAGCATTGAGTTTTTTCTCGCTGTCTCCGTAAAATTTAGAATGCTTTAACCGGCTCAGGCGAGGTTGCAAGGCGTCCGGATGTTAATCGCAGACCGTTCCCGGATGTATTAATCGATCAGATTTACTGTACATATCTCCGGATATGTCTTGTACAACCGCTTACAATTCATCATAAAATGTCTATGAATAATATACTTTTATATGTAAAAAAAAATAGTCAGAAATATTTAAATAATGTACAATTGTCTGGTTGGCTGTAAAAGATAAAGTTAAAAGAGAAGATCTATGGTCAACCTTGGTTGCGTTTGGATTAAACAGTGACCTAAAACAACCGTTAAAATCTCTTTATAAAGATTCTAGTGCTTGTGGTAGGATTAACGGAGCCTACTCAGACTGGTTTAGCATCAATAAAGGTAAGACAGGGCTGTGTGGCATCCCCGTGGCTGTTCAATCTCTGTATGAATGATTGTTTTAAAGCTTGGATTAAAGATAGGTGAGCTAGATGTAAAATGTCTCTTGTACGCCGATGATCAGGTCGTGTTTGCATCATCGGCGGAGGACTTACAATTTATGCTGAATGTAGTGAATGATTCATTTAAAATGAATGTAGATAAGACGAAAGTTATGGTGTTTGAAAGAGAACAGAGTAAGACAGTAATTGATATAAATGTCAACGGTAAATAAGTGGAGCAGATGGAAGAACTCGTGTATTTAGAATGTATGTTTAGTAGAAATGGTAACTAGAAATGTATAATGGAATTAATACTACTACGCACGTATTAATAAAGTACCAAACTCTGTTGTGAACATTGTTTCAAGTTGTTTATACGTCTGACAACCTCTTTTGATAACTGGGTCGTGAAAGCATTTTATTAATAGAATAAGTAAGTGAAACAATATGTGATATCTAATATATGTAATATTTTATTTTTATTTAATATTTATAACAGGAAAACAAAGAGACTATCGATACTTCACGAGTACGAGTATTATTTCATTTACAGGCAATCCATTTTTCATGGATTCACCACAGCGCTAATTTCTGTCAAGGAAAGTGTAGCGTATAAAAAAATGACTTCCTTAAACAATATTGGAAATAATACTTAACTTGAATAGAACCACGTGGTCGTGGCCAGATTCCGTCATTCAACGACCGTCGTGGCCATGTCCTAGGACAACTTTAAGCATAGTTGGAATGGTTATAAGAAATATAAGTAAATTATTTAGGATAATTTACTAATCCCACTAATATTATAAATGTGAAAGATTATATGTATGGATGCTTGTTACTCTTTTATGAAAAAACTACTGAATGGATTTTAATGGAACTATTCTGATAGATAGAACTTTTGATTAGATGTAAATAAATCTGACATTCAAGGTTTGTAAAAAATTATACTACAGGGGGTAAAACACAAACAGTGAATGAAAGTTTGTATGGAAATGTATAAGGTTTATGTGAATGTTTCATATATTAGCGACAAGAGACAGAATATTAGAGAAATACAGAGAAGATAAAGCAGATCGTAACATATACGGAGTCATTACAAAATGTGAAACTGAAATGAACGCAAGGAATCTTTTAGAGCTCTGCGCCGTACAAAAAGAGCGCTGCGCCGTACACAATGAGCGCTGCGCCGTACACAATGAGCGCTGCGTCGTACACAATGAGCGCTGCGCCGTACACAATGTGCGTTGCGCCGTACACAATCAGCGCAGCGCCATAAACGATGAGCGCTGCGCCGTACACAATGAGCGCCTCGCCGTACACAATGAGCGCTGCGCCGTACATAATAAGCGCTGCGCCGTACACAATGAGCGCCGCACCGTACACAATTACTATTTCACGCGGACGAAGCGTACACATCTAGTTAAGAATATTTATGAGCAGTGGTCGCCTTTAACTCGATGAACTCATTACTCGTTTCTCACCTTCTCCAATACAAAAAGATATAACCGTAAATTGAGTTACATTCAGATTTTATTCTGTTATCGAATGACCTTTTTATGACAAAAACTATAAACACATTTGTTTACACTACAATTTTTAATTACAAGTTTTGGTTTGCGACACTATTAAGCGGAATATACTTAATAACATAACATTGATTGTTCTAATTTGTTTATTTATTTGCGAATTAAATTGAACGATTAATGACGTATTTAATAATTGAAATAAATAATGTTGAATTATTTAATTAAAAAAACGGTTCGAAGTAAAGTGTCATAGTAATTCTGATCTACGATTTGCCTTAACTATATGGTTTCTTGGACTCGTTAATTATCTTTCGATCAGTTAAATACAACGAGGAAGCCATCACTACTTTATCAACAGAAAAAAATAATGTGATACCTTGACATTCTGATGTCAACGTAGCTTCCCAGATGATGCTATAATTCTTCTAACGACCTCGCTGTTATACTGTTAATCTTTGGGCAATACCGACTCGACAAAATATTTTGTACGACCTTTTACTAGTATCAATGATTTTTTCTAAATCTGGTGTTCGTTCTTGTTTTATTGAGATCTAGTTCTTGTTTCCTCCCCATCTTTTTCTAATACGAAAAGAGTTTTATGTACGGCCGGTTTAGAACGGAGTTAATTTTGCTATATCCTTTTAAGCAAAGTATTTACGAACAGTAAAGTGCCTTAAATAATCTCTATTATCTTAAACCTGTTACTCACTTTCACGACTCATTTAATTTATTAAAAAATAACATTAGATGTTGACAAATTTTATATTAATAAATAGTGATATTCAGTCGTTAAAATTACTATTTTTTGAAAGTATTCTGATAGTATAAGCCTCGTGATGTTATGAAGCCCGCAACTTCGCACTTCATTCGTTTCATCTTGTCCAATCCATCCAAACGGGACAAGCGAGATAAAGGAATGAATTGGAAAACTGACGAAGGTTTTCGTACACCGATTGTACATAGAAGAAGCGAGGAATTTCGCTACCTACCCCTCCATGTTATCGGCTGAATGATTACCAATATTTATTTTAATAAAAACCGAATAAAAATTAGCATTCTCGTTCTTAAAGGCATTGATTGTCTGGTTGTGCAACATAGCCTTAGAATTTTTAAAACTACAACATTTAATTGGCCTTCAAAAAAACCGCCAAAATATTTTAATATTGTAAAAATTTGTTTTTTATCTCACAGTATTTTAAAAGTAAGCGTCCCAGGTTCTGATCTGACAAGGGAATAATCTCTAAATGGATATCCCAGGAGAACTCGTACATCTGATAGTGGACATTTTGCATATCCTACCGTATTTACTTTGGGAGCTATTCCGAATAATTTCAACAAAGCAAAGCTCCGAATACCATCCACACCAATTTCATGGGAGACATTCCAATACTCCGAGGTTGTCTGTTCTGATCCCGTCCATTAAAATCCATTCAGCAGTTTTTGCACGTAAGAGTAACAAACATCCATACATACAATCTTTCGCATTTATAATAAATACTAAGTAATAGATGAAATATGAGTAAGGCATATTTCCGTATATTCGAAATAAAAAAATTATAAAGTTATCAAGTTTAAATAAATTATGTATGAAAATTTAAAAACAAACGATAGATACGAGGACCACAGTGCGTGTCCAAGATGTCACACAGATCGTATCACGCTTTGATGTAATCTCCAATACATAATGTTCGAACCAAATACCTCACCGCAGAATGCAGGCAATTCGATTAGCAATAGAATTTCTCTCCAATAACATAACAACGTAACAAAATACAACGAACTTTTGTCCAAACACGATGTTGACTTCCACGAGACCCCAGGGCCAGGCAATACGTCATACTAATAGTTTTCTATTATTTATATTGTAATGTAGATATCTCTAAATGATGTGTATACCATTTACATTTTATCGATATGTGCATCTGTTTGTTTTTGATTGTTTTTGGAACATGTTACTGATACAAAACAGACCACATGTCTTAAAACATTAGAACTTTTATTGATTGCGTAAGCTGCTCTTATCAAGGCGTAGAATGCCCCGTACCACGCGAGACCTCAAGGTCACGGGCGCTAAGCTCGGAGTCTGTGCGAGATCGTGTCAATAATCATGTAAACTACTGGATATTGTCCGTTGAGTCGCTAAACCTAAGTAATCGGCAAGATATATTGCTCACAGAACTGGTGGCCAAACCGCGATCACTTACAGGTTGAGGTAGCTTAGGAAGACCTTCCACAAGACTGGGTTGCGCCAATCCACTGGTTGAGGGTGGCTAAGACTGATTCTTGTTATCCAGAATACGATACGGGATTTGAATCAATAGTAACTCGTGAACTGTGTAGTAAGTGTAACAACACACCCATAAGTGTAACAATAGCTGTTGCCGACTATATATTTTTAACATTGATAGAGCCCATAGCAGAGTATTGCGATATCAATGTGCCGACTCGACAAGTGAAATACCACGAACTCACAGAAGAAGTGCGAAGTAGAAGTTTCTGCGTTTCTTCGGATAGTGAGACGCCGGAGGTCTAATTCTAATACTTTTCCCCTTTCTATCCTTTTGTGAAAAGGAAAGGATTTGATGGAAAGGAAAATTGGGCGGTGGAAGGGATGGATAGCAAAAGGTAATATCCATTTATCCCCTTGTCTATCCATTAAGTAGGCAACGCATCTGCAACTCATTAGCTTGTTGTGGCTGTCTATGGGTAGATATATTTTGGTATCGAGTGAACCGCTTGTTTTGCCATCTTCTTTAGTATCTAGCCGAGTATTTAACTGTACATTAATATCGAAGAATCTAGTTTAAATAGATAACCTTACGACTGTCGCTGGTAACATGTTTCATATCGTTGTGTAGCTACCATTTAAAACGGGCATTGTATAATTAGACCTTCAACCTACGTACCCTTTGTGTTATTACAACTGGTAAGTTAGGCTATCACAGCCTATTATATGACTTTGGGTTATAACTCCTATATCTAGCGTTGTCGTCGCATGCAAGCGGGCAAGGTGACCAACATAATACACTTCTTACTGAAAATGTATATTTAATACTGCAACAAGGGTTTGTTTGACCTTAGTTCTTCCTATCGGTAATACTCTGTTTATTACAGTAACAGTGCAATGGGCATCATACGAATTATGTGAGGGTAATATTCAAAGCGTTTACTCGTCGGTGCTTCAAGCTCGCGGAAAGAACTAATATATTAATTTTAAACAGATTTTCCAAGATATAGATTTCCAGGTTACAGTTGCAAGGACATAAGTTGTAAACAATAAAGTGTACCATCTACTACATACTCTATCTACCTACACACATGTTCGCCAGTTACGTGCACTTCTCATATCGCCTTTCCTTATTACGTCACTAATCTAATCGATATAAGTTCCCCTGGTACTTCCCCTGCCAACACTGTCTCTTTTTCACCATAAAGTTGTCTTACCTTGTCTTACTCTCTCACCATTAATCCTTTCAATTTGCCACCGAAGCATACCTTTCTCATTCCTAGTCACATTGTCTTTAAAGCCACACTTTTCCTTTAAAACGCTATTCTTAAGCCTACCATTCAAAGTCACGCTTAAAATAGTTCTCGAGGATCGCGTCTCAATGGCATAAACTCTACTTTCCCTGCCAAATTCAGCTGTCACTTCATACATTAAAGTGTGGACTAGAGATGACGCGCCAAATGGAATTCCATGATCTCTCCCTACTTCTTTGGGTTACAGGCGCAACCTTTTTATTCTAGATCAGTCAAAATTGAATACCAAAATCAAATATTAGACGTTACAGGATATAGACGTCATAAAAAGAGTTAGGGAGAAAACGAGGAGTGGAAAGGACCAGAAAGAATAACCGAATAATATAGAATAGGCCAATGTGGTACGAACGTAAAAACTAGACAATAAACATTTACAGTAATCGAATTTAATGCAAAAAAAGTTGTTTAGAAAATGATAAAGAACCACCTCTGAACTGTGTTAGATAATTACTGTCTTACGCAATAAACATTATAATGGTTTAATTCAAAGTTAACCCAACAAAACATAAAAAGCATGACACATAAAATTTTTACGTTCAACTTTAGCTAGCTTAGCTTACCAGTTTCGCTTAGTTACAGGCTTCAACGATACGCTTTAAGAGAACCCTGCAAGGTGGCCGACCGTTTATAGGGAGTTTCCGTACAGTCATAATATTTATACTGTGTCTCAAGTAATTGCTTAAATGCTAATCGCAAGGTCTGGTCGGATTTAAGATTTACACTTATGCATTTGACAGCCTTATTGTTAAAAGGTTATTTATTAGCTTCTTAAAATTTATTCTACCCTTAAAAGCCGAAAATAAACGCTGCGAATGCGCGGGGCACATCTAGTACTATGTACAGGAGATCCCACGGCGATGCCACATCCAGGCGGCCTCGTCCAACATCACCATGGGAAGGAGTCTATCTGGAACCTACACACATATAGATTGTTACAGAAATATATCATATATTTATGTGAAATGTTAGTAATAGCTATTATTTATCACGATATCTTTTAGTGAACATCGCTTACAAAGTTGCGAATTCTACGCAAGGTCCGATTAGGACTTTTCCAGGGTCGGAATTAAAACACCGATAAAACGAAATGACATTTTATTAGATATTACCGACGTCAATCCGGCCGTAAACTGTAACCAAAACCCGTTCGTGTAAAAACACATCACTAGATGGCGCTATAATTTAGCATCAAGACTGTAGACCGACCAACAGTAGCGATAGCGATCGCTGTTCAAACGTCGGGTCTGCTTCACTGACGTCTGTTAGTTTGAAATCATCATTTTTATTAGAAATCTCATAGACAAAACGCATGGTCCTTCGAGCCGGATATACACAGTATAGATTACAGTTACACTGTGGCCACCCCATATGAGTGTAAAAAGGGCAGGGAGGCAATAATATTTTAATTTGATGCTCTCAACTCAGAGCTTTATATGATATATCTCTATCTTGTAAATTAAGCCTGGCACCTTAATATTTCGCTTGATGACGCTAAATGATATTATTCGGACACTAATACTCTAATCAACTGATGGTTAATGTTAGTGCAACCCTGGATTTGTCTAAGCAATAAAATGTGGGTAGCGATGCGGGCCAAAGTGTATCGCTGCTTGATCCGTGAACCCCTAGGACTTGCGTATTGATAACCAGAACGTGTTGTATGTAGCTTCTTTGTTTATACACGTGACGGATATATGAACTGTACTTATTATTTATTTTTATAATTAGTATAAGATACGACATAAGAAATGTATCCCCTCATCGATTATTTCATCAGGACCTAGATTATAATTATATTAGGTAATATGTACATTGATAAATCACAAGTTAAGTTAATAAATTGCGTATTTTCATCCACATATCTCGTGAGGGTTACCGCCCCGGCCGCCTGCCTGACGCCAACCCTCGGGAACCAATCCACCACCTTCTATATAAACACATATTTAAAAAATAACAAGAAGTCGGTGTCCGTTTCAATAAACGGTACTTATTACCCGGAGCGAAACGTGACGCCGGGCTTGACCGATATTCATACAATTACACTCACTTTTTGCGGCATTACAATTCACGGCCGACCCATTATGTAATAACAATAATAATGTCCGTCTGTCTGCCGGCGGTCGCACGCGATTCCTTACGCCTTGCAGTACAGGCGACAATAATCTTTTTGCTCCAATTTTATTAACGAAGCTATATTACAATTTTTGCCTTCTAGCTCAGAGACCAATCTGTGAAGCACGAAAAAAACCTGTAGTCCAAGTAGGGTAAATTATAATTGAGGGTATTTTTGTGTGTGTTGTCTGCATGTGTGTGCGTTTGTGTACGCTAATCTCAGAAACGATTTAACCAATTTTGGTTCGGTTTTCACTAATGTACTGTCGTACGCTTCACTTAAATATTTAGTGTTTTTTTATTACATATATCTTTAAAATGATGATGATTGAAAGTTTACATAAAGTTCAACACAGGACAGTGTCGGAGGTTTTGCAAGCTTCAGCTAGACACACTGCGCATTGAGGTATTCATAGCACGCACACTTATTTCGGAGACGCTCGGCGCGCTCCCTGGTATTTACACATATATAGATTTTAGAAATGATGTATGCATTGTTTTATAATATGTTTTCTTTGGTAAGGTAAGTAGTTTATAATTACCGAGGAAGGTTGGCGTTGGGCAGGCGGCCGGCCGTAAAAACTGTAGCCAGACCCTATATAGTATGGACTATGGTCACAGTTTAAACAATCTTATGTGATTGTTAAACTTTGCTACGGTCATGTCGATGCCCCTACATGAACGGGAAAAGGGCAGGGTGATGATGAGGTTAGGGTAGTATTTAAGTAGGCGATATCATTTCGGTAAAATTGCAGGGCGGGTGAAACCGCGGGGCACAGCTAGTATTATATTATCATACTATGTTACACAAAAATGTTATCTGTTTCAATCAATATTGACATTTCCAGTTATATGTATTATCATCTATGGCCATTTCGTTTGACATTACTGCAGCCAAAATATATATTTTTTACACAATTGTACAAATAAATTGTTAATATGTCCCACGGCGAGCATTGCTTGGTGAAACACCCGAGCAATGAGACCATTGAAAATAAATGGACTGAAGTATTGCTGACTTGGGTATGTTCATTATTTTTCTCATGTCAATTACGTGACGCTTTGAACTGAGAGATGTTTGTTCCCCGGTCTTCTTTAGTCACAGGCTCTATGCATGACCCTGTTATAGCGATCCAGGTATCGTAGGCACGGAACTCTCGGGCACCCTCGAATCTGAATGCTAAACGCGTTATGAGTGACAGCCCAAGCCGAGGTCCCCTCTCGCCCTTGAGTCCAGTCACTCGATGGAGCGTCCGCCGAACCGCCCTAATAGTTCTACGGAGGGCGCTCTCGAGCCAAATTACTTAAAGAGGCTTAGGCTAGGTGCCTTCTGCGCCTGCCGCCTCAAGCCCGGTGTAGCTGTAGATGCCCTTTGTATCAGCATCATTATCATCAGCCTTTATCAGTCCACTGCTGGAATGCCCCCAATGCCTTTCGCAGCAGTTGTCTGCAAACTGCATTCAGAGGCTTCCTGCCCTCCTCACGAGTCATCGGTACATCTGGAAGGAGACTGTTCGTACTAAAGGATTAAAATACCATACGTGTATGTCTTCCATTTTTAGATCAACAAATGTGTGAACCCTTCGCTCAATGCCAAAGAACTTAATTTGGAGTGTTTGTTAAATGTTATAAAACAGTACGACAGGAGGATGTGCACTAAAGCAAACATTAACGCGTTCAGCGTGGACGACGTGGAAGCAATCTTGAAGAGAAGATACCCGGCCTTGCGGATAAGGTAGTATTTATAACTTGAAGCCAATCAGCAGGTAACTCTTCACGTAACATGTAACGTCACGCAAATCTTGCTCACTTAGAAACAGCAAGCAAGTAAAGTTTTAATTGCAATTAAGTCATTCACCGACGCCAATAAATATCCGAATACTAGAGGAACTGACGTTGTCGGCCTTTAAGGTCGCGGCTGTGCGAGGTAGGAAATTTCAGGAAAACCGCGAAGTAGTGGAATGCCAACCATCATGTTGCTGTGGATGGAAGTTGGAGCTCTGCCGTTTGTCTCGTTCTTCCAAGTAAAAGGTAACCTAATATTGTAGTTTTGTTAATTGATGTTAGTCTTTTGAAAACCAGAAATTTGACAAGAGTGTATGACGCGAAATATCAATTCAAGAAATTGTACACGGCCATCACGGTGTTCTTATTCGAGGCTTGTATGAACCAAACTTCGAAAGCGGCTGCCATCGACATTTGTAGGAGACTGCAGAAGCACGAATTGCAGATGATACTGAAAGTTTGTCAGTACTTGAAATCGCTAGAGATGACAGAGTTGAACATTGAAGCTTCCATTAAAGGTAATTCATATGTAAACCACGACTTCAACATAGGCCTTTTCTCGTATGATTTATGCGTTATGGAAGTGTCACACTTGCGCTTATGGCTATTGACTAAGCAAGCCGATACGAGACCCGCATCGACGATCGCACCGTTTACAATTGTGATGAGTATTTGCAGGAGGTACTGGGTTGTTGTGAGTGTTATGCCTCCGTATGCGTTTTTGGGTCAGCACCCACAGCCACAGCTTCATGTTGAGTTTTTATACATATAAAATACGTGAAAGCAGTCACGCTGATGTATTGCTGTCGTGTGATAGTACAGCGGTCGTTATAAAATAAAGTAAGCATTCCTGTATCGTTTTTAATCTAAATAAACAAATATTTAACACTTCTGGGCCCAGGGGACCTTTAGTTTAAGCAATTCATAACATAACCTAGCATAACCTCTTATAAGGTTTTTATCTCAATACCAAAAATAGATGTTTTTGTCCAAATCGTTGTAATAATTGATTTAGTATTGGCATCCATCCGCATTTATTTTGACTTATAAATTCAACATTGTCACATACTTGCATAATTTATAATCCTATTAATTGTGCATTATGTTATATTGCCGATTAAAGTAGACGAACAGAGAGGAATTTTGAATTTGCCATCAAACATAGAATGCTTCTCAGTCATAAGAATGAATGAAAGTATATTGCAGCTGCGTATATTGATACATTTGGTTCAACCACTAACAAGAAACTTGAAACAAAGAACGATACAGAAGCCAAAACGCCGACTCATGATAAAGAACTACTTGGTGTCGATCCGTCGTGCGCGGGATGTGTTGCCAAAACTGTATGCGACAATAAGGAGGTTGAGGACACATCTTCACACGAGTTGAAGACTTTGTTACCACCGAGAGACGATAGAGACTCTGAATTAAGAATACGATCGAAACTTACGGATAGCTGTCCTTCTAGCGCTTTGTTAGAACTGGCTGTTAACGAAGACGGTAAGAAAATCTATACTAGATTATTGTAAACTTATAAAATAGAATATGTAAGATACCCTCAGCTGTTAGTAGAGTTAATGCCGTTGATATGCGATCCTTAAGAAGTATGTTAGGCGTGACATTAAATGATAGGATTAAAATAGTATTATAAGGAAAAAGTTTGGCTTACACGTGGATGCTGTAACTAGAATTGAGAAAGGTATGCTTCGGTGGTTCGGGCATGTTGTAATAATTAATGAAGGGAGACTAACAAAACAAATGTATGTTACAAAAGTGAGTGGCAGTGTTGTTAGGGGGCGGCCTAGGAGAACTTATATCGATCAGGGCTTCCTAAAAAGGGCGATATTGGTCCAGCACCCGTAACTGACGAGCATGTACGTAGATGTATGAATGTAGAAGCGAGAGAGGTGTGCCAGGATCGCGCCAAATAATATTAATAATAAAAAGTCTGCGACCAATATTGTTAATCGTTAAATCCAAATTAGGTTGAACCCTTGTTTAACTTGCCGTTGGAGATTTAAGGGCCGAAGTTTATGTTGACGTAAAAATGAATGTTAGGCTCGAGTTAGATTCAACTATTTTGGTTTCCACGATTTAACAATGTTAGCCCCACTTGTGATTTATCAATGATTTATCTAACAAATAATCTAGATCCTGATTACAGATGAGGGTATAAATATTTTGTTTTATAACAGTGTCGGCACACCCGAGTATACACAGGGTTTTAATTTATAGAGGGCGTGCCCCTCATGGGTACTGACTTTAAAATTTGCCACGAAGAAATACTGATGTTTTGAGGGGGGGCTTAAGGCCGTTATCACTGGATCCAACGTCCATTCAGTATGCTACAACATTAACATCATTGTTACCGTCAATAATTATTGACGGTCCATCATCCGGTGAAAAATACAGACCTCTGCAAGTCCTTGATGTGTAATGCTCAATAAAACTTTCATTATAACAAACTTTTAACTAAATAATTTGTCATAAACAGAGTCGTACATGAACCGCACCTTCTCATCCAAGATATCAGTAGGATCCGCGTGCTGTGCCAGGAAGCGAGCATACGAGTCTGTGAGAACATCTTCAGAGAATGTTACCAAGTATTCTAATTGCTCATTCATCTAATCTCCTTAACATTTATGAATATTTCGAGCTGTCGTTCACTCTGACATAAACCCCTAGCTCAAGCGTAGACAAACACTCGACGACGGGGATTATATTAAATACTGTATGTACAGATGATGATCTCTGTTAGCCAGTCATACCTTCATATCTATTTACAAATAGAATTGTAGTCGAGTTTCAAGCATAACAACTATTTACATAGCCCATGGATAGACATACAATTTAGTGATAACGTATTTAAAAAATTAAATAAAACAAATTGACCGCAATTGTTGTAAAAACTAATTAAAAAAATTGATGTCATGATTTATAGCAAGGGACAGATTCACTCTACCTTCATTATATGTGTTTCTTCTCAGAGAAAGTGCGAACTCTTTAAGCAATCCCGGTGGCATCAGATGGAACCTGTACTGCGCGCTCGCTAGCATGGTGCTCCTAGCTGTCATCATCGTGATCCTCTGCAGCCTCTCGCTGATGAGAGGTGATGAGAAGACGGAACAGTTGACAGACAATATAATCAATTCTGTTAAACTGAAAAGACTCGTTAGAGAAGGGTAAGGAATTCCTTAGTAGACCCGTGGGTCTAGACAATGTACATTCGCTTCAAAGCAATTCAATAACGAACTTCGCTATCGATATGTGCTACCTGGGTGTAATGGAATATGTCCATTGTCCAGCTTTTTTCTATTCCCGAGAATAGACCACGTGAATTTTTTTAAGCTAATGTTAGTACATGGTACCAATGTATGGACATTTTGGACTTTTCTGTAAGCGATGTCACTAAAGGAATGTTACTTTGTTTTCTCCCGTCTATTTCCATTCCTTTGCTTTATTCTTAACTACGTCTTATATTACTAAGTGTACATGACTTTATGAGGCCAACGGCAGAGCCGGTCACCTTATGGTACACTGCCACCGCAACCCATTAATCGTGGATTTACACTGCCGAAAACTTAGTTTTTTTCAAAGAGAAAGATTTTACGCCAGTGGAATGTCACGGACATATTATAGAGTAGATAGATTGTGTAGATAATACGTAGCCGTAGTGTTGATGGGAGTTGGTAAAGAAAAAGAAGGAAGGGATGAGAAGTTTAATAATATAGAGGGATAGGCAGAGAACTCGGATTTCCATACCATGCCTTTCTCGTTTTTTCTAAACTTCTACATCAGTACATCTAAGCACACTTGTCGGTTACGAGTACTCCTTATATCTTCTTTGTGTTACTTATCTGATCGGCATAAGTTTTCTTTACAACATAAATTTGTCTTATGAATGTCCCTTCGTTTATACCTTCAACATGCCTGGGCTTCCAAAGCTTATCATTTTGCGTA
The DNA here is from genome assembly GCA_029849275.1 of Papilio elwesi. Lineage (NCBI taxonomy): Eukaryota > Metazoa > Arthropoda > Insecta > Lepidoptera > Papilionidae > Papilio > Papilio elwesi. The sequence goes on from CM056713.1 coordinate 5,496,974, forward strand.
GTGTACAGACGTTACCAAACAGTTTAAAAGAACAAAAGAGGAACGAATATTTTTAGCAATGTTTTATTCTAGTTTCCATAGTAAAAGCTTTGCATAGTTTGGGATCAGATGGCCGTATGTGAATAATGTCCCAGGATATTATTATTAAAGGTATACCAAGCAATCTTAACTTAGAACTGTTCCTTACTAAAAATCTAAGAATTAAATTCAGAGCAATTTATTTGTAAATCATGTTCTAATGAACCAGTTCCTGGTGATAATGATATTTTGTGAACGGAATATAATAATAGTTCGAACAGAACTCAAGAAACGAAGGCAATAAGTTCACTCCAAGATGGCGGCTAGATGTTTCCGTTTGGGAATTCCACGCAGTCGACATGAAACACGGGACAGAATATTGAGTTAATTTATTTTTGCAATTTGCGTTATAATTGTTTGACAGCCACAGAACAACCTTGGTTTTAAATTATTGTACAATCACTTAAGTTGGACATTCAAGACGGGATAAAAAACACAAGGCATCGCAATCACAAACAAAACAACCTGTTTCCGAAAGTAACATTTCAGTGATTAAAGATGGGTATTAGTTACGAGTGTTACAGTGTATACCAAAAGCCCACACAAAAGATTAAATTAATGAACAATAAACGCTAGTAGACAGTAGAACACAGAAGAATCAAAGCAACCGACATTGGCCGAGTTGCAAACCTTAGTGGTAATGATCCGGACACATTACTCGTTAAACGGGTAGTCGATGGGGCCGAAAAATCCTGGTATGGTGGACAAATACAGGTCGACGCAGCGTAGGTAGGCTCCCACGAGATGGATTGTTGATCTGGTCAAAATTCCGGGAGTCCACTGGATGGAGGCGACCGGTCTTTGTTGCAATCAGTGGAGGACGCCTACGTGCAGCAGTGGGTGAGATTGGGCTGTAAAATTCGCATTATAAATCCGTCATTTCAGTAGTCTCTCACTTCATAAGCATGTCACCTTTCACGGACATATCACCGACATATCTACCTCCACGTTTATATCTATAATTATCTTTCTCTCCTGTTCCTACCTTATTTATTCGTGTTATTGAGATGGATGTATGGAGTACACATCCAAATTTTTGACGCTAGGCTTGAGGACTATCGACCGTAGTTTCTAGATTAATTTGTTTGTTTTAAAACATATTATTTGTTTTAGATTATTACCCTACGTCGAGACACAGTGGCAATGCAAAAACAACTTTTGTCTCAAATCGAAAGTCAGTCCCAACACAACAATGTACAAATCCTTGAGTCGATGTATACTTTTGTGCATGGGCCCGCAACTCTGGCCGCATCCAATCGGATACACTCGCTACAGCAAAGAGATTGTTGCACTTAGTTCGATGAACTTGGAGTACAAATTCCAATCGGTGCCATCGGATATGGTTCATGAGTATTTAGCTGGCGCGTTCAAATTGTTCTTAAAGAATGTATTAAAATTGGAAAAGAACGATCGGAACAAACCGAACAATCAAACGGAACTAATCGATCTACCAATCAAGAGAATCAGTATTGAGATAGAAGTGGAGAGTGATCCGGATCCTAGGTTAAGATTGGATACGGAAGAATCTTACATGATCAAAATTAATACGACTGGCAGCCGTGTGGTGTTCAAAGTGACGAGCGCATCCTTCTGCGGAGTGAGACACGGCTTAGAAACGACGAGTCAGTTAATACTCCTCGATCAAGTTACCGGATATCTGATAACCTTATCGGAAATGACAATCAAAGACAGTCCCAGTTACAAATACAGGGGTCTAATGCTCGATACTGGCAGAAACTTCATCCAAGTATCAGATATAATGCGAACTTTAGACGGTATGGCAAGTTGCAAGCTGAACACGTTCCATTGGAGAATTTCCAGTGAGACCAGTTTTCCATTATATCTGACTAAACTACCTTATCTTACGGATTACGGCGCGTATGATAGATCGATGATTTATACGAAAATGGACGTGAAAAACATTGTGAGGAAGGCAGCCCTGCGAGGTATTAGAGTGCTCATAGAGGTCGCAGCGCCCGGCCCAGTCGGGAGGGCTTGGTCGTGGTTCCCTCAATCCACTTGTCCACATAAGACCAACAATTACACCTGCCAAAACGTTCTTTGCACTAGACTGCTTATGGATAAGGCAGCTTTTGATACACTCCAAATACTTTACTCTGAGATTCTGGAAATGACTGGTGTCAGCGACATCTTTCATCTCAGCGATGGAATGTTCTCGATGATGAATTGCTACCAGCTCATCAGCGATAGAGATGGTTTCCTAAACAACGCTTTGGATCGACTCAAACAAGCCAACAAAGGAAACCTACCTCAGTTGCCTATAATATGGTATACGCCTCATTTGATGAAGGATTCCGAAGCAAAGGTCTGGGAGAGGTTGGGCGTGCAGCTCAGCGATTGGGAACCAAATCCGGGGGAACAGTATTTGGGCAAGTTCAGAGTGATACATTCGACGAATTGGGACCTGTCGTGTAAGATGGTAAAACAGAGATGTGTTAAGTACAGGTAAATACATCTTCCTTACTTCCCTTCATATCATTTTGCCGATGTATAGTCTACTTTAGATATTTTTGTACAGTAGAAACCGCTACCCATAAGCATCTGCAACAAGATAATGAGTTGCAGATGCCTTGCCTACATTTAATAGAAGGTAAAATATATTTTCCTGTCCATCTTCTTTCCTGTCAAATCCTCTTCTCCTTCTTATCATTTCCTTATTAGAAAAAGATAGGCAGGAAAAAAGACAACAATTATGCCTTACTCATAAGTCGAAACGCAGAATAATTCTACTTGACGCCTGTCTTCTGTGAGGTCGCGGTATTTCATCGGTGGAGCCAGCCCTGCAGTGCAAGGGATGTTGTTGTAAACTGTTAAAAAAATGACACCTCGGCAGTTTTACAATGTGCTAACATTTGACCAAAAATCAAGAACACGAAGCAAAGTACAAAACTTTACTGTATTATTCAATCCATAATAAGCATTATAGATAAATAAATTGCTTTGTTAAAATGCAAGTCAATACACCGTAGTTATATTATTCTGCAAAGTTAAGTCCATCCAACTCCAACCGGCCAGTATAATTATGTAACCCCTAGTAATAATGATTAATATTGCATAATATACAACAGAACCTGGCAAGAAATGTATTCCTGGAAGATTTGGCGGAACGTCGAGTCATTCAGCATAGAAGGTGGCGAGACGATCCTTTGGACTGATCTTGTTAATGAAGGTACGGAAATACACCATATTTGGTCATACATAAGCTAACATCACCATTATTATAAAATATTAAGTAAACAAAAACTTGCACTTGTATCGCAATGGTGGCAACACTTTCCGTTAGTCCTGACCATGATCGTAACGTTAAAATATTTTAGATTGAGCATAGCGCCATCTAGTTAAAAATTGAAACTTTACATAAAAAGAACTTTGCGTGTTCTTTTTTTCTAATTATTAATTGTGATATTAACAAGTTAAATGTTAATGTTACAGGAAATATCGACACGTTGCTGTGGCCGCGGGCTACAGCTGTCGCCGAGAGGCTCTGGTCGGACACGATCGCCAACTCTACCGCCAACAAATACGTGTATATGCGATTAGACAGGCAAAGGTGAGAACTTAAAGAAACTGATATTAAAAGTGTGTTGAACGTTTCAAGTCGTTGCACGGTTCTATAGTTTTGAAGCCCAGTGACAAAAAACTGTTCTCATTTAAGGATCACCTGATACAAGTGACTGCTGCCCAAACACGGAAATGAGTCACAAATGATCGCCTACCTTTTGAATGGACTGGAGAATGTATTCTTTTTCCCCATTTATCTCCTCCCCACCTGATCCTCTTCCACTTCCTTTCCTCCTGATAAGGAACGGCTGCGGAAGGAAAGAGAACTGAAATTAGCTCTGTGGCACCTCACTCATCATACGAAACGCAGAATACTTCTACTTGACGCCTATTTTGTGAGGTCGTGGTATTTCATCGGTGGAGCCAGCCCATTCGTGCAACAACAACAGATGTTGTTGTGGGTTGTAAAAACTTCTAATGTGAGAAAAAACATTTTTATCTTAAAGCGCCTTTTGCTTTCGTTTAGCAATAATTCGATTCGTTAAATTAGAGTATTTTTTTCAGATGGCGAATGATTCTACGTGGCATAAGAGCACAACCTATCTGGCCGGCTTGGTGCAGTTTCAATCCCAGCACTTGCTTAGCTAAAATACGCAAATGAATCTAACGGCTTCTGTAATAAAAATATAATGTCAAATAAATCATTGAAAACCACTTGACTTAACCGTAGCTTCATGATGTTAAAAGAAAGTGCGGTCACAACATGTCGAAGTAGTAAATACCGTACCACAAAATAGTACAATAATACCTTGTGAATACGTAAATAAATGTTGATAAACGGTATGTTAAAATGGACTTCGATTTGACGTCCACTTAAGCCAGTTATAGCCCGCCAACCCATTTGTGTTTTATCAATGTACATTTTATCTCGGTCTCGATTAGATAACAGATGAGGGTATACATTTCTTATGTCGTATCTAATACTATTTTATTTGTGTTTTATTTGTAATGATTGTAAATTTGTTGGCATTACCGCGCGGTTAACCTCCAGGATTAGGATTGCCGGCAGAAGTGAACTCACAGGCGCGACAATAGTTAAAAAATAAACTCTTGTCCGTTAACAATAAAATTCAAAATTGAATACAATGAAACTTGAACTGTTCCAAATTCAATTAAGCATGTAGATGACGCATTTTAGTATGTTGTTCACGCGCACCTATAAAATGTTAAATGTCAAATATCGTTCAAAGCGACTAGAATAGTTACACGTCACTTATTTTGTAAAAAGCGACGCCTTGTGGAGAGAAAACTTGTTCCGTTTAACAAATTTAAATACAATAAAACCAATATTGCGTAACACCAAATACTTTAATCTGATAAAATCAATAACATTTAACTGCACGATGGGAGATCACAATGTTTCTTCTTGACATGAAACCTCAACGAAGTGTTGTACTTGGTAGCGAAGGGACAAACTTCACACTTGAACCTCTTCTCCGACGAGTGCTTGTATTTGTGTTGCACTAAATTCGCAGGCAGGATCGTCGAGTAGTCGCATTGCTCGCAAGCGTACTTCTTCTTGCCAGTAACGTGCGCCTCTTCGTGATACTTCAAGATGTATTTGTTCATAGTTTGAAACGAGCACCGCGTACATTGTAACTTCACACCTTGCTCTGAATGCTTCTTCTTGTGTTTCAACATTGCACCTTCGTAGAATGTCTTGTATTTACAACCATCCATGCCACAATTCAAAGTGGCTGCGTTTTTGTGTCTCAACATGTGCTGGGTCATGCTTGCTCGTATAGAAGTCTTAAATTCACAGTATTTGCACTGCAGTATCGTCTCTTTTGTGTGTGCTATTTTTATGTGCTTCTGTAATTCATTACTCGGTATTAATTGCCCACAAATCTGACACTGTGTATCTTCAATAGTATGATGGTTTTGTTCAAAATGTAACCGAAGTTCTTCCCAAGTTGAATACGATTCAGGACATTTTGTGCATTGAAATGGTTCTTTGAAATCAATTTCTTCTTTCTTAACTACAACTACATCTGTGTTTGCAACTTCCAGTGATTTTCCATGAGCAACGTTGATGTGTCGACACAGTTCAACTTCATCCGGAAATGTCTGAGTGCACTGCTCGCATGTTTGTAACTGATTGTCATTAACATTATTCACAGGGTGTTTAAATAGAACGTGACGTCGGTAACTTTCTTTCGCTTTAAAGACCTTCTTGCAATGTCGACATGTATATGACGCTTTTAAATGCACCTTCATAAAATGAGGTTTTAATTGTCTTTTATCATGGAATCCTTCGTTGCACAAGTTACAGAATACGGTTTTGGGCGTATCGATTTTGTGGGTAGAACGTAAATGTTTCGCCAAGCCACCCTTTGAGGCGAATATCAAACCACAAATTGAGCACTCCCTAATGATTTTAACATGCGTATGATTTAAATATAACTCCCTAGTATCGAATTGTTTATTGCACACTTCACAATACGATCCCTTGTCGTGTTTTCTTCTAATGTGCCGCTTTAAGCTTTCAATTTTATCATATGATAAATTACAAATTCTACATTTGAGCCTGAAGTCTTCTTTTAAAGCATTATGCTTTCTCCTCATGTGTAGCTTCAGATAATTTAAAGAAGAAAACATTAGAGGGCATTCTTTACATGCTACTTCACCGGTTTGTTCATTCTTGCAACCTTCCAGTAAGACCTGGTCACCATTTTCATCTTGCATACTGTCTTCATCATTGATTTGATGTTTCCTTTGCACATGCCTCGCATAAGTCTCGCGCTTAGTAAAAGCTTTCGGGCAAAATGGACAGTTAAACCATTGATCAACGACAGGTTTCTTGTCTAATGTATGCTTTCTCTGTATATGTACTATCAAGCTTCTATATTTATCATAGGTAAGTCCGCAGTCTTTACAGACGTGTCGAAAAGATTCTTCAAAAGCTCCATGCTTTCTTCGCATATGCATACGTAATCTTGTCATACCTTTAAAAACAAGCGCACATATATCACATGTCCTTTCTTCTCTGTCTTCGGGTGGAGCGTTTGGTCCGTGTTTTCTTCGAATGTGTGCAATCAAACTGGTCTTCTGTTCATAGGCCATTCCACAGTGATCACAGATGTGTTTAAATGACCGTCTGAACACTTTGTGTTTTCTCTTCTGGTGCATTTTTAGAGTTTTAACCGATTGAAAGACTAGATGGCAAATTTTACATATATTTGCAGGTCCCATACGACCTGTCCCACCTGGCTGATTATAACTAAAGACTGTTTTATCACTGACTACACTTTCAAAAGTTAAAATGACAGCTTCCCGATTTTGTTGATCCAGTTTGACTACAGGTTCCTGGCTATCCTCACTCTGAGCCCCTTCCACCATAAGTCCATTATCATTGGTAAACTGGAAAGTAGATTTGTTTGATTATAATTTTGCAATAATATCTTTATTTACAATATGACTCTAGGTATTGGGTTCGGAACTAGTTAGTAGTACTAATGTATTTATATTTTCCACTCTTACACTTGCATCAAAAACTACTCAAGATTCTTATCTTGAGGCAGCGCTCTTGCGCTGCCTACAAAGTGTTTAACTGTTATGGTCAATGATGATACGCCCAGAGCAGCAGACAGCAAGAGTGTCACGAGCAGAGCACATTTTTGATATAAATATCCATCGTTTTACTTTGGAATCATCATTGTTCCACCATTTATTGTGCAGCATATTAGAAAAGAATATCATGGATTTCTCAATCGAAAAAGTTGTATTGAATCTGACTAATATCTTTAGTTCTAGATACGTGTTGCACTCGTCAGCAATGTCTGAGATTGCTCCTGGAGATTGTTGGTTATGGGGGAGCTAAGCTAGTTACAATGATCCTTGTTCCGCCCACATACAAAATATAAGCTAACTGTATAGTTGCCGAAAATAACCCCCTACTAACTAACAAATGTATTGATAAATTAATGTTAGTATCACTATTTACACACAGTAAAACATTAGAAAATAAATATCTTTACAATAATGGAAATTTATATTGAACTTTACTAAATCAGTGACAACTTAACGCCACATTCTACTATCTACTTCATTCTATATGACATAAATAAGCACTAATTCACTAGAAGTGGGCAATACTGGAAATACGTACAAGTATTATATGTACAAACAACATATGAGACATAAAACAAGGTATCCCATGGTTCTCAGGGCAAGCAGCGGATGATCGTGGCCCCTGGTCAACAGCCCGTGGGTCACTATCAATCAAGTGTACCATCATATTGGAATTAAAAAAAATATAATAGGTACTAAGAACAACATTTTAATTAGTCCAACATTTGGTTATTATTTGCTAATAATGTTTTATTAGATGCCAAATATATTTTCTATACTACAGAGTGTTCATAACCAAAAAAGGTTGCCAATACCTGCGTAAGATAGTTGCCATAAATGAAGTGTGAATGTTTGTATTCTGATTTAATTATCAATATTATAAGCTAATATATTTTTTACTTTAAATGACATCTACTTACATCATTAAAATCCAACTCTACCTCAATACTCTCCACTTTTATAGTCACCTCCGGATCGAGGGCTATTTCTGTGGATAAATTAGATGTATCCTCTATATCCTTAAATGGATCTTCTTGGTTTTGTTTCTTTTTTTTCTTTTTCTTTTTTGGTTTCAATTCATATGACATGGGCTCTTCTGGCAAGAATGATGTAGGGTCTTGTCTATTCATGGATAAGTCTTCCACAGCATTTGATTGTTCCATTTTCTCTGTTTCACTTACTTCTCTGAAAGGAAGAATAAAATTTGCTCTCATTTTTGTTTAACCCTCTCAAAATTACCAGAACATGTCTCACACATTATGGTAGTAGTAGCTAGAATGCCGACTACTGACCTATTATTGCTTGAAATACAATTAAATACCGGTAAGAATATTATAATATTATTATAATATTTGTGCGTCAATTTTTTTTATATGGCAAAACGAAAATATGTGACAAGTTAGTGCTAAAAGGAAATAAATATTAGTTTCGTATTTTATTTTATATTTCCGAATTTTCGTAGTTCATGATTAGTTTTAGGAACATTTTGATAATATTAAGCATTATTAAGATTAATTTAGAAATAAGCAAAATATCTATGTTACGAAATACACGTCATTTTATCATAAAACTTACAACTTATCTCTGGGAAATCCTATCACCGAAATTCATATTTTAAACAATGACTATATGCATGAAGATTGAAAACTAACACTATGGTGAAATAATCATGGTAAGTCGATCACAGCGCTAGGCGCACTTTAAAAATAATCAGTAAAATTATTTTAAATTATTACATATTTTATATGTGGCCAATATGGTTCTTTATTGACGTTTTTCTAATTGACATATACAAACAAGTGTTGCTATTAAAGTTTTTCTAATTTTAAAACTATCATTCGCATTCACCCAGTTCCCAGTTACAAATAATTAATAATTCTGTTGATCGGACTGCAATTGGGCCGCCTCGAACAAAGGTCTCGACCTCTCGACTAAATACGTCATGTCATTCCAGGGGTTCGTGCAGATATAAAAAAAACTATTACTTTGGAATGTCAATAGCTTCTTTTATGTCCTCTTTGTCTTCTTTGCTTGTTTTCATGATCTAACAACTATTTTAAACGCCTTCATATTTCGCCAGGACACAGTTATCCTGAAAAGCATACCAGCTGAGAGCTCTCATTGAGATAAGAGATTATTTCATTGCTTTAGATTTTCGTTGTTTTTTAAACATAAAACATATGTACTGCGAGGTTGAGGTTTTAATTAAAATCAAATCAATATTACTTTTTACACTATTTTCAATATAAAAAGTAATAGGTAACAAATTATTGGCTATTTATCTATCTGCCTTTAACGAAATATCAATGATATCAAGTATATATAGATATATAGATATCTGTATAGATTAGTGTTCTGTGCCTATGACATTGATTGTATTTACGTCAAACTCAAATGTCAATCTCTGTACTGAAATAATTATAACCTATAAATGTGAACATCTCGTGATATAAATAATTGTTATGGCTACATTATTGTTTATTTGAATATAAAATGCTTCGATTCATTAAACTATGTGTGACAGATCATACACTAAGGCTCATCCAGTCCCCGTTAATATCTAAAGTCAGGCACATTCATATTACCCCAGGTAACACTGTTGAGTTTGATACAAACCGTTTATTTTTTTATTTACTCGAACTATTCTTAATGCAGGCTTAAGGCATGGCGAATATGAATGGCAGGATCCAAAATCAGATGATGAGGTGTAAGTATTTTATCTTTATTCTCTTACAATAATGTTTAAATCATTTTAACTTTTAATGCCAGACAAGACTCCCTCTAGAAAAGAAAAAAGTGTGCTCCTTAAAGAAAAAAACATTGACAGAAATCACATTTTTTTATTTATATTGGATATATACAAAACATATATCAAGTTATAAAACCTTATCTATGAATGCTTCAAATTTCGCCTATAAGCTTGTTGAGTCATTTGCAGTATAATCTTTGCAATACTTAATTAAAAAGTTTGATATTTTAATGTTTCAGTGTAAACATCATATATGTTGATAAAGATGGTAAAAAGACAAAAGTAAGAGGCAAAGTGGGCGACAATGTGCTCTATCTGGCTCACCGACATGGCATTGAAATGGAAGGTATATACATTTTATGTAGTAGTAGGGGGCTACTTTACCGCAACTCCACGACTCGCGCATATTTTGCGTGTGGGCGGGACATGGATCACTCCAGCCAGCCCAACTCCCCGAAGAATCCCAGCAACCCCTTAATGTTGCCGATTATCTCCGGGAGCGATCCCAGCAAACCAAGATACTTAACCCTGTACTGGGACACTGCAGGACAGTATTGCATGACGTGTGACGCCGTGTCCTCTTCCTCCATACACGCTCTGCAAAGAGGGCTGTCAGTGATTCCTAAATTAAACAGGTGTTTATTGAATAGGCCATGGCCTGTGCACGCTGCCACGGCTATTCGGATTTGCTTTCTACTTAAGTTTACATGTACATTTTATGCAAAATTTTGTACAATAATTCCGCTTGTAATAATTTCGAATTATAGGTAACATGTGTCAAAAAGTTGTTATTGTCAAAGTTTGAAACATTACCATGGAAACCGTTATTGTAATTTAAGGTTACATTTACCTCAACAGTTTTATCTTTGGGATGAGAGATAAATACCCCATGACATTTTCTACCCCTGAATGATTGTGTGCAAAATTTCATGATTTTCGATTGAGTTGTTGAGGAGTTAAAAAGTAACATACATACTCTTTTATAAGCAAAGGGGGCAAAGGAGCGGCGGAAACACTGAGGTGATCAACGACGACTATGGACACCCGCAACACCAGAGGAACTGCAGATGCATTGCCAGTCTTTAACAAAGAGATAGGCTCGCTTCTTGAAGGACCCTAAGTCGACAAACAAACTCATATTTGACTTAATGATATTAGTCAGGATGTACCAGGATGTTCTTGATAGATATAACTAATGATTCCCTCAGAGGGTCCACATCCTTCGGCCGGCGGTAAAAACCAAAACCTGTACAGTATGGCTATACTGTATAGGTTTTGGTTGGTATAGTCCTATGCCAACTGTACATAACATAGCATAGCCCTATGGCGACTACATAACATGGGAAAAGGGGAGAGAGATAATGAGATATAATGCATTCTTTAAGGAGCCCATAAGGTTCATATTAAATATTGCTCTTGCTCTTTCAACTGGTGGATAAATAGGACTGTGGAAGTTCTACAACCTAACAGGAGACTGGTGTAGGGATATTTTATTCTTCTTTGTTCCTCTTCCTTGTTTTAACTCTCTTAATTCTTCTTCCTATAGGTGAGTTGCTGGAAGGCTAATCTAATACTCTTTCCATTTCTTTGTTCATTAAAAATCTCCATCAAAAGTCTACAAGGAGAATTATCAGTGTCTTACTTTCTGCAATTTTCGTTTCAGGTGCTTGTGAGGCATCTCTAGCATGCACAACATGTCATGTCTACGTACAACAAGATTATCTTGACAAATTGCCCATGTCTGAGGAGAAAGAGGATGACTTATTGGATATGGCACCATTCCTTAAAGAAAATTCTAGATTAGGTATGAATCAATTGATAACAAATTTGGCAAGAACATTTTAAGTAAAATGAAGAGGGTAATGTTAATATTACTTTTAATAGACTTTTATACGTCTGCACTTGGTCTTTTGGGGGAAAGGGGAGGAAAGGAATACACGGGGGGATTTCCGCTTTCTCCCAACACCACTCCCATTGGAAGCTCCTAAGAAAACTAAAAAATAAATTAGACGCATTAGAGTCGCTTTTGGTATTCGCCGCTTCATTTGCTCAGCTTGTGAATGTGGCTTATGTTCACACTAACACGCAATGAGTTTGATGAGGACTTGTCAGTTATGCATAGGCAAAACAGTAATGAAAATAAAATAATCGCAACATTAAATTCCCGCTACCTAATTGTAAAAGACTCCACTCTAATCGAACTTTACATGACATTAAACATTTATTACTAAGAATCATGTAAGTTGTGGATAAAAGAAGGCACATGAAGAAAGACTGGACAGAGTGAACATAAAGTAAGTGAGAAATTTGGGGCGGGACACTAAAAAAAGACATGTACATGAATTTAATATAAAACCAAATTAATATTAATTGATTGGCTTAAATAGACATATGTCTATTTAAGCCAATCAGAGACAATAATAATCATAAATAACTAATGTAAGATAAAAGCCACTATTGAAGACTATTTACTTATACAGGTTGCCAAATTGTATTGACAAAGGAATTAGAAGGTATGGAGCTTCGGTTACCAAAGGCAACAAGAAACTTCTATGTAGATGGACACAAACCAGCCCCTCATTAGCTGTGATGAATCAATGTATAGTTAATAATGTAATAAGATGTGATGTAAAAATAAAAAAAGGTTTTATGTCATTGTTTTGCTTTATTTAAAGCAAGTGTAAAAAATACTTATTTAAGTATGCTGTTGTATCTAAGAATAAAATAAATGTATATAAAAATATGTTGTATATTGTAATGTTATACAAAGATGTGTGCATTTTGAATTATAGGATAATTTCAGGAATAATTTTGAAGATTGACTCCTATCACAAATATTAAAAAAATTGATAACGAATTTACAAAATAGAGAACGTACTGAATTCACTTTTTCTGCTGTGATAAGGGCAGATAACGTAAGACTCATGTTCAGAGATAAGAGGCTTCTCTAATAAAGATAACAATTCAGTGTTTTTGATTGCGATTAAATTGGAAATACAAGCCACATTTTGTCTACAGTAAATTAAATTTTAATTTACTAACATGAGATCTAATTTGAAAAAAAAAATATTTAAAGGAGGTAAACAAGAAAAAAAACCAGAAAATGCGAACGAAACGAAATGAGTGGGTTCAAGAAGCGAGCGTACTCCTTCCTTAAAGGCTGGCAACTCATCTGCTGCAGTTCCTCTCCTCAATTCCTTCAGTTGTGTATGTTCATTGGCGTAGGTGATCACTTATCTTGGGCAACCGACCCGCTGCTCGTTTGTGCTATAAAAATGTGAATAGATAAACAGAAAGAGAAAATATAGTACATCTTTATAGCATGATCATGAAAGACAAGTTATGTGATATATAATTGTAAAGAACCGAATTTCATTATTAGATCAGATTTTGAAAAAAATACTGTTGTTACATTATCTGTTAGGTTTATGGTTTCATTCAAACTAAAAGTTGTCTATGTACGATTTCGCGCCGCGTTGCCATCTTTCGTTCGTTCAAGAAATTGCAATACATTCGTTCAATCAGTCTGACCGCGACCGTTCAAGGAGGAGGATTACTCGATCTCGTCTTATTTTAACGCGTTACGGTGTGTTTTGTGTTTTGTATTGTGGTGTATCATGGCTTACAACGGTAGTAGTGGCAAGAGACTTTGTACTGGAACCGACGTGGACGTGGAAAGGGTAAGTTACACTTTATTGTAAACACTATATACAAATTGACACACAGTTACATGCACTCTATCGAAAATGGCCGTGTTTGGAAACTGTCTTCATGTTTTCCTTATTAAACACTGATGTATATAAAGTTTAACAGTGTACTCCAATTGAATAATACCATTAAAAACAGGTTGCAATTATAAAGTCCGTTAAATCTTCTTGTCACCTACACGTCCCATTGTTGATCTCTATAAATTTGAGGTTACTATATTGACAGATGACAAATAAATTTGTTATATTATTGTATTGCTTGAACGCGATGAGTGTTAGGTTTTAGGCCGCTCCCCGAGGATTGTACGAAAATAACTAGATGCCAGCGTTTGTCAATTATTGTGATTGACATGGCTTGGTCATTAGACGAGCGTGACGGGCGGGAAATTTTCAGTTCTTGTGATGTACAATAACATTTTGTGTCTCGAATCTTAACTAGTCCGATTTTCAATTTTAGAGCCCGTAAAATCTATCTGTAGCTCAATTGTATATATGTATATTGATAAAAACGAAAACAAACGACATTCATTTATTTGAATTGTTTACTTCACGGCGGTCATTGATTGCCTTTTTTTATCTCGCTATTAGCTGATAACATTAAAAAGTAAATTTCGCTTACATTGAAGATTTGTTTAATCTTTCAGAATGATATTGCAAAATTGACATAAATTGTTTAAACATGGATTTATTTGTAAAAACTTTGTACTGGATACAGTAATGCATTACCCATTGTTGCTATTACTGTCTAGTTTTACTTAGCTAACACAATATGCCACCTAAAATGCTGTGCTGCCCAGAATTATGTACAAAATTTGTTATTAACAATCTTGGATTTGTAATTTCATGGGTAGGTAAACAAAAACTGCTACAAAAAAATATATGAGTTTCTTTAGAGTGATTATAACATAATGTCTATGTATATAAATAAATTGTAAATAATATTTATGTAGTTATAGTAGACAATGAATTAAATATTTTTAACATATTTAATTTGTTCACTTAGAGTGTTTGCTATACAATAGATAAATAATATTAGACAATGTAAACCAATATTTCAAAACATTGGTGTAATTAATATTAACATCTATACATTAACTGAAGCTTGAAAAAGAAAAATAAATCCTTTTAAACTTGGGTGATTTTTAATGTATTTGTATATTGACTACTGCAGGCCAATGAGATGCCTTGATATAAAGTTTATGTATATCCAGGTAAGGTATACCCATGTAAGATGTTCCGCTTCCTCATTAGAAAAGGATAGGAATGTGAAGATCTGACAGGGCATGAGATGAATAGTTTTTTTTCTGTTTAACCCTTACTCTGTCCATTAAAGGTAGGCAACACATCTGCAACTCAGCATGTTGCAGATGCCTATGGGTAGCATTCATTTAACACCAGGTGAAAGCTTGCTTGTTTTCCACCGTCTGCTTTTAAAACAACTCATCAATTGGTCTTGTCAATGTTATACAGCATTGACAAGATGGATTGTTGAGCTGCCATACAAAATAATTTAAAATACCTTCTTAAACAAATCACTTATATATATATATATATATATTATGATATTCCAGACAGATCCGCCAGCTGTTCAACCTTCTAATTAGTAGTTTGCTAAGAGCATTACATTTTTTATATAAGAATTAATAAAATCAATTCAATAGTAACCAGTCAATAGAAAAGTTTATTGATTTAATAGAATAGCATATTTATCTACCAAACAAAATGTTTTTAATTATTTGTGTTATGGTGAAACTTCTGTAGAATAGCAGTACTTTTTGTGCTCCTAGGATGCCTCAGGGGAAACTCCCGGAGGTGGGAAGAAGAGTCCATTTGCATATTTTGTTCAGTGTTTCAGTGTGAAACAATAGCGCTTTTAAGAATAACCTTAACCAATGAGGATGTGAGAGAGAGCAGTGGTGGCTCAGCGGTTTAGGACCCGACTTACGTACTGTAGGTCGCGGGTTCGAACCCAAGCAGGCGCTTCACTTAGTGTAATTTATTTATAGCCACTGCTCCAAAAACGGTGAAGGAAAACATCGTGAGGAAACTATCAAATTCGAAGACATGTGACATCTACCAACCCGCACTGGGTCAACGTGGTGGATTACGGCTCATTCCCTCTCTCGGATAGGAGGCCTGTGTCTCTGCAGTGGGAAACATTCTAGAAAAGGCCGATTTATTATTTATTATTATTATAATGACGATGTATGTAGAAGCGACGGAGATGTGATCCGTAATATCTGCCTATACTGTAGGGTTATGGGCGTGAGTGCTTATTTATTCGACAGCACGCTCGTGTCAAGATTGCTGCCAAACATTTGTAAAGCCAACAAAATTATCTGACTTCAAAGGATATGGATGAAACAATCGATAAATGTACCACAGCTTCAATCCGCGCATCTAATTTACTGTAACAAAACTACAATCGGAAAGCGAATGAGACATTTATAGCGGTTTGGATTTGCAACAGCCTCAATTCTCTCGACGTAATCCCAACGAAAGCGATTACCGATTCAACGACGCCACTTGCACCGGCTGTTACCGGTTATAACTCGAAAAGTTGACGGTTTATCGGTTTTATATCTCGACTTGAGCCGAATCACCGGTAATATTTGTCGATCGTTGAATAATGTTTGATAGATACGAAAGTTTGCTTTAAATATTGCAAGTTAGTTCGGGCGCTTGCAACGTGGAATTAATACTACCTGCAATTGTATAAAACAATTAATTTTATACATTTCTATTTATTGTATTAAGGTGGACAATGGATAATATAAAACGACTAAATTCACGAACATATTGTTTGTCCCTTTATTATCAACTTTGAATAAAACTTGCACGTCTTGCAACAGTTTTTTGAGAAGGTAGTCATTTAAAATTTTCGTAACCTACGAACGCCGAAACTTAAATGTTGCAGTTGTACTCCTCTTCCCTTCCCCATCCCTTTCTAATGAAGAAAGGATGGGAAGGGGAAGAGGATTTGCCGGGGAAAAGGAAATATCCTTTTTTCTGTTTATCCCCTCCTCTGTGAATTAAAGGTAGGCAACTCTGCAACTCATTAGCTTGTTCCAGATGCCTATGGCTAGCGGTCGCTCGTTACCCACCTTCTATAAAAAGTATATGATAAATGCAATTATCCAGCTGGAACTTAATAAATAACAAACTTATGAGTTAAGTTGAACGCCGCCAACGTGAGAATAAACTTGGTGCTGTATTACATTGAAAATGTATCTCGTTAATAACTATTTATAACTCTGGAGATAGGTCTCGGGAAACTTTCAAGGGTTGAGAGCTGAAGCTTAATGTTTCGTATTCTTATTGCCTGCTGCAACGCAACATAAATTAATGATGTTTTTAAGGTACGAGTAGCATCGCCAGGACACTAAACTTTGTGCTAGAACTGAATTGAATCAGTTTTAGTCTATTTGGTAGTTTCCCAAATAAAAGTATTTAAGTGTGGAAGGGCCAAACCTATACAGTGTCGACTACTCTGACAACAATTAAACCGCGCCGACCTCACATGAGTGGGAAGGGCAGGGGATGATGATGAGAGACCTCAACAACAATATCTGTTACGCTATAGGCCGGATTAACCGGTGAAATATCATGACCTCACAGAAGATAGGCGTGAAGTAGAAATATTTCTGCCTCTCGTCTGACGAGTGAGGTGCTCGAGGTCCACAAAGAACAGTCAAACAGCTAAACTATGTGCTAAGCTGCAGCTACCTACAGGCAAGGCACATAGAAGTGCATGGTTCATAGAAGGGACAGCCGAAGACCGTCCGAGGTGTGACATCTACTAGATGAGTGGTGTTTTTTAGTGTGCAATCAAGGTAAAAAAAGGTTCGTCACTTTATAGTTGACATTTGTTTGTATCTGACACTGAACATACTGACAATTAATTAGAACATAAAATTTGTTTCTAATTGCGTAACGACTAGGCCATTAAAAAGTAGTTATTGATGGTTGTCATATCCAGTAAGTATGATTTTATGCATATGCATGCTTAGTGTTTTAGATTCAAAAGGTACTAACTGCCTACGACTTGCCAAAGGAATTGATTTAAAACTGGCTAATGTTTTCGTACCCCGACTATAAGAATTTCTCAAACAATTGCAATTATTAGCTGACGTGTTTCATTGCCCCACGCAGTTCTATCTAACCAAAAATGTATTCACAGCCCACGTTAAACTTTCAATATTTTACACGTGAGCATAAAGTGTGGTGTTGAAACTGTTACTACAGCCCCGGTCGAAAAACCCATTTGTTACACGTTACTACTGTTTGCAGTTTGAAAAACGAAATGCATGTTTAATATGTAAACTTTCCCACATGCCTATTGGTTGCGCGCTGAGTCTCGGGAGTTATTTCCTTCAACTGTAAATGATCTAACATTTAAAGTTTACTGACATCTGTGACAAGTGATATACAAAGACACATTAAGGCTGTGAATGTTTAAGTTAATATTAAGTGCTTTGGGGTCCGTAGAGGGAGCCAAGGAAAGAATAAAAGTTTATACACTATCAAAAACTATTACTGTGGTAGCGAGTTAGCAGGAGCTGTTGTTTCGTATCGACTGAACCGGAAAAGTAGGTACAGAGCCCTCAGATGTGAAGTAGAGGTTTACTGCGTTTTAACTGATGAGAGAAGTGAGGGTCCTTTTCCAAATACCCTGTGCATATTAACTCTTTGCTTTTTACACTGAAGCTAGCTGTGTATCCGCAACTCTTGTGATTGTGGTAACGATTGCCAGAGTCACTTGTGAGCCGCTTGCTTGGTGGTCTTTTTCGGTATAGAACAGTGTGACAAGCGAGCAAGCGGTTCTCCTGATATTAAGTGATTGCTACCATATGCATCGGCATAAACCTGGTAACTGGTAAAAAACCCAAAAGAAATTGAGGAGGCTTGGTGGTCTTTTTCGGTATAGAACAGTGTGACAAGCGAGCAAGCGGTTCTCCTGATATTAAGTGATTGCTACCATATGCATCGGCATAAACCTGGTAACTGGTAAAAAACCCAAAAGAAATTGGGGAGGCTTGGTGGTCTTTTTCGGTATAGAACAGTGTGACAAGCGAGCAAGCGTTCTCCTGATATTAAGTGATTGCTACCATATGCATCGGCATAAACCTGGTAACTGGTAAAAAACCCAAAAGAAATTGAGGAGGCTTGGTGGTCTTTTTCGGAATAGAACAGTGTGACAAGCGAGCAAGCGGTTCTCCTGATATTAAGTGATTGCTACCATATGCATCGGCATAAACCTGGTAACTGGTAAAAAACCCAAAAGAAATTGAGGAGGCTTGGTGGTCTTTTTCGGTATAGAACAGTGTGACAAGCGAGCAAGCGTTCTCCTGATATTAAGTGATTGCTACCATATGCATCGGCATAAACCTGGTAACTGGTAAAAAACCCAAAAGAAATTGAGGAGGCTTGGTGGTCTTTTTCGGTATAGAACAGTGTGACAAGCGAGCAAGCGGTTCTCCTGATATTAAGTGATTGCTACCATATGCATCGGCATAAACCTGGTAACTGGTAAAAAAACCCAAAAGAAATTGAGGAGGCTTGGTGGTCTTTTGCGATATAGAACAGTGTGACAAGCGAGCAAGCGGTTCTCCTGATATTAAGTGATTGCTACCATATGCATCGGCATAAACCTGGTAACTGGTAAAAAACCCAAAAGAAATTGAGGAGGCTTGGTGGTCTTTTTCGGTATAGAACAGTGTGACAAGCGAGCAAGCGTTCTCCTGATATTAAGTGATTGCTACCATATGCATCGGCATAAACCTGGTAACTGGTAAAAAACCCAAAAGAAATTGAGGAGGCTTGGTGGTCTTTTTCGGTATAGAACAGTGTGACAAGCGAGCAAGCGGTTCTCCTGATATTAAGTGATTGCTACCATATGCATCGGCATAAACCTGGTAACTGGTAAAAAAACCCAAAAGAAATTGAGGAGGCTTGGTGGTCTTTTGCGATATAGAACAGTGTGACAAGCGAGCAAGCGGTTCTCCTGATATTAAGTGATTGCTACCATATGCATCGGCATAAACCTGGTAACTGGTAAAAAACCCAAAAGAAATTGAGGAGGAATAGGGCGATAAACAGAAAAAATGATATTTCCCTTTTTTCTTATTCTTATTATTTTTTATTATCCCTATTTCCTTTCCATCCCCTATTCCGTCAAATCCTATTCCCTTTCTTATTAGATAAGGGTGGGAAGAGGAAGACGACCAGAATTAGGCTTTTGGCATTGCACTCGCCAGATGATTCGCAGAATACTTCTACCTGAGGCTAGTCTGTGAGGTCGTGGTTTTTCACCGATCGAGCCCGAGCATTCGTGCAACGGATGTTGTTGTTGCGGGCCCTACCACTGTTATCTTCTACTCTTGATGTCAATGTCTCGTCTCATCGGGTAGGACGAGTAAGTGTATTTTTTAACAGGTTTATATTTACAGTTCGAATTAGGTCAGCCGTCGCTTGCCGTCTTCTTCAAAAACAATGAGTGATCTGCAGATGCATCAAACGGTTTTAAATAAATGCGCACCGCGAAAATGACGTATCTGAGATTTTTCGCCAACCGTCAATACGTCGTCGGCGCGTCTGACATTTCCGCATGAATCATGCGCAGTTACGGCCCTATGCCAAATGGGCGTGTACTCGCCTACGTGCGAATGTTGCCATTGGCTATCTTATCGCCTAGAAAATTGTCAGATACGCCTTTATAACGGGCATGCGTTGAGCGCGTGGTTCTTTTTGTTTTGATTCGGAGCAAAGGGCTTGCTTTGATATTGATTGTTGATTTATGTCTGATTGTTGATCTAACTACAGCCCGTTCTTATTCCAATCGATTAGTGATTCTGTGTTGAGTTACAAATGTGTCTGAATCTAGAGTATTTATGTAACCTAGTTTAAACGCGTTGCGTTATCGTATGTTGTCTTCCCTGGTGCTAACTAATTTCTTACTCTTAATCGGTATTTAAAACTAGTGGTGCGCGACAGTCCCGCCACGAACTGCCTTGAGCATTGGCGCCCAAAGTTCACTGGACACTCACTTTTTGACTGTCGTACAAAGAGGAGTAGATAAAGCCAGCCATATCTGGAATGTCCTATCTGCTGTTTATCAAATGAAATGAAATTGTGTAATCGAAAATAAAATATATGGATTTTTAACCGACTTCAAATAGGAGGAGGTCATCAATTCACACGTAATTTTGTTTTTTCAAATAAAAAATAAAAATTGATGCATTCATACTATGAATATATATATATATATATATATAACGTGAAAACCAGTCGTAACGCACAGCCGGTCCGAACCGTCTCATTAGACGTTTCACTTCAAAAACTATACCCCATGTATGGGGATCGGAATATTCCATCATATCCGTAACTCTAAGTAGTATCCGATATAAGGAGTACCCGTAACCGACGAGCTTGTATGCGTTGATGTATGGATGTAGAAGCGACAGAGGTATGCCAGGATCCCGCCGAATGGAAATCCATTATCTCTGCCTATTCATTTATTTTTTCCGTAACTTTATAAAGTCGTTTACCAATGCGTTTGCTAATTGCTAATTTCGTTGTTACAAATGAATGTACCTTCTCTGATCATCCCATTATAAGAATAAGGCTTTGAAAGTGTATATATAAATATGTAATAAGTATTTATAGAATAGAATGTGATATCTAAGCCGCAAGTCCATCCGACACTGAATTGATCCTATCCAGACATTCCGTTATCCCAATCGACTTCGATTATAACTCGCCTCTGAGCCCGTCTTGTGATACAAATAGGTAATCGAGAACTCGTGTTGGTAATGTACCAACATTCACTACATCCTCGCAGATGTGAAGATATATCTTTTTGATGTGTTAAGCCTTTTCGTGGCTTACCAAACGAAGATATAATACAATCCAATAATTGAAAGGCCCGTTAAGGACTACCTGAAAGATATACAGATATAGCTACGGAAATAACAAAATATATTAACGCCATCTAACGTTTTCCGTAATGTCCTGGTCAAGCGAATGAAAAAATATTTTAAGTTTTAGAACAGCGCCATAACGATGACATACCTTTATATTAGACAAGCTGCGCCACGCGGTTTCACTCTCTGTGCTATTTAATTTAACCGACGATTGTCCAGCATAAACTGAATGTTATTTAATATGGTTGATCGGATAGATGTGAGGTGAAATTATATCTCCAGACTTTCTTCCCCTTCTTTAGACTTTTAGGGAATACAGAAAAATCTTTTATTGTTCGCCTACGGAATAACAGACTCTTTGCAAAATTTAAAGTCATATCATTCAACCATTTTTTTTATATGTATAGATTAAATACTAATTTCTAATTTTCTCTTTACATTATACTAGTGTAACAAACGCCCTGTCTTCGTGGATTACTGACAGAAGATATGTTTGTGAAAAGTCTGGCAAAGACGTTTCAATGAACAAGAGCGTTCATTGCACTCCGAATAAACGGCAATGAATAACGCACGCTGAATAACCTCGCAAATAACTCTAAAGCAATAAGCTAGCGATGTTTTCGCTGTAGTTGTATACCATCGAAATAATAGATGGATAGGCGATTTACGTTATTACTGTAAAGGCCGCAATGGATTCGTTATTGATTATTCATAGAAAACTGTACAGTAACCATACTATCTGATGTATACAATAATAACGCGAATAAAATTTAAACTACTAGGATAAGATATCCTTTTTCCATTTATCCCCTGTTCTGTCAATTACAAATGTTGTTCGTTTAAATACGGAAAATAAAAGTAATAAATAAATATGCGCTCACGCCTGTAATCCAGAGGGGCAGGCAGAGATCTTGATCTGGCGCGATCCTGACACACCTCTCTCGCTTCTTCCACAATGATACATCGATAATGGAGTAATTTAGTTCTTTCTTAAAAAAAACAAATAGTGTTTTTTTTAAATTTTTTATCTTTTTCTACTGGCCTACTCCTTTAATTCTGCTATTAGTGTGAAACCAAGTTGCTAGTTAAAAAAAAACTGATCCTGATTTACCACGATTGACATGGTGTTCCTAGTCATACGTCCCTCGCGGTACCAGCGTTCCGTCGATACGTATTTGTTTTGACTATTCCTCATGGTAACGCGAATGCTGGGGATTTGGTGTGTTATAAGGCCTGTCAATGGGTTGCAAGCCGGTGTAACATTCCAGCCCGCTTGTAGCCCATCCAAGACGTTGTGAAACGAAACGACGGCGCTAAAGGATTTACGGATGTTTTAATGCATTCGATTTAGGCGTCTTTCACTGATATTTTCTCATACTCTTATCTCATTCTCGTACTCCACCTCTCAGGCGAAACATCGCTTAATCGAAAAGGAGCTGTTTTAGAGAGATGAGAGACAATTAGTATAGATTGAAGGTTTGTGAATACTCAGGAAAAAAGGACCAACTAGTGGTATTACGAAAGAAAAATATTTACTAGATAAACTGGGATTCAATTTGAGACTAGATCTATCTTCGGATCAAACCACCGGTTACCGTCACTTATTCTATAGAATACATGGCGAAATATGAAACCTACTCTACACATATTGGAAACATTTTTCAAACAAATAGGTTTTACTATTTTACACCCTGTTAAATGGAATATGGTACAGTTTGATTTGACGTTAATCATTCAATCACTCCTCTAGAACAGATTTTTTTTTATTTAAACAGATGTGTTCAAAAATGTATACAATAACCAGTTATTAAGATTAATTTAGGAATTTATGGACGCAATATGAGTCGATGAAAAAATTATTACGGCGCTTACTAATGTTTATTACTATATTGTAATGATTATTAAAAATAAAATTCTCTTAATTGTTTTTATTCTTTTAATTGCATAAATCTATACTCACGCCCGTAGTAATTTGGGTAGCCAGCGAATCACGGATTTCCATTCCGGATTTGGTGGGTGCGATCATGGCATACCTCTCGCTTCTACATCCATACATCTGTGCACACATTCCCGTCGTATACTCCTTATATCGCCTTTCTTTAGTATATCATTTATTGTAAGCTTAAGTAATAATGCAATCAAAATATCAGTTCTCAATTTGATATGACAGTTTACAAATTGTTGAGAATTGACACGTCTAATTGTGAATTTAATAAACAATTTACTGACAGTTTATCATGTGCCTAGTACGATTACAAAATTATAAACGACGTAAACGTATCTGTCCGTCCATCATATAAACGATTGGTTTTTTCTTGTTATCCCTCGTTATTGTTATTGGGAAAATGAACGATAGCGTTGCTCGTAAAGCGAATTAATCGCCATATTTATCCTTTGTCCATTTGTAATCGGATATTGGAGCTATAGAAAATGGCCTGGTAATCCTTGGAGCGATCCGATCAGATATACGACTTGCTTCGTTTACTTTGTCTTGTTTCATTTGTAAACATAATAAATAACTGTAATATAAACCTATTCAATAAATATGCGCTCACGCAGGTAACCCAGAGGGGTAGGCAGAGACGTATTTCTATTTGGCTTGATCCTAACACATTGATCATCTCTCGCTTCTTCTACAACCATACATACTCATCGGGTAAGGGTACTGCTTATATCGTCTTTCTATAATATGTGACTAATACCTCGTTCTAGGACGTCCCCTGCCGACGCTGTCACTCAATATTGCAACATAAATTTGTTTTCTTATTCTCTTTTCATTCATTTGTTATACTCGGACGGACGAATTCCAGGAGTTCTGGAATGGTGACCTATTAGGATGACTTACCGCTGGTAGGCCACAAGATAGGCCGATGGTCAAGGTGTGGGAGTCATGACGACTTGTGTCTGAAGAGAGAGGTCCATCGCCGCCTTAATGTTTGGTTCTTACTATGACAGTGGACATCTAGGAAATTAAAAAATCGAGGATAGAAATTATGAGCGTCGTGTTTTATTCCAAAACTGTTATGTTTGTGCAATGCGTAGGTAGGAATTGGTGGCTCCGTCTGCCGTCAATCGATTTGAATTGAACAGTCTGCATTAAGCAAGCGGTCGTTTCATAACGCCCTATATTTATAGTTTTGGATTATTACTAGGATTAGTTGTTATATATTTGTAATGTACCAATTGTGTTCTCGTTTCAATAAAATAACCTAATAAATTATGATTTTTATATAGTTTTTTAATAGTGTACTACCTGGCCGGCAAACTTCGTTCCGCCCTATAATCAATACATGGTTCACTATTTGGGCGGCAATTGCTTACACATAAAATATTTTGTAGGATTGTTGAAGGTAAACATTTCCATTGTACATTATATACATGTAACTCTAACGGTTTTTGCAGCGCGCGCCAGAATAGCTCGCATATGGCGGAATTTATCACCCTTATTTAACACTTATCCCTATATTTTGGACAATTCACACAATATCCTTATAAATTACAGCCGCATTTATAATATTAGTAGGAAGTAGGATTGAGTACACTAAAAACCTTTCTCTTAAATACATTGTTGAGAAAACCCCAGCTTCTTAGTCCTGCGGATTGCCCGATGGTTCCTTTTTGTCCAATAAATATTGCTTTAACGTCCGTGACTTTTCCTTACCAAAAGCTAAGCGTCCCACACGATATGACAAGGAAGTAACTGGAGCAAACAAGCTTAGGACAAAAGAAAATAGTCTATTTTCTGTTTATCCCCTCTGTCCATTAAGGGTAGGCAACGCAACTCATTGGCTAGTTGCAGATGTCTATGGGTAGCGGTCACTGTCTGTTGAATCGATTGTTCGTTTTCCACTTTTTTATTTTCTAATAGGGTAAAACCTAAATTTTTTTAAAACTATTTTAATAAATTCTACGGGCGGCATACATTGTAAATTAGATGCTAGATAAATTCAGACCTGCACACAGAATGTAAATAGAAAATCTAACAGTGGTAGAGCCCGCAATAACAACATCTTTTGCACGAATGGGCTGACTCGACCGGTGAAATACCACGAGGTCACAGAAGACAGGCGTGAAGTAGAAGTATTCTGCGTTTCGTCTGATGAGTGACGTGCCGGAGGCCTAATTGTAGTCCTCTTCCCCCTCCTACCCTTTTCTAATAAGGAAAGGATGGGAAGAGGAAGAGGATTTGACGGATGAGGAGGGGATGGACAGGGAATGGAATTATCCTTTTTTCTGTTTGTCCCCTCCTTCGTTCATGAAGGTAGGCAACGCATCTGCAACTCATTAGCTTGTTGCGGATGCCTATGGGAAGCGGTAGTTATTTCCAGGGGCCGCTTGCTCGTTTGCCACTTTGTAATATAAAAAAAAGAAAAGCTTGACATAGTTGAAATATTTTTTTACAGCAACATGTATGTATAGATATATAAACAATAGTGGAGATTGTGTACGTATACAATGTCTACACGAATCAATTAGATATGCATATTGAACGTCTGAGCCGGGTGGGTTATTGTCCAAACAGACAGTTCGACTTGTTTGCTCTAACGCTTGGCATTGGATTATGCAAAACGGCTTCTGATATTCCCCCTCATTTGAATCGGAATCACGAGGTCACGGTGCTTACATATTGAATGCCTTTGGGTCTAATGAAATCGTCTTTGTGATATAACCTAATTATTTGAGTGATTTCATTTTACTATTATAAAGCGACAATTAGATGATGTAACCAAAACAACTGGTGGATGCTGGTGAAGGCAAACGACTCACAGAAAGATGTGGAGTATTCTTGAGGAGGCTTTTATGGAGGTTCTAGGCGGCCATTATACGGAGGTGTATGACAGTGGTAGGAGTAGAGCCCGCAACAGCAACATCTGTGGCACTAATGTGCCGACTCGACCGGTGAAATACCACGAACTCGGAGAAGACAATTTCGTCTGATGAGTGAAGTGCTGGAGACCTATTTCTTGTCCTCTTCTAATAAGGATTGGATGGGAGGGGGGAAAAAGATTTGACGAGGTAGGTGATAGATAGGGTAGGTGTGTGCGTGCGTGAGTTTGTTTATGAAATGACAACTTCAATGTACACGGCCTTGTTTATGACTTGATCAGTGACGTAACGAAAAGATATTTAAAAAATATTAGATATATTGAAAGACGAAACCGCTTACGTATGTATATTACATTTCAGAGCAAGATGGAATTTTTGTAAACAATGATTTTTACGTTAAAATTCGTAAATTCCATAATACATTCGAAAAACAAATTTAGAGATTAAATTTTACGTTGAACTCGATTTGTACTTTACATGTTGTGCTAATTAAAGTACCTACACAAAAATTACGTACGGTTGTTCGACAACCCACTGGAGGGGTGAAGGATTACCTGACCTAGTTTGCGTGAGGTCGATGGGTGTACGGTTTGTACAAGATCATCTCGATCTGTGAGGTTACAGTGAATCTACAGATAATGATTGTATGGCAATGTATTTTCCATTTGAATAGGTTCACCTCTACTTTATTAGTCTTTTGAATTTGAAGAGAAAAACAAATATACGTTTTTCCTGTATGGCCTTCTCCCTCTATTAAAGATCGACATCGCATCTGCAAGTCATTAACTTCTTGCATATTTTTTTGATAGCGTTTTAATCATATCTGAACCCCTTTCCCGACCGACTGCCACCTTCTTCCATAAGGTACCTAAGTAGGTTAGGTATCTATAATTCTAAGTAATTATACGCGGTATCATTTTTCTAAAAAATGAAATGAATGAAGATGAGTAATGAACGTATGCGAAGCCGCGGGAAACAGCTAGTTGCGCTATAAAATTCTAATTTCTACTTGGAATCAATTTATTTCATGAAATTCTAATCAAGGACCATCAGAGATACCGAACAAAGTATTTTTTGCAATTTACAAACTGTCCAATACAACAACGCCTGTTGAATGACACTCTATGGCCATTTTGTGGGGAAACTTCTGGAAGCGAAATTCAATTTAGTCCGGCACTAGAGCCTCTGTGATGGCACTTGAGCGCCCCAAGGCGGGACGCTTAAAATTCATTAGACAAAATAAATAATGCAAGTGTTAAGGCCGTTTCACACTACGCTTTTTATATTATATTATTTTTTGGTTTGGATACTGCATGTTAAGGTATACAAGAGTGTCTTGGAAAAGAATATAGCTAGAATTGAACAAGTTATGCTTGAAAACTTTTTGAAGGATGAATGAGGAATGAGGGACGTCAAGA
Source organism: Papilio elwesi (assembly GCA_029849275.1). Classification (NCBI taxonomy): domain Eukaryota; kingdom Metazoa; phylum Arthropoda; class Insecta; order Lepidoptera; family Papilionidae; genus Papilio; species Papilio elwesi. The sequence goes on from CM056713.1 coordinate 5,524,827, forward strand.
ATTACGTCGCAAAAGTGTTGTGTTACTGGCAATGGACAGTCGTTAGACGAAACGCAGAAGCATTTTTGTTATATTGAATAGTTTACTCAACCACCGCTCCAGTGCTCGACCATGGTCTGATGTGGTGGTGGTGGATTAAAGTAAGACAATTTTTCCGTCAAAACAATGTGTGGTACCTTACATTATGTATTCATGACTCGAAGCCGACCAATTCCACAGTTCTGACGCTATGTTAAATATTTATAAGAACGCGTTAATTTCACCAAGACACGTAAATTGAAATATTACACGTTGTATAGTACAGCATGAAAACAGTCGTAAAAGAAAAATAAAAACCCCTTCACGCACGAAACTTTACCTTGTGTTAGTAACACAAACACGTCTTTAAATGAGTTGGTTATGTCAAAAAAATGTTACCCTTATTACTCTAATTTAAAATATCTAGTGTCAGAAGTGGGATACTAAAAGTTAATATAATCATCAGATCCTCAGCAAGGTGATCGACAGAACGAGTAAAATTACGGTCGTATGATTTGTTGGTTCGGGCATGTTATTTATGTTACAAAAGTAGCAGTGTTAGCCCACGGCCTAGGAGATACTAAAAAAGGGCGATATAAGCAGTACTCATAATCAACAAGCATGTATGCGTAGAGAAGCACGTATACGGGTGTAGAGTATTAAATGCTTATTCATTACTTTTCATTAAATGTATCGTTAATTGACCTTGATACGTTCGGGATAAAGGCCAAACGAAGCTTAATAAACTGGTTCAATTAACCCATATACAAATAGCAGATATAGCTTCTGGAAACGTTATATTTCCTTGCGTTAATATTTGTTTATGAGCAATAATAACGCATTTGGTTTTTATTGCTGCAATTAAAAGAAAAACGTCCTTATAATTGAGACGTTTGGAAGTAGAAAATTATAATATTATCACGCCTTTTGAGTTAAACGAGTTGGAAATATGCTCTGCCATCTCATCAAGTTTAGTGATTGTTTTTTTGATCCCTTGAATGCAATAATTGAGCATTCATCGAATGTAATCACAGTTACTTGTCAATGAAACATCCTTACGATCTCAAGCTGTATAAAATGTATCGAGTCATTTTTAAATTAATGCTTAATTGAAAGTCACCTTGGTTCTTCACCAACCAAGTTATTATATCAATGTTTATTTATCTCTTTTAATGATGCAAGGTTTACCTGGTGTCATATGAGGGTCGTCAACATTTGGAAAGTCTATGCTTCTGTATCTGACCTTCCCTCGAATGTTTTATTAGGCCTGTTTTACTACATTCCACCAAAAGTAGGAATAAAAGTAAATACAGATATACAAACTCTCCAGGCACAATCCCCTCCCCTTTCCTGTTCCTCTTTTCTCCTCTTTTTTCATGCCAACCACCTGTGTTTTAAATCAAGGTTGACAAAACAAGTTTCTAAAACAAGGCAATTGAACTGGTTGCTTTGGTTGTCTAGAGGTTTTACCCTCTAATAAAGCGCTTGTTCCTTTGTCTGCCTATCAAACATAGGCAGTCATTAGGACTGCCGGCAAAAGTTTAAACTTATAACAGGTGGGATGGCGCGACAATAGCTCAAAAATAAATATCAGCAAAAATAAACCCTTGATAACGACAACATTAATGATTGAATACAAGAAAAATAAATGAATAAAGATCCACGAAATTGTTCCGAATTCAAATAAGCATTTTTCTGACGTTTGCTGTCTACATGTTGCGAGCGAACCTGCAGATTTTCCTCTACCAAATATCGTCTAACGTGCACAATGAAGTTTTCACTTCAATAATCCATAGACACTTGCTAAAAAATAAGGTTTTAAAAATATGTAAATATTTAATAGTCTTACTCTAAAACGTTCCCAATTGTATATTAGTCTGTATGTTTTATTGGGCCAGTGAAACGGACAGATGTTTCTCCTTTACTCCCGGCGACAGTTTGCGACGCCCGGAATTCTGTATGCTAGCGTGTTGTCATAAAAGATTTATAGCACCGTGAATCATAAGCTTTTTTATACTTGAAGCGCTTTGTTGTTAAATCATATTCGCTATAACTGCACCGAAGTGAACTAAAATAAATACTGGTCTTAGTTATTTTGAGTTGGAGTAGAGAATATAAAAAACTAGTTTTGTTAGTCATATTAACGGTAACATTAATTTAATAACATTAATTTAAGAAGTGGGATAATAACCGTTTTTCTGTCCATCTTAATTTTGTCAAAATATGCGAATTGCTTATTTTATTTACTGGGCTGGATGATTTGTGAGTTTCTTTTGTGTTGTATAGAGTAATAGTGATCACTTCATCCGCGTAGCACTAATTATGTTGATCCGGGCCCTACTACACAAAGGATCACCCGCTAGACTACACTGAAGGTTTCTAGAAAATTTCATCGAATACCATCCAACAGTATCGGAGTCCATAAGGCAATTTGTACCCTGTTCACGTCCCTTGAAGATTTATTGTACTGTTAAAATATGTTGGCTTGTCTGTTCTTAACTTCTAGTTTATCTTCTACTTTAACTTATGAAGATTGGTTTATTGGTTTTGAAACGAGAACGTTACAAACAGACATATTTCTGTATGGTCTCGATGTATTTAGATTATTTACGTAGAAGTTATAAATAGTTCTTAGTGCTTTCAGCGTTCCTTTACCATTTGTCTTAAATATTATTATGATTTTGTTGTAATTTATAGTGCTTTTTAAATGTTTTTAATTTTTATATGTCGAAGTGTGCAATAAAATTGTGTGATTTAATGAGGTGTTGCTAGAATAACTTCTTTCGTATTTATTCGTCATGTTTTTATATGTTCTGTGAGTTGGAATTTTATCAATATTGTGTCTTCTAAATGAAATTTAATTAATTGGGTAAATAAAATGTTTTATAACGTTGTTTATTTATTACTGTGTCTAAAAATATAAGCCTTTAAATAAATGTCTACGGTTTATGCGTGAGTGCTCTTATCAATTTGCAGCAAGAATGAGTAATGACTGTGTGACCTTCCTTTGTTATGTCTTGGACTGTGCGGCTAACCATATTACTACCGAATCTTCTAAAAAATTTAAATTAAACAATGAACGATGTCAATTATTTTAATTAAAAATTGTTTGTTGTACGGTAGTGTATCCTCAAAAATTTCTTAATCGTGGTAAAATTGAACTAGTATGGGCAACTAGCTGCCCCGACAAACTATATGTTATTACTTTGTTACCTAGCTGTAGTTAATTGTGTTACTTTAGTAGTTTATTAGTTACTAGTGACCCTCCCTGGTACTGAGAATAACACTAATTATGTTGATACGACCGCTACCAAGCTTAGTAACACCCGGTAGGCCAATCTGAACATTCCCTTCGAAATTTCATCGAAATCGTTTCCGTCGTTACGGATTCTATAAAGAACATACAACTTTATTATTATTTTATTTCATAAGAACCTTTTTCAATCAATAACAAGCAACAAAAACGTCATGCTGTGATCAACGGAACTATCGATTCATTTGTATGTACATGTGTAGGTTAGGTATTTTGCAATTTGGGGCGGAAACAAGAAAGCTGTGCAGATATTCTTTAGTTATAAATGGTGTTAGTAACACGACATTGTCTTAGTGTGAATATATTGAGGCATTGTTATAAAACCTAAGCAATTGAAAAAAAATTGGTATTACATATTCTATACCTTGTTTCAACATTTCCGATGAGTGTAAAAAGTGTAATGGCCGCCATCTATGGTGAATGACGTTTGCTTATAAAAATTTACTGATTGACACAATAGGCGTTCGTTTAAAAATAGATAATAAAATATATTTTCACACTCTTACATAACACCAAAGACACAAATCATAGGACCATTAACAAGTCATTAATTATAATAACTGTCATTAAAAAGGTTACGACCTTTTTTCTGTAATGCTTTTAAGTTTATTACAATATAACATTAACCGCCGAGGGGCGCGGGAGGGGAGGGGGAGGGACACATTTGTCAAAAAACACCCGACTAAACGTCATTATGTTGAGAGATTAGCTCCCGGGAGATTGATTACACAATTGTTGCGTCGGTACGCTTACTATGGCCACTAGATATACAAAGGCCCATTTATTTGTTAATCACTAAAACTTTGAACTTGACGGATAAAGAGACGCTAGTAATTTTCATTAAAGTTCATTGTATTCGTTGCGGCATTGTGTGGGTTGAATAAAAGTGCAATTGTTGCGATAATTTACAACGACACTTCCTGATACTACTCGGGCCAGACTTCAACGTGTGTAAAAGAATAGTATAGTAGTAGTATTGTTTCATCAAAGATCTTCGGTTACGTTACACTCTTATAATTATTATAAAAAAAAATCAATGGTTACATTTTCGTTGTGCCGCGGCCCACATTGTTTCCGAGCGAATGTACGCATCACTCAAGCCGCTGTCAACACACGTCGCCGGGTTAATTGATCACCCCTGAAATATTAACTGTACGCGGGGTTAGGGCCCACACACCCGCATACGTCACACAAAACCGTATGTTTGTTTTATTTTTACTATTAAATGTATTAAAAGAGCAGTATACGGTACCGACAAGCTTTGTTATATGTACGTTTTGATTCGGTAAATAAATAAATATGCGCTCACGCCCGTAACCCAGAGGGGTAGGCAGAAGTCATGGATTTCCATTTGGCTCGATCCTGGCACACCTATTCTTTTCTTACATTCATACATCTACGCATACATGCTCGTTGGTTACGGGTGCTCCTTATATCGCCCCTTCTTTAGTAATCCGCCAATCTGATATAAGTTCTCCCAGGGCGTCCCTTACCAAAACTGCCACTAATTTATGACACTAATGTAATATTTTCTCGTTTTTGTTCCAGGTATGTTCAATAAAGTTAGAACATTCAATAGTAGTACAGTCCGCTACAACATCTGCTGCACGAATGGGCCGGCCGAAACCTCATAGAAGACACTTGTCAAGTAGAAGTATTCTGCGTTTCGACTGTGATGAGTTTAGGTATTGGTGGCCCAAATATAGTCCTATTTTTTTTCCAATCCTTTTCAAAAAAGGAGAGGATGGGAAGGAGAAGAGAATTTGACGGGCGAGGGTATGGATAGGAAAAGTTTTTTCTCCTCTGTCCATTAAAGGTAGGCAACGCATCTGCAACTCGTTAGCTTGTTGCAGATGCCTATGGCCATTTAATATTAGATGATTGCTCGTTTGCTACTTTCTTCCATAGCAAAAAGGAGTCGCTTGGGACGGGTAGGTGTAGCTTAATATTTTTTTGAAATCTAAGGCGTGATCGGTGTTGAATCTCTCTTCACAAACGATTATATTTTCGACGATTTGTTTATTATAAGTTTAATTTAAGAGTTGTTTAAACATTGCCGACGGAATTGTCTCAGATATTTATGTATTCTTGTTATATTTTAAATAATAACAATACTATTAATAACAAGTCTTGTAAGATATGTTTAAATTGGAACTTTTCCATAAATTGACACGTGTTTGTATTGTAAAAGCTTTAAGTTTGATGTACGTATTTGGTGGCATCCAAGCATGATCCGTATTTTAATTCCGCGTGTTGATGGGTTTCTCTCTTGCACGTGATAATTGTTCGCAAACCAGACATTAGACATTCCCGTTGCTATGTTAATGTCGGAACTCTTTAACGTCTGCACATTTTGACCAAAATAAACTGAACGCTAAACGATGGAAATTCAAAACATTTAAATGTATGTTTGCTGTGTGTTACTACATATTTTTTTAATAATATTGGTCTATGACAATCCTTGTTTCTTATGTTTTTTCTGGACTTACTTGCAGTCTCCTTAGCTGTTTACTTCACTTAACTTTTTCTTAAACACTACTTCACTTACTACTTTAATATTCCGCTGTTATTATTTGCGCTGCTTGCTGGATGTCTAAGGATAGTAATGGTTGTACAAAATGTATGATTTACTCGATTGCCGCCTTCCATAACAAAAATTGGTTTAGCATTTTTTTACTGTTAGAAAATTTTGTTTGGTTTCCACTTTAACTTGTAGTGGGTTGTTGTCTAATGTAATTTATTATGATAGTAAAACTCTAATTTATCTACGTAGAGTTGACATCATCAATAAATCTTTTCAATACTTATCTTTGATTCGCGACTAAGATTTCTCGGAGTGGATCTTTCATATTTCGTCTATTCCCTTCCTCGGATTCATTCCACCGCATCGTTACGACCCATCATATCGCTACTTTGACGTTCCTTTGGAATTTATGTTCACTATTAAATGTAATACGCCGTTAAACTGCGCGCAATGGACGTCCGGATGAATATATTAATCGTTTTTATAGTTCAACACGTTTGCGGAGTTGTGTCCGTGTTAATATTTTGAAATGCGCACCAAAATCACTTTAAGTACCATTCAATGTTACGCTGCGCCGTGTCCAACTTAAATGACTTCAATTCTCTTACCTTTTAGCATATTTTTTTGCAAATGATTTTAGTTAAACAGATTCATAAATTTGCAAATAGAAAACGAAGAGAATGAGAGATAAATTATTTAATTAGTTTCCATTGTCTTCTATAAATAACTAAAATGTTTCACGGGGATTCTAACCCTCGATTTATTGACCACCCTACTTAACCATAATAGTGCGGTTAATGGAATATCCATACCCATTGGAAGTGTCGCGGTTAATCGCCTATCAAAAGTGAGATACATGCAAAGGTGTGCGTGTGACGTCATAATTAAACCTGTCACTATGTTTAACATGCTAACACGTTAATTAGTCTGTGATGGAGTGCGTGCTTAAAGTGACCCGTGTATGATGCAGCCAAGCTCATGTCTGAATGATGGATATAGGTTTTCTTTCTGATATGCATAAACACCATAGTTTCAGCCGTTGGCGATAAAAAAATCGCAGAACAGCTATGTTATATCACTGTATTTATTTTCAATGGTATGTGACAACAATAGACATGAATGTGTTTGTTACTCTTTCATTTTGCTTCCGTATCAAGTAATTTCAAATGTATTATAACCTAGGATTTAATTTCCACCCGTCATGTTAAATTTGATTATATATATATATATATATATATATATATATATATATATATATATATATATATAAATATATGTTAATAAATTATCTGCTTACATGTCACAAAAAGAACAACATTCGCATTAGGGAATTCTTCGCCGTTTTCATAAAAGTTTCGATAAATATATCAGAGTTGTTACGGGCCAAGTTACGGGGCGGTTTTGGGATGCGGTGCAAGACATTTGCGGCAGCGGAAATTTTTATTTATTTTAATGCAAAGATATCAAAGTAAACCTGATCTTCACGTGCCAAATATATTTTTGTAAACTTTTCATTTCATTCAATCGGATTACGAGGCGTGACGCGTGTGTAATTCTTTAACCCCTCTTTAAACATCTACAAGGCCATTAAATAAACGATTTATTGGTGTAATTTTATTAATGATACAAGACGTGAACATTTGTTTTATTAATTTTCTCCGTTGGTACTTGTCCAAAATTTTCTTAATAGACTTTGAAATTTCAGTGCTCGTTTCGTGAATAAAATGTAATGGAGTGTATCTGGACTTTATTTTCTGGACTTTAGTGTGGTGGTACAGTATGAGTACTCCCTATTGTATAAGGTTTTGGCTACAGGTTTTTATTGCAGGATCAGAGGATTTCCACAAAAATAACCTAAGATTACACTTATAAAGTTTTAGAGACCTAATTGTATCCTTAATGAAAGAATACTGAATATTTATCAGGCCTTTCGAGTATTACATGTATAATAAAGTGGTTAAATCAGGATATAACTCGTCCGACAAAATTGTTTTCCATGACGGAATTAGCGAAAGTAATTCCTGAAGAATATGCGTTTTGTATCACTTTTTAGATATCTCAATGAAATCACGCCCGTCTCTTATAACTTACACCACACAGTTTCCTTCCTATCTCAGAGATAATGCTGTGGAAAAACTTAGCTGCAACCTTATTAAGGAGCGGAGTGTACGGGCGTGATAAGAAGTAGCTCAAGTGGTTTATAACCTGAACCGTGGACATTTAGTTTGCGAAAGTTGCTTTTGCATGTCGCCTGTTTGCGAATCTTACTGCGAATTAATAAAATGAATATGGTGGACGGTGTTAAGTCGTTAAATGGCGGTCATTTACGACTAGTACGTTTTTAATCTATGAAATTATATGTTTAGATTTGAAATCTTGGTTTTGAAAACTAACAAGGTTCCAAGGCCAATTGGGTGAGCGCGGCAAGGCACTGATGTTTGTGGTGACTCATGGGAGATGTCTACGTTTAATAGTGAACGTTTGTTGGCCCATATCGACTTACTTAAATATAATGCCTTACTATTGCCATGGCAACGTCGCCGGCGACTCAAACTTGGCCACTTCTAGCGTCCGAAAGTCGCCATGCTCGCTGCATGCACAGCACAGTGTCCAGACAACCAGTTCCTTTAAAAAATATCTGGCGCCCGATTGCCGACAGAGTGAGTTGATAAGCTGCAAGCTTTGTTGGTATTACTATTACTTCATTCTATTTAGTAGAATAAATGTGACCGAAAGGCTTTAACATTTTCTATTACGTTACTGTTTAAAAAATAATCTTGAACTTCCTTGTATAAGGTTCTAAATTCAACTGTTACATAGACGGCGCATGGCCAACCGGAACGAAATGGTTATTTGCTTACGATTATTTACTGTAATATCTTTAAATTTGTAACGGAGTTGCCGACGACTGTAGTACCTCTGTCTACAGCGATTTAATATCAAAAATGTATCCGTCATCTTGAGTTTATATCAGCCGTGTCTTGCGTCACCCACGCGACGGACTGGCGTGTGAAACCTTTCTACATGGAATACTCTCCATAAAGATATCTCGATGAATGTAATCTGTCCCTGTCACATTAAATCGGCGATAAGTATTGTGAGAGTTGAAAATGACTTGTGTCTGTTAGGTGAAAACGATCTTTCAACATGTGTCGGCGCTATCGGTTGTTCTTTGAATATTGTTTTTTATTCGATGATCTGGAGTATATGATTTAATACGATGAAACTTACGTCAGAACTCAATCAAGTTAGGCAGAAATATCTATACTGATAAATAAAATTGAAGTGTCTGTATGTAATATCAAAATAACATTTCCATACTCAATACACATGATGTATATACTGTACTTATAACAAAAATACAATTTTTAAAATTCTTGTCTGTCTGTTTATCTGTTTATTCCGGGTAATCTCCGAAACGACTGAACCGATTCGGATGGGACTTCGTCGGGATTCAAATAGGCTATTTTAATTTAAGCAAAATAAGGGTTCCGCGCAAAAAGTGAAAAACCCTCGAAATTGTTTTCTCAAATTTATTTTCACGCGGATGAAGTCGTAGGATAAAGCTAGTCTCAAATATAATTAAAAACAAGTAAACAACTGAAGAAATGCAAAATAAACGAATTACCTGAGGTGTACGTTTAGTGTGTCCTAAGATAGATTATTTAAGACAAGTTATAAGTTCTATTTACTATGACATTATCTTTATATATATATATATATATATATATATATATATATATTCTGTGCTTGTGTATATCGCTGAACTCCTACGAAATGGCTGAACTGATTTTGATGAAATGTGTATCTGTTTGTCTGGGATTCGAGATGGTTTAGATGACAGTTGGGCCTGTTAGATGGCATTACCATGGAGTTTTTGGTACAACAACTGGTACACAACTGTCTGTTCTGTCTGTTAGAACACTGTATAATTATAATATATGTCTTATTCAAGAATTGATTCTCCGATATTTAAAAAAAATACTTTGTAAAGAACATAAAAATGTAAAGCGTTGAACTTAGCGATTGCTTTGGGTAGTTAATAAAATTTAAACTAATTATGTATTTTATGTGTTTTTGATTACGAACGGGTTTTTGTGTTGCCAATTTATAATTTTAATCAAGCTAAATCGATTTTATGTAAGTTCTTAATCATGGACAACTTTTTTTTCAAATGATCACTTCATTTCTATTGGATTTGATAAATTCGAGTGCAATCTCCGACGTTGTAGATGGATCGCTTTTTGTGTTTATTTTTGTTAAAGTATCGATACTTTGACGAAATACAATATATCAGAAATATAGGTTAAATATTCACGACAACCTCGCAGCAATTTTAGTCGTTGTATATCTAGATTGGGCGAGTAGCCCACGCCCAGTCGGTCGTCGATGGTATCGTAAGCTGGACTTCAGGTTCAGGACTGGGACATGAAGATGGCTCAGGATTGAGGAAAGTGAAGACCCTTATTGTCGGAGGAGTCCTCTTTTGGGGTCACTGCGCCACTCAAGTTAATTAGTTATATCCAGATTTGTTTGTTGAATGAAAACTGAGCCGTAATTCCGCCTTGTTTTTATAACATTGGTTATTATTCTACTAAAAATTATACAAAGTATATTGTAAGCAAGTTGGTTAAAAACTATTGTGTTTCATTTTTAGTCGTGTAGTTACGTAGTAATCTGAACAACTAATCTTGCATGCAAAGCGTGTGTTTTAAATATTCACTTGTCTATCTCCGAGGCGAACGCTAATACTGCGAGGTAATCGGACGTCAACTCAAACACGCTAATCCGGTGTAAGCGGTTGTTATGAGTAGTACGACAAAGTTATATCGTTCGTCACATTTTCCTAAGGCTTGTAGCCTTTTTTTACAACCTACTTGAAGCTTGACCTTCTACAAAGCTTATTAGAGCGTAGTTAACTTTCCAATGTAGTAACAATTGGATTCACATCATTATAAACAAAGGTTACATCATCGCTGGGCGTGGACGTTTTATAAAGATTGCCGTAAAGCTCGGTTCCCACTTCCAACGAATCAATTTACCTCTTATTAAAGCGTAGCCTGCTCCTCTCATCTGGTGCACTCCCTCGACCTTGATCTGATAAGTCTTCAACACTCGTATTTTTTTTAACCTTGTGGGCATACCTCATAGCAAACTTAATGGTGGCGGAAAATATCGCCGCGTAGTAAATGATAAATCAACACTGAAAGCCCAAACAATTTCAATAATGTTTGGCATCGGGAATTGAAGGCACATACGTCACCGGTGTATTTTTCTTTCTTATATTTTGACGTTGTCACGTCTACTAAAAATAAGTTGTCACTGGAATTGCTTTAAGTTTACAACCTGTCTAATTGGGAATCAAGTAAACTCGGTAAAAAATTCATCTAATATTATAAATGTGAATGTAAGTTTGTTTGTTACGCTTTCACGCGAAAACTACTCAACCGATCATCATGAAAGGTATTGCAAGTAACATAGTAACATTTATGAAAAAATATAGAATATAAAAAGCGAAGTATGTATGTTTCCGATAGACCTATAGACTCCGAAACGATTGGCCCGATTTCGATGAAATTCACAGGGATTGTCCAGGTTGGCACAGCGGGTGTTTCTGTGTTTGGTAGCGATCGGATCAACTTAATTAGTGGTACCCGGGCGAAGCCGGGGCTGGTTACTAGTAATAAATAATGTATACATATAGTAAATGAAGATCGACAAGTATATGCGTAGATAGAAGAAACAGGAGAGGAGAAAACGAAAGTCAATGAGAATCCGTAGTCTCTGCCGACACCTCTGAGTTATGAGCGTGAATGCTCGGTTTATATAATCCTTTTGTCTCACGCGACCGCAATAACTCGATTAGTCATTGAGACATGCACCTCGAATGATTTTTTTCCCGCGTAAGATTAGTGTACGATTTTCAAGAATGAATAATTGTATTATTTTGGTCAAACATTTGCTCCCATTTGTCTTGTTAACACCGAATCATTTGATGGTTTGTCCGTCTTGCGTCTGAATTACTCTAATCTTTATATCGGGGGATATAGGCGATAGGTGGGATGCGACGGATGCCACGAAGTTGCGTCTTGACAGCCACTGAAATAATTTGGACAAGCTATTAATATTTGCAGACGGTATTAGATGCGCGCGTTTATAAATAAATCGCTGTGCGTGTGGCTCAACGTTTTCATGGTGGTGATGTGTTGTGGTAATAAATTTACTAGTACCAGTGCAAGACAGCTTCGCTACACAATGCCCTTTCGCTTTTTTGTAAGAAGGTGATTTTCTGCAAACATTTAGTATTCGAATTGATATACAGCGCCATGTCACAGAATATTAATACAACAGTAGTATATATAATACAACAAAACATGGCGCTCTAAATATAATTTATAGTTTTTTTGTGAAATTTCGGGTATTTATGGAATAGATACAACAAATCATTGGAGACGACGACGAGATAGCTGAAATATACAAGAATTCTCGTTTTATATAATAGGATAGGCATAATTTGTGTTACGTATAACTACGTAAAATTCTAGAGGGACTTCTTTGGGGGGCGGGGGGGGGGGGGTTGTAGTTTAAGCTACAATCAAACACGGAATAAATAAAAAATACACAAATATGTTATCCTATTTCTGTATTTTAGTTGTTATTTTGTATTTAAAGAAATTACAAAACGTGCACGGGGAAATGTCTTATTTGAATTGACTTGCTAGAATTATCATTAGACAGTTTATTAAAACGTAACCTCGCAGCTTCGTCCACTTGAAACGTAATCGGAAAACAGATGTTTCATTTATTTTGTCTTGAACACGAGCGAGTAGTGTATTGCCAGTAATTCTGTCTGAATGACTTCTTTTGACTTGAGAAATGTTTTAACATTTCACTACGCAGTGCAAAATATAACACAAAGCCGTTCATTATCTTTGCGTTTTGCTGGATTTACGACACAGAAGCTCTGTTATGACTGGATTTACAATCCAACTGTCATATTACATGATTATCATGGCAAACTTCATGATGCGGCCTATGAAATGAAGTCACATTACATGTATTTCTTTGGATATCCAGAGATGTTGTTGTTAGTTAGTTGAAACTGTACCTGACTCAAATACGCATGTTGTTTATGCGAATCTATAATCCCAAGTATTGTCTAACGCGGCTAAAGAAGTTGTCACTTCAAAAACAGCACTCACGGATTTAGTGCGTCACAAGGTATGCACCTAAGAAATGTCCAACTGAATTTGTAATGATCAGGGCACATTCCTCCCATTACGGAGGCCAAAGCATCTTTATTAGTGGCCGCTGAATACAGCCAATAGGTTGACAAGATATTAATTTTTATCCAGACCGATCGATTGATCTATCAACGGCGTCTAGTAACGCCCTGGTCTGGTAACACCTTGAGCTCGAAATATGATAGCGTCTCCAACCATGGGGCCGTAAATTTTATGTCCTATCGTCATATATGTTTTTCTGCTGAGCTTTCGCTGTTCTATTACATACTAAATATTTAAAATGTTTATGTGGTGTAATAATAACATGTCTGTTTGTCTCATTAGTATTGCGCTATAAAGAATTTAAATGGTGTTGCAATTTAAAATTTGCAATCTGTTTCATTATAGAGTGTGTTAATGTATTGGCGTGCTACTGATTAGTGGCCGGGTGACTGTATGGAGGTGTGCCAAATGCCGTTTTATTTATCAACACCTCAGTAATATTGTCGTCAGAACTACTACGGGGTATACAGTCCTTAGTGTTTGTGTCTACAGTCAACAATGATGCGGTTTGTAAGCAAATGACTTAATTAGGTTTGTTTATTAAAATGTCCGGGTGTACATCTGTAAAATGTTACCACTAGTAATTTAATTAAAAAACGCGGGCAGCCATAAGGACAGCCAACAGAAGTGAAATGTAAAATGCAGATGCTTAAAAAACCTATCATAGCAACATTTCGTACAAGGACTGACCAGTAAAGTTATTTCGGCTACGATTTCCGTCAGTCCAGACTAAGTGTATAGCTTCCCAGTCTACACACATCATCCGATATAATAGTTAAAGGCGGCGGAACATTTAGCTGCACGTAAGTACGGTGACCAAGCGTTTCAATTTACTCGTATGAGACAAGGTTTGATAATAAATTAAGTAGTGTGGTAGCGATTTGAATGTGAAATATATAATAAACTGGTGTAATCGGCTCGTGGGATACAGGGTATCTTAATTTGAAAGTCTAAGCTCTTCTAAAATTGAATGTTAAAGTGTTTAATAAAGTATTTAGTGTTTCCTTACAATTCCACGACATGTTAATTGGCGATTACATGAAGGATGACACAAAACAGTTGAGTTGTAGCTAACAGGCTACTCGTTCAATGTTATACAAATCACTTAGATTTTATCATTATTATAGCCGATATACACTACGCCTGCCGACGCTACGTGCTAGATTTGTGTTGCATTGTGCAGTGATTCCGTTTTAATTGAAGTCCTCAAATCGAATGTATTGATGTACCTTACTAAACTTTGTACCTTAAATAAAAGCGACTGTTTCAGGGCATTACAGTAAATATAGATTGTCTAATAAATAAATAAAATAATAAAGCAGTATATTGATTTTGTTGTTGTTGTTTTGTTCATTAAAAATATCCATTAAATGAAAATTTAGAGATGTGTGTTGCGTATTAAAATGTCCGATTGAACAGGCATTGTCCCTGTTACTTTTAACAAATGGCGACTCTAGCAAACTGGTGTACAAACTTTATTCCATGGCACGAGGTTAGCGCGCAGTGCGCGCATTACTGCATCGCCGAAGTCAGTGATGCCTTTGACATCTCTCGGTTCGCAACTATCCTATTTTTTGAACCAGAACACATTGATTTTTTTCCCGATGTTATGTGGAGTCGGCACAGTACGACCGCAGCCAATACTGTATAGGTTCTGGCTACAGTTTTTACGGCCGGCCGCGAACCCTCATCGGGAATACGAACATGCGAAGATAAGAAACTAATGCGTACGAAGAAAAAAAAATTAGTACTAAATTTTATACTTAACTTTCTAATCAATTACTCCCACTATTAGTTTTTAGAGTTCCGTACCCAAAGGTTAAAACGGGACCCTATTACTAAGAATTCGCTATCCGTCCGATTTTCTGTCTGTCCCTCTGTGATGATGACAGATGTTGTATTTCTGTTGGCGCTATAACAAACAATACTAAAAAAACAATAAAGTAAATATTTAACGGGGTTCCCGTACAACAAACGTGATTTTTTATTGATGATGGTACGGAACCTTTCGTGCGCGAGTCCAACATGCACTTAGACAGGCATATACATACGAGTGAGGTTTTGTTTTATACTATGTGATGATGTTTGATAGATGGACTTCAGAAGAAATTAGAATGTACGAGATGTTATTTCAATGTCAAGTGACACGTGTAATAACTCCGACGTTGAAATCTTCCACCCAGCGGCCGTGTTTACGTTCAATGCAATTACGTTGGCTGCAGTTCGTAATGAACTGTTTAGATAATAAACTAAACGCTTTTAGGCGAATGAAAGGACACTTTAAAATAGTCCCGCTTGTACTGGATGATAAAAACAAACTGGTTATATCCCGTTCTTATGTTGCTTAATATTTCATTTATTTTTATCGCGAATTCAATCATATTTTGGACTTGTTTTAATTACTACGAGAAGCGCCGGAGGAGTGGCAGAGTCAACAACTACTGTTACATTAATGCCGGTGAGACAATCCAATGTAGGCTTACCTCAGGTCTGATGATCAATTATATAAAATAAGGTCCAGCTTAAGTTGGATTATTGTTGGTTAAAATAAATCAATTTTATGAGTGAAATGAATAAACAAACAGTTTAAAAGCAGCCTCATCTGGTAGGTAGGCAATCTGTCATCAATTCCCGGTAACGTTTTTGAAAAGAAATTTAATTCCTGTGAATTTCCATTGAAAATCTTTCATCGCTTACCGGAAGACTGGCCTGAACAAACGCCTCGCGGTACTAAAACGACGACGAATAAATCACTGCGTCACTGTCCACTGCTCCGGAAATAGATCGACCTTTACACAATCCAGTTATTCGGCGCGCAGTGTATGCGTTGCGGTGCGGTTTGTTAGCGATTGATGACCTACCCACGCTAGCCGATGCACTCTAATAACTTGCTAGGACAGATTTAGTACTACTAGATTGGTTTTATTCGCTTTGTACTAAGTATGTCTAATTGAAGTGGAGACTCCTTTAGGAAAAATCTTATAGGTTCACCTGAACAAAGGTCTAATTTGAGTCCTCTTCCCCTTCCCATCCTTTCCTATGGATAGGATGGGAACGGGAAGAGGATTGGACGCGGAGGGTGTTCACGGGGAAGAGGACATATCGTTTTTCTGTCTCTGTCCTCCTATATCCATTAAAGCTAGGCAACGCATGTGCAACACTACATCTACAACCTTGTTGTCTATTGGCAGCGTTCACTTTAAATCAGGTAATCCGAAAGCTCGTTTGCTGTTGCTTTGTTATTCCATAAAAAAATATGTTTCGACGAACTACGACGAATTTTAAGTTGTTTTTCTTGTATTCAATTTTGAATTTTATTGTTAAGTGACAAGGGTTTATAATTGTTGGTTTCTTCCCACCTGTTTTGAGTTTACATTGTGTCGGTAGTAGTTACGGCTAGTTGTTTCTTAAAAAAGAAGAAACAAGTGTTTTACCATTTGATACTGGAGTTTGATATAAAATAAATAAATATCCGCTCACGCCCGTAACCCAGAGGGGTAGGCAGAGATCATGGATTTCCATTTGGCGCGATCCTGGCACACCTCTCTCGCTTCTTCCACATTCATACATCTACGCATGCATGCTCGTCGGTTATGGGTGCTCCTTATATCGCCCTTTTTTAGTAAGTCATTAATCTGATCGATATAAGTTCTCCTAGGGCGTCCCCTACCAACACTGCCACTCACTTTTGCAACATAAATTTGTTTTGTTATTCTCTCTTCATTCATCCTTTCAACATGCCCGAACCACCGAAGCATACCTTTCTCAATTCTAGTCACAACATCCACTTTTAAGCCACACTTTTCCCTTATAACGCTATTTTTAACCCTATCATTCAAAGTCACGCCTAACATACTTCTTAAGGAGTTTGATATCGATCCTTAACTGTTTCCTCGGGTGTCGTTTGAATGTGAAGTATCTTAAACTAGCTGTTTATTTTAAAGTCGGGTGATAAAATGAAGATTAGGGACTGTGCGTATATTCCCCAGAATGTGTGCCGTCGAAATTAAATTTTCACTGCAAACACCCAGAATATCTTAAGGTTTATACCAATCAATCACTGAGAATGGAGTTTCTTTTTGTAGCGAGAATTCACGATGTTTATTACATTAGTGTGGTCAAATAAACATTGGCTTAAAAAATAACTTTGAGAATAACCGATGCATCATACATTCTGTTTATCATCTGCTTTGCTTTATTGTTGCTTACACTTAAAATACACTTTATTTATTGCGAACGGAAGCGCTTGTTTGTTGAAGCACTTTAAGTAATACTTAAAATACCCAACTACCTACAGATCTGACAATTAATAAATGTACAGTCTCATTGTATAATGTGGGTATCATGTCCTAAATACGCGCTTCAGTTTGTTGGTATGGTTTGTTTTATATCAATATGTAAACTTTGTAAACAAACCGTATGCTTGCGCTTTTTATATATTCGTGAATTCAAAATATTTTTAAAAGGTAACTTTTTCTCACATTACCTTATAACATTATCACAAAGTTATAGCAATTCCGATGACAGTATAAAAAGTGTAATGGGCGATGGTAAATGGCGTTTGTTTGCTAACAAACTTTACATGTGTTGATTCGGAACTATCGTTTGTTCGTTACTAAGCGACAGATACAACCTTCGCCTTTGAAACCTTACAAGGTTCTCGAATCTATTTCTATATATTTCTCTTATATTTCAAGACGACGACATGCGAGAAACTGAGCACTTTATTCAATTGGCGCGGGAACTGAGAGAGGTCTCTGCAAGCCATTTTTAGCCCTCTAGACAATCCAGAATAAGTTAGACTAGCCCGGCCCCGGTGTCTATACTTAGTTTGAACTTGTCTAACTTGTCAGATGAGTGTAGAATAGAATATTAATGGAGTCTAGGATTTGTTGTTGAGATAAGGTAGGTGAATTTAACCAATTTAATAATACGATTTCTTGTCGTGTTTACAGGGTCAATAGAATTGATGATTTCTGCGGGTAGAAGACAATCTAGACGAATTTGTAATCGGCCTGATTAATCGATTGTAAGTTTGTTTAGACATGGACATGTTAAAGCAGGGCGAAGAGTAGTGGTGACTGGAGAAGTCAATATTGAAAGGTGGTTGGATAGTAACGTTGTAATTTAATAGATATTTCGTCTAAATTTAGTTTGAAAATATAGTATACTGGGTCAAACAGACAAAGCATCAAAATAATTGGCCGCAAATGCTTCCCGTCAGTATTAATGCGGGATTGTTATACAAATTCCGATATTAGTGGGAATATTTGGAACGTTGGTAAGCTCGGCAGGCGGGCCTCGATGCCACGTGAACAAAGCCTAATGTAATATATTACACGAGCTTTTGGGTTCGAATCCTTAAGTTACCGAGCGACACCTGACGCGAACTATCTACGAAGACAAATATACACAGACTGAGACGATTCTAATGGTAGACGAATGACTACCCTCACCCAACAGTGGGCCAAAATAAACAACTGTCAAATGCGAGGTTACTGTTACGTAATTGTTGTGCCGTTTTGTTTGATTGACGGACGGATTCGAGAATATTTTTGTACTGAGTGATTTGATGCTTGTCTAATGCATTACGATTATTTTTAAGATTGAAGGCGGCAAAAGAATAACAGATTCACCTGATGTTAACTGACCGAATACGATACGAATAAAAATTTAAACATCGTCGATCACCATTTGAATAGCGACATCTATTCGAGTACACAACGAACATCGAAAATTAAACTTTTAACGCTGAACAAAAGATTAAAGATACAAAGACTTTTATATTAGTACGATCAGAGTAAAAGATAGTCTGTCAATGGATTTCGTGGTTTCGTAATTCACTAGTCTATCGAGGATCTAATATTTTCTACTAATTCTAGTTGTAAAATGGAAATGGGTCATAATATACAGTAATTCTGTTATAGTAACGCCAATTCGATGCTATGTCTGCCTAAACAGTTAAACTCCGAAAATAAACATTGTGCGGATCACAAAGGATTTGAAATGGTTCAGAACAGCGGCGCCTACGCATTCAGACCGTCCATAGACCTAAGAATGCTTAAGATAAAGACAATATTAATTATAAATTGTAGTTATTAGCTCGCCTCGGACTTGTATGACACATAAATTACTCTCGGCTCGAGCGTAACGGGACAATGAGTCATACTTTTTACGAATGCAATACATGAACGCCGTGATTTGATAACTATTTTATAAATTACTTGTTTAATTTATTCTAATAACTTCTTTTAAATGTTTTTATAACATTTTATGCAAATTTCAACAGAATATTAACGACTCTTTGTATATTTTTAAGTTTCCTTCAACTACCCACGTTGTCAGATTTAAAAACTTCCGTGCGTGACAGGGTGCAGACTTGCCGCGTGGGATGTGCTTTGTTTCGTAAGAAGTTATTAAATTTCCTTTGATTTGTTCCAACAGTGTGAATTACTATGCTAGAACTTATTCTATTAATGTAATATCTCATAAGTAAGACAGAGTACGATATTAATAATTTAATAAGTCGCTAATGGCTTTATTTTCTAAATAATTTACTGTGACTTTTTCTGAATAAATATTTTGTATATCTATTGCTTAATTCAAACTTCTGTTGCGTAAACTTCATTGATTAAATTAAGCAATTTATTTAATGGTTTAATATTAGCTACCCTCTCTACGCTATTTATAACTCTATCGCGCCAGATTGGTTGCTTCCGAAGACGAATGAAAATCGATTGCATGCTCTCATTGAGGAATCCGTGTTGTTATTGGCGAGGTTATTGGTGTCGTTAATCATTTATAAATATAAACAAGACGTCGGGCCATGGCGGCCGCGGGGCTATGGTGCCGCTGCAAAGGTAAATCGATTGAAACACTTTGATATTTTTAATTTCATAAATGAAGCTGTGGATCTAATTCGGGACGTGTACAAAGTCCTACTTTACATTCTGATTTTCTCTTAAATATTTCTTAAACCCAATATAAGTTGACGTCATATCCTGTATATGATCAATCATATTAAATAGGGATCAGCTTAAACTAAAGTGCGTGGCGGCTGAGACCGCAGGGCACAACTAGTTTTATTATAAAACAAGTAAAAGTTTGAAGTGTACAATACTGTAGTACGTATTTTGGTATATCTCTTAGGCTTCAGCCAGCGTTTGCAAAGTAAGCGCAATAAAATGTCTTTATTTACGACATCATATTACAAACCTCTAAAATGTCAGTGTTTCTCTACTATATTATGTTCTCTACTATATACTGATAAATAAAATTGAAGTGTCTGTGTGTAATATCAAAATAACATTTACATTCTCAATACACATGATGTATATACGGTACTTATAACGAAAATGCAATTTTTAAAATTTTTGTCTGTCTGTTTATTCCGGGTAATCTCCGAAACGACTGAACCGATTCGGATGGGACTTTTACTGGAAGATAGCTAATATTGTCGAGATTCAAATAGGCTAATTTAATTTAAGCAAAATATTTAGGCTTTCGCGCAAAAAGTGAAAAACTCTTGAAATTGTTTTCTCGAATTTATTTCCACGCGGACGAAGTTGCAGGAAATAGCTAGTTTTACATAAAAACCTTCCTCTTGAATCGATCTATATATAAAAACATCTATCTATCGATCTAAGCATACATATGGACATTGAATGTTCTCTAATATTATTTCCCATTGCAGTATTTTCAATATACATCGAAAAACTTTGAACATATTTCGGGCGCGCGTTGTAAACACGATCGCTTTCATATAAATTGATCTGATTTTATAGAAACCTTAGCGTGTGCGCCAAGTTTGCTGTGCCCATTGGCATATTCCATGAATATTTGCAGTTCACCTTTGTAGTGCTCGTGACGTAATATCTAACCGCTTGACATCAATCTAACATTATGTAAGACTGGAAGAATACTGGCTTGGCTTCACGGAGTTCCAAGTTTTATTAGTTATAGTACATATTTGAAAAAAAAATAATAACCTGTGACGTTATTACATTCATATACAGTACTTTTCTTTCGTTAATATCCCCTGGGTGGGAATTGAACCTACGACCTGCGGCGTGATAAGCAAGTGTGTTACTAACCACGCCAACTGCCCCGTCATACAAGCTGAGTCTCGCGGTTTCATCCGACTATTGTCCATCCCAAACAAAATCTTATTTAATATTATTGGTTTTTTTTGTATGTGACGCGGTGGCAAATGAGCAAGCGGATCACCTGATGTTAAGTGAGCGCTGCCCATAGACATCCGCAACAAGCAAATGTGTTGTAGATGCGTTGCCTACCTTTAATGGACAGAGGAGGGTCTAGAAAGGTAAAAGGATGTTTCTTATTCCCTGTTAAACCCCTCCCCGTCCAATCCTCTTCCCTCTTCCATCCTATACCCCTTATGAGGAATGGGTGGGAAGGGGAAGAGGGCTGAAATTAGGAATCCGGCACCTCACTCATCAGACGAACTAGAAGTAGACACTAGAACTTGACGCCTGTCTTCTGTGATGTCGAGGTATTTCACCGGTCGTGCCGGCACATTCGTGCAACAGATGTTGTTGCGGGCTCTACCACTCTAAAGGTCATAAGGATGTGAGGTCTACTTACATTAGCTAGCCAACTAAACTAAACTACTCCCTTTGACCTTTGGGGGATAATTAAGCATGATCCTTTCTTAGAGGGCTCGCCTACGTAATAACGGAGATCTATGTGCGATATGTTAAGTCTCTAGGCCCAGTAGTTTGGGCGGTGCATATATTAGTCAGTCAGTTTCTTTTATATGTATAGATGGACAATCATTGAAAGCGCCATCCAACAAGCTGTATCCAATCAAGACGTCAAACAGGTTCAGGTTGGCAGAGCGCGTGACTATCCCGGTCCACTCGACTCGCTCCCGAATAGCCCCGCTCTGAGTCAGCCGCTTACGTGCTGAGGTATGCGCGCGCGCTGCCCTGGATGAATGCCAGGAGGGACTTGATGTTTAGGCTGTTTACACACTATAGTGATTGTTTCTTTAAGCATATTTAGATTAATGGTGATATAGCCGATAATGGTAATACAATTAGCCCTGTAAATCTGTTTGTCTTTAGCTTTAAAGGAATGTGTTTTGTTCCATATTTGTATGTACAATACAGCTCCGATAATTCTCAAGTCCACGGTGCTTTGTTACGATTCTCAACTAATCATCAGCTATAGATATTGTTTTTGTCAGAACCATGCAACCTGAGTGAAATAATCGTGTTTAGAATGACTATTTTTGGCATTTTATTTTTTTTATCTATTTCTAACCCTTTCTTTAATTTCCGTTAACTTCACGTGAACCGTTCGTATAACTCCTTTCTTCCATACGAACATTGTGAAAAGAAATTGTAAAAGTTTAAAAACTTTTTTAATAAATCATTTTATTTTAGACTTCATCAGACGTGTAATTAAATTAGTTGGTTTGAAATTAGCATATATATGATTAAGTAGTGTGTGGGCGGCCTTATTTTAATTCGCACAGATGGTTCCAGGTGAGTGGTCCCTGCCGCGGGTCCACGCCTACGTAAATGCGCAAGTACTCGCCACATTAGGTAGATCTCCAGGTGCTTTAATTTTACTATGCAGTACGATGTCTTGCATTTGTGGACATCGCTATGCGTTAGACACTGTGGCACTGTGAGAATAGTTTAGATACAATATTGATTTTGCATATTTTTTACTTCTATTTGAGAGTTTATGACGGATTAAATCACAGGAGAGAAAAGACAGGGAGATAATGATATCTGCCTGTCTTTTTCCCACTCAGGCGGGGTCGGCACAGTATTACTGTTGTCCATAATGTACAGGTTTTGCCTACAGTCTTTTACCTGTTTTGCATGCTTGACGCCAACACTTTATTATTTATTGAATATATGAATCATTTCTTTTTACGTCTTTACGAGACTAAACAAAGCACCATGAAATATTGTACACACAATGTAAGGGTACCAGAAAAGAACATAGGTTTCTGGACGAATACGAAGCAAAGCTGTCTATAAATGCCAGTATAAAATAAATATGATGGTTTAGTCTCCGAGCTGCATTGACCTCGAAGGCGAATGTAAAATTTATATGACAAATCAACGGGCGCGAGATTGCCGACGTGTGTTCTCATCGCGGGGGTGTTTTTCCAGTGAACTTTATTGTTATTTACGGCGTTATTTCTTTTGATATTTATTAGAGAACTTGAAGCACAAACGTGACAGGCAGTAAAACAAATTTCAACTCAAGTTTGCGCTGAATCACCGGAGTGCGTTCACATTTGAAATTAAATAAATATTGATAGAATTAATAAAAAAATAAGGTAAAATAAAAATATAATTTAGATATATGAGGATCGATTATTATACATGTTTAGGTGTGCCAGGATCGTGTGAAATGAAAAACCTTAATCTCTGCCTACCTTCCTAGATTTCGAGTGCATTGTTGATGGATTTTGACATGACTGCATATTTTTATTTATTCTGTGGTTGAAGCGTATAGTCTAATGGTTAAGGGTGCGGGCTGCGGAACATGCACAACATGGTCGTGGGTTCGAATCTAGCCAGTTGTCTAATGTCGTCAACCATTCCCAGGTAAGCTTAAGCTTGGTTGTTGGTTACTAAGTTGGTTACTGGTTAAATTATATCGATTATATTCCCGAGGAGTGGCTGACGTCAGGCAGACGGGCGGCTGTAATTTTTGAGCCAAAACCTATTACTGTATGGACTTCGGTCGTACTGTGGCCGACCCCACATAAAGAAAGAAGGTAACAATAGGGAAATTTGCTTTTTTCTCTAAGTTTAAAATAATGTTTTATGCGTAAAATGTACCGAGTCCCGGTCCTGTCTTTGTGCGTTGATTCCGTTCATTCGTCTAATGGATCATAAAACTGGGAGTCGTTGCGTCGTGTATGGGGTCGTTCATGAGACCGCTTCAATGTTGTGCCTGTCTCACATTTAGTGGTGTATTCACTTGCACTGGTGGCAATGGTGTGTGCGTATGTAATAAAAAATCAATTCAAATAAATAATAGAAATAGAAGATAAAATTAAGAATACTCCTTCCTCCACCCCTGACACACCTCTCGCACTTCTATACAATGCATAGCTCTATAAGTCGGTTATAAGTACCCTTCAAACCGCTTTAGTATGTCACCGAACTGTTATAAGTACCTCAAGAAAGGCAATTAGCAACACTATTTCATTCATATTTGCAACGTAATTAATTACCATTCTTTTTGATATTGCATTGCTATATTCATGACTTCTATTTTTTATCTTAACAGACATTTCTAAACGTACTATATCCTAATAGATTAAATAGTTCGGTGTGCGTTTGTTTCTGATGATTTCCACACATCCTTATCATTTGCCTTTCTCAACTGTTTCGTATCAGCTATTCTTTTAATGTTATCTTTCCATTGTTGTGTTTGCTCATCTTCCCATCTAAAGGCTATAACTCTGTCATCCTGGTTCAATATTCTCTTTGTAGACTCTAACAGATTAAAGTATTTTAAATGTTATACTGCTAAAGTTTTAAGTAGTGTTTTCTATATTAAGCCTTTGAGTTTGCAATACGCCAACAAATGCAAAGTTCTCGAATAAATTCAATGTACATCCGAGGCCGTTCCCCAAACTTTATCGTGCATATGTTAATATATTTGTTTGATATTGCACGTAAAGCTTTCCCGCGATTCCGTTTGTTTATTGCCGAATGTTTGAGCCAATGTTTGCGATATGTAAATTTGATTGGCGTTATAATGCTTTTTGATATCGTACGTTTAAGTACAGCTTCCGATTGTAATGCCTTGGTTGTGGTTTTGGTGCTATACAACTCAAATTGCCTTTCATATACCCTTCAAGCCTCTTCAAATGATAAAGATGAGTTAATTAATTTAATTCGAGGCTATTCATGTTCATATCGCCTGTTAATTTAATGGAGGCCTTATTCTAGTCGTTTTCCCCTTCCTATAATTTTGATTGAAGAAAGCATGGGAAAGGAAAGAATATGACATGAGAGGGAATGAATAGAAAAGGAAAATATACTTATTTGTCTCTTAGTCCATTAAAGGTAGGCAACGCATCTGCAACTCGTTTGCTTGTTACAGATGTCTATGGGTAGCGATCACTTGATATCGGGTGAACCGCTGGCTCATGACTAATAACGCAAAACCCGAATCGTAAATGTTCTTTCGAATTGGTTGTATTTTAATCGGATTGTAGGCCCGAAGCCGCTTAACTTTGTTATCAGTGCTTTTGTTATTAATAAATCTAAAACACGCAAGTAACGTCATAAGTCTGGGTTAGTTAAGAAATGTTGATATTTAAACTTGTACAAATAATAGAATAAACGTTATTATTTGGAACTTCTTGCATCTCATTCGTCTTTAGTCTTGCACCTGTCTCGAAGTTTCTACGTCATCAAGCTTTAATCCTGATTAATTCACGAGGACGTTCGATATCACCTCGCCGGCCAACTCTGTTCCATTCCGATCTCTTAACTTCATCTCAAACTTGCAAGATTTAGAGCCGTGAGCATATTTCAGAACATCTTCCCATTGGATGCAAGCGCGCTTGCTCAAAGAGCTGAAAATTAATTAGACCTGGCCGGTTTCACGAGCGATCGGGTTTTGTAGCTCCGAACTTATGCTTTCGGCGCTAGGTAGGGTAGTGGCGTGGTGTGTTTCATAAGCGAAAAGCGTTTTTTTTAAATAAAGTAATAAATTATTTTACTTTATTTATACATAAACATTAAATTGTTATAAATACTTTTCACATCAAGATATAAATTTTGTAAACAAACATGCGACACTGACTTTACATGGCGATCATTACACTTTCATTGGAAATAAACATTTTTAGTAATCCGTTGAGAGAGTGAAGTGTAATTGTAAAAAAAGAATAGCTAATATTACAAGTTAATGTGAGAAAAAGTAGTATTTCGAAAATATTTTGAAATTCACGAACTTTAATATAAAATGTTAAGGTTTTTAAACCTTTGTTTACAAAAATACCATCTTAATTGGGAACAAAGTATAGACACTTGCGCTCGTTACCTACAGTATTGTAGCTGTTCTGTACGCACAATAAACGACGATTTAACCACTTTGATCGGTACAACAGATAAACTGAATGTGTAATCGTCCGGTACTGATATTTAATGGTGCGGTGTTTTCCGCTTCTGTCTATGACTTAATTTTCAATAACTAAAATACAAGTTGGAAATTTTAAAAGTTCATTGTTGGTGGAAGTTGCCTAGCAGCCGCTTATGGGTTTTCGTTGGAGAACTTCACTACAACTTTATATTTAACCTGTATTCCTTTAATATTGCTTTTTATTCGATTGATTAAGGCGAACGTACAAAAACTGTTTTACGAAAAACTATCAGGTGGTCACATTTCAGTAAACCTTATAATTCTGCATTTCATTTGATGAGTGATTTGCCGGTTCCGAACCTGCTTTCTCGTTTCTCTTCATCTAACGTAAAAAATCTAAACTAAAATGTTATGTTTGGTGGCTCCTAATATAAAACTTGTATGCACTTTAGTTTTAACACATTGACACTTTGTTTAATTTAAAAGCTCTCAAGATAAACATATTACACTAAATAGAGCGAGCGCTCGCAACTGGGATGTTCGCAGTTCACACTCATTACACCGTAGTGTGTTATTAACTTTACAATGCGATGTGTGCATGAAATGCTAAGTGGTAGTCTCTGCGCATCCGTTGCCTGAGCCTGGATTCTTTTCTTGCCCTGTTTGCTTAAAACTATTGTATCGGTATTAGAACATAAATTAGGATAATCGACTTATGTTCAAACGAGAATTTTCGACGCCACGGGGACACCAAAAAACTTTATTGAGTTTAAATAAATAAGACATCATGCCCTACCCAGAGGGGTAAGTAGAGATCCTTTTAGCGCGATCCTGGCAGTGTAGCTTCTCCTATATCCATACATCTACGCACACATGTTCGTCGGTTACGGGTACTCCTTATATAGTTTCTTCTTTGGTTTCTATTTATATATAATACTATAATGTAGTATTTTCAACAGTCGATCATTCTTGCCGTTTGTTCTTCCCCTATGTAAGTGATGTTTTAACTAACGGCATTCTAAACGCCGAAGATCCCATTTATTTCATACGTAAAGCGATTTAAAATGACCCCGTAACTGACGAGCAATGTGTAGATGACACCATTGAGAATAGACTACAAACTCGTCAAGAAGCTTAATAATTAAACGAAAAAACTATTGCTATTTTCAATTTAGTCTATTAATCTAGTTTATGTCGCCTTAGTATGTTTTATGGGAGTGTATATCATGTGAACTGTCAGCATAGTTGTGAGGTGGTAAATTTATAGCTAACACAAACCTGTCCTGGTTTATGACCGCCTAGTACTTTTGAACTTTTTGACGAATCTTTTATTGCCGTCATATATGTTTGGAACCCTTTGCAATTGAATATCTTGTACATAATAGCGTTAGGTGTTCTTCCTGTCATATTTTTCTTAATATTTATTTTAGAAAAAAAAAACAATGAGCATTATCTATCGGCGCTACTATATCTCTCTGATGTCGCGCTCTCGCTCACACACATTCAGACACGGGGCACATCGATCGTGCATGATCTGTTACTCTCGGCTCAAGCGCAGTGGGACCCGACCGTAATCCGTCAATTTATAAGACGTGACGTCAAAATATATTGTTTGAACACCCTGTCTTTGATCAAAGGGCTACCAAATACAGTTTGAGATATCAAATATATTTTACTTATTTTCAGGTATGTACCACATTGACCGATAGATCTGGACACGATTGCGGTAGCCGTTTGGATGAGGGCGTATGGCATGGGACCTATATTAGTGGTGATCTAATCGCTCATGAAATGACTGAAACTTCTGGGAGTACATAAATATACATCTAGTCTTGTGCCAAATCGAATAATGTCTAATACCTCAAGGCGCTAGCAAGTGCAACAGTGGTGGAGCCCGCAACAACAACATCTATTGCACGAATGGGAAGGCTCGACCGGTGAAATAGCATGATTGCACATAAGACAGGCGTCAAGTGAAAACATTCTGCATTTCGTTTGTTGGGAGTGTGAGGGGATAGAGAGGAAAAGGAAACGGTTTATCCCCTCTTCAGTTCATTAAAGGTACGCAATGCATCTGAAACTCGTAATCTTGTTAAAGATTGAAGATGCCTGTGGGTTGCGGTCACTTAATACTAGATGAACCACTTGATAGTTAGCCACCTTATTATATTGAATAAAGCCATCAGGCAATTAATGCAGCAAGGATTTTCTTGTTAGCGAGTACAGTAGAAAACGATAAATGTGTCACAAATTGGCTTGAATGTGTCCAATATAGAGATATAAGGGCGATATAAGGAGCACCCATAACCGACGAGCATGCATGCGTAGATGTATGAATGTGGAAGAAGCGAGAGAGGTGTGCCAGGATCGCGCCAAATGGAAATCCATGATCTCTGCCTACCTCTCTGGGTTACGGGCGTGGACGCATATTTATTTATTTATTTATAGAGATCTCTCTTTATACCAGAACCAATTAATATATAGTTTAAGTACTAGAAGAAGTAGTTAGGTTATATATGTAATCAGATAATGGCTATCGATCGAGCCGAGGCTCGGCCCTCTCGGTCACCCTCGAATCGGAATGCTAAACGCGTAATGAGTGACAGCCCAAGCCTAGGTCCCCTCTCGGGGCCCTTGAGCCGAGTCACTCCATGGAGCGTCCGCCGAAGCGACCTAGGAGCTCGGCGGCCTCCCAATCCGGTAATACTAATAAAGTAACGGCCCGAGCCGAGGCTCCCCTACGGAGGGGGCCCTCGAGCTTAGTTACTCTTAAAGAGGCTTAGGCTAAGCGCCCTCAGCGCTCTGCCGCCTCAAACCCGGCGAATCTGTAAAAGCCTCCTCCAGGCTAACAGTGACAAGTGAGTCACCAAAAAAAGGTTATATATTATATTGGGACATGACCTGCAGACATAAAAAGATTTACTTTGTTGCTCTAAATAAACTACATTATTCATTTTTCCGAAGACATTGTTCGACACCCTTTAAATAATAACTACATTAGAACTAACCCGTCTAACGTTTTAAAGCATTTCAAAAAGACATGCAGAAATATTCTCTTTGGGAATTTATCCTCAAACGCCGGAACATGTTTTATTCATAGTCCGTTCGGCGTTTCTTTGTTGTGAGACTAACATGATATTTTTATAAGGAAATGTCTGGTTTGAAGGCTGCGTAATGTTGAAATATTGGTTTGAGTAGTTCATACTAGCGATTTGCACCGGCATTGCAATTAACGATTATCAAACTTTAAAGATTTATTACCTCTCTCATGAATCACTCCATCATTTGGTAACGTCGAAAAATCAATAGACGCGGCGACATTACTGTTATATTTAGTTACTAGCGAACCGCCCTGGCTTCGCACGGGTAGTTTTTCCATACTAACTTTCATCCCCTATTTTAGACCTATAGAGGATGAATTTGGAAAAATCCACCCTAGTGCTCGCTTACGTAATAACACACGACTTTCCATAACATTTATATTTTGGATTGTTGCACGGCGCAAAAATGTTTGTACACGAAATTAGCATTTTAATAACACGTTGCCGGTTCGACGAAGCGTAGGCTTGCTTAGAGATATTACGATGCATTGCTTTTACGTACGCTAAAACCGATGGCGGGATTTAGTGGTAACCGGGGTTTCATATTTGTACCATTAATAGCGTTTGGTATTTATTCATATTGGTATATAGTTTTGTTCAATTTATTAAAATGAAAATCTCCGAATTGTATATTTCGATTGATTTTAACTAAAAAAGTCAAATGTGCCACTTGTACGCGCATTTGTATGAAGTTCTAAATTGTTAGCCTTTTTTGTTTCGCTAACCACCTCGTGAGATTTTGAAAGCGTTTGTCAGTTTGTTGGACTTTTGTACTGGCGATATTGCTAATGGAATTGTACTTTGTCTAGGCCCGTCTTATCCCACTTCTTATTTTTCTTTATACACCTCAGCTCGTTGGTTGCGGGTACTTTTATTATGTCACTGATCTGTTTATCTATCTAATATTATCCTTTGTAACAATTATTAATTGTGTGGCAAACGAATAAGAGTTTTATTTCTTTTAAAGATACCACTGGTGGTATTGTGAAAGTACTAAAGTTTAGTACGCCATTCTTAAACCGAGTTTGTGATGCGCTTATCAATTTAATCGTTGCGTTTAAAGTTTATCTCAGTGAATACTGAACGAGCAGTTTACGATAAGTCGTTAACTGGGAACGTAGCATTTTCTTTACTGCTCGAGTATTTATGGATATACGTTTAGCGGATAGCTGAAGACAATTTAGTTTTTAAACGATCTCTTGTTCCAGGTATCGTCTGATTGTCATTACCAATAAAATGTAGATTAACAAATAAGGAAAATTAATCCTGAGTACCTTCGTCCTGTAAACCTTTTTGATTTTAATTTTTAGGGTTCCGTACCCAAAGGGTAAGTCGGGACTCCGTTGTCTACCGTCTGGTTTCAAGCTGTATCTCATGAACCAAGTTAGACAATTGACATTTTCACAGATTATGTATTTCTATTGCAGCTATAACAAATAAAAAACGGAATAAAATAAATGATTAAGGGGGCACTCATACGACAGACTTTTGCCTTTTTATAAATAATCGTAAGGTGTTTTTTTTTAGACTCATATTTGAATGTGATATTGTCAAGGTTTAATGGCAAATCTTTGAGAATTTAGCACTATAGCACTAGGTAACAGGAAACTTGATTCAATTCGAGTTCTGTAAATTGGGTAGACGTTATTGAAGTACCAATTATCAATGTCTACTTTAGATATTTGTATACGTACCTTTAGGTTTTCATGTTATATAGTATTTCTACTGCAATATTGTCAAAGAAACTTGTATTCAAAATGTTTATCATTCAAAGTTAAATTTGACACGACACCCCTCAAAGTTTTGTCGGTTCATTCCGTGGACCGGCCAAATAAGTCTATTAGTTTCAAGTTTTTCCGTTACGAAGTTTTACAAGGCATCGCGAGGCTCAATCAAAAGAGTTTCTACTTCCAAGTGTCTAGTTTAAATATATTTGAACGGAAATTAAGTTATACTTATGATTATGTATGATTTAATTTTAAAAGATGAATAGTTAGTTCAAGATAATTAAGGAGTTAGGATGGGTTATATATTCACGGGGTTCACCTAATACTAAATGACCGCTACCCATAAACATCTGCAACAAGATTGCAGATGCGTTGCCCTATGATGGACCGTGGACTCTCCGTCAATTCGACTGATTAGGCCTCCGGAACATCACGTATCAGTCGAAACGCAGAAATATTTATTACTTCACGTTTGTCTTCCTTAAGGGTCAACAACATCTAAGTGTCCTTTGGGCGTCGGTTTTAAAAATATCTCATGATCATGGCAATAATACGCAGTGGCTATTAATCTGTTTGTGTTTTTTCTGGCTGTTTGCGCGTGCGCAGTACTCCGGACACTGCTTTTGGCAAACGTTGCCTTTGAGTCAGTTTATTTCGGACTTTGTGATCATACTTCTTACAATTTTATGTGACGTTTAATTTTGTTTGACAGTTATTTTATTAATATTATCCTGTTTACAAACATTTTATGTGGGTCTATGTTGCTGATTTGGATGCTTTGTGTGACTAAATGTCGAAATCCGCACCTAGAAAAGCGAATGGACTGAAGAGTGGATAAGTAGAAAGAATTATATTACCTTTTCCTATCCTCTTCATGATCAGAATCAGGTCTCCGGTATCTCCCTCATCAGACGAATCGTAGAATACTTCTGAATACGTTTGTGCAACAGATATCTGTGCGGGCTGTACCAAAGCTAGTTCTGTATGTTCACTAGCAAATTAACTAACCCCTGTACGAAATTCAGCGTTGAATGTTTAAATTTAATGTTGTCGCAGTAAAACAAATTTACCGCTCTTAAAAACGTCCTTGCACTTAAAGCATGGCGACCGTTATTAAATTCCGCCATGTGAAATATATTTGTCCGTCCGTTGAGCGATTTTTAAATTGCCACTCGGACGCGTGTCGCCGTAGAGCGTGCGTTGACTCGCGAATAAGTAGTAGTAGTAAGTAAGGTAACATTATAAATTAACATTATTTACGCACTTTGGAAATTTCGATAATTAAACTAATATACTATAATTGGTACAAATACCAGGTGGTAGATTTTTTGTTGTGAAACAAGGTGGCAAACGAGCAAGCAGTTCACCAAATTAGGTGACCGATGCTCTTTAGGGGTAAACAGGAAATAAGATATTTCCTTTCTCTGTCCATCTCCACTCCCGTGAAATCTTTAACCCTCCATTCCATCCTTATAAGAAAAAGATAGAAGGGGGAAGATGACTAGAATTAGGACTCCGGTTGGTTGGTTCTGGTTCTAAACGTCCGATGGTGTAATAGAATTATTTTATTCCCGTACATACTTCTCAGAATAGCTAACCTGTGAAACACCTATCTAATACACTCGTATATTGTGTTAATCTCGGCGTTGGTTGTTATAATTCTATCACCTACTCAGTATTTTTGGTATTTATATGTCTATGGTGGGAATTGAACCCCGACCTGCGGCGTGAAAAGCAATGTAAATAAATAATTATGTACAGGAATACATGAACAGTGCGTAGATATCTATTTATAAACACATCACTATTGTAAACAACAACAAATAATAGTTATGCATAAAAATGTACTATGAATTTCTTCCGTGAATTTCTTTTCCATCTACCGTCTATTTATCATTTGTCAAACACTTTGTGTTGTGTCAGGTTTTTGCGTTGTTTTGAAAGAATGTGTCGTAGAAAGTAGACAAACTGCGCGTAAAGAAGCGTTGTTGTCGGTTAGGGTATTAGTGGACGTGACAAGTAATGGTCTTAATCATTATTCAAAGGTGAAATGATAACTCTGAGTAATGTACAATCACTCACAGTTACCGTTGAAATACCTTCGTGTGTTGTAAACGTGTTGTATTGACGTTTACGGTAGTCATGATACGAAGGTATGGAGTCTTTTATGTATAGTCTACCGGTATTCGTTGAAATATTTAAAAAGAAAAATAAAGTAGGTAGCGTGAGTCGCAAATTAAATTTAGCAACAGTGAGTACATTGCTCTTTCTGTTCTTATATCAATCGGCTATTACTTTATCTTCTACACCTCTTGCTTTATTTATTTAATCCCCCATTTTTTTCTATTCACAAATATTGGCAACACTTTTTGACTCGTAGTATTGTAAGTCCAATCTGGATAAACTAGTTTTGTATGTAACATTGACGGCATGACTGCCCCCTGCTCTGGTCAGAGTAGTACAGTCTATACTCGACATTGCCCTGAGACTAGTCGAAGACAGAGCCGTGTGGAAACAGCTCGTCAACACGTGAAGGACACGAGAAAGAACATTAAGTCCTATTGCCTTCTGTTACATCCGCATTTAGTTATATTAACATGTGTCAACCTGAGAGCTAAGAATAAATAAATATGCGCTCACGCCCGTAACCCAGAGGAGTAGGCAGAGATTATGGATTTCCATTTGGAGCGAGCCTGGCTCACCTCTTTCGCTTCTACTACATCCATACATCTGACATCTAACTTGCAATGCGAAAATAGCTGAGGTCATTACTTCAGTCGCCTCGTAGCAAATAGGTTCTGAAGCCAGTATTCAGATTCATTTGTATGCAAAGTAATTTCTTATAAAAAAATGCTCGTTCCTTTAGCTTTATATCTAGAAGCTTTGGAATGAAAAGCCTATGTTGTATGTGTGTATGCAATATGTTTCAAGTCCGTACATAAATTGTATTGTAGTGAACATTAAAGAACCCCAATGAGTAGTTGATCCAATAGCTGTCGGGTGGAACGGTCCCGCTGGAGCCGTTCGATAGTGAACCTGCCTACCGGCTTATATGATGTAATGTACACGGTCCTCTACGAGCTACGTGTTTCTGCAATATGGTGGGTACACAAATTACAGTTGCTTTTATTGTTTATAAAAATAAATTAGAATTGATTTTGATTCCTGGAAAATTTTCTAATATAATATTGCTTATAACTTAGGTTAGGTTAATAAATTGTTATTGGTTGCCATGCCTTAATATATGTCAGGGCCTGTAACAAACTGTCAAAAGGATGTCGAGTCGTACGTTACCAAGGCAACATATGATGATCGGTTGAGTAGTTTACACGAGAAAGCGTAACAAACAAACAAACTCACAATCGCATTTATAATATTAGTTAGGATTAGGATGTACGGACTTATGCAATAGGCATTCTACTATTTCAAAGAGGCAAAAAGTAGTGGGGTGTGTCAATATTTTACTAACGCTCTGTGTACTAGCTGGCCGGCAAACTTTATTCCGCCATATAATAAATAGATGGTTTAATATTTTGGCGATAACGGCTTACACATAAAAGATAGATGTATGCTATCGCGGGATTTTTTTGTAGGACTATTTAAGGTTAACATTTCCATTGTACATTATATACGTGGTACTCTAATGGTTTTTGCAGATCGTACCAGAATACCTCGCATATTATCGAATTTTTTCCTACATGACACTTATCGTGACATTTTGGACAACTCACACAATATCTTTATAAATTATAGCCTATATGTTATTCTGATGTATAAGCTATATTATTGTAAAGTTTCATTAAGATCCATTTAGTAGTTTTTGTGTGAAAGTGTAACAAACATCCAAACATATTAATTTTCGTGTTTATAATAATATTAGTAAGCCGACTAAGCTCATTATACAGGGGGATCGTAAATAAATAATTACTAGCATATTAATGTGTTAATTATTCCGTGGCGCCCGGCTTGCCATCAAATCTGCATATACATAAATATATTGCCTCTTAGAACTGCGCTCAGGCTGGGGAGACCGAATGTTACATTAATTGTTCATAAACATTTTCCCCATAGACCTGTTGCCACGGAGCTAATAATATCACAGCTAGGCACCGCTACCGGAGTCGACATAACAACGAATGACGATATATGATTCATTTTTATTACTAATACAAGCTGAGCCGTGCGGTAGGTACCACCCGGCGTGAAATCTTATTCAACCGAAGTGAACTTTATTTAATTTAGGTTGTCATGTAGATCTGAGGTCAACTTACACTGTATGTCTCCATACAAACTTTCATCACCTACTTTAGAGCTTTGGGATCAATTTAGAAAAATCCTTTATTAGTGGCCTTGGAAGTCTCTGTACAGAATTTCAAGTCTCTAGG
Organism: Papilio elwesi; assembly: GCA_029849275.1. Classification (NCBI taxonomy): domain Eukaryota; kingdom Metazoa; phylum Arthropoda; class Insecta; order Lepidoptera; family Papilionidae; genus Papilio; species Papilio elwesi. The sequence continues at coordinate 5,560,273 of CM056713.1, forward strand.
GCCCAGTAGTTTGGGCTTTGCGTTGATATATCAGTCAGTCAATTTCTTAAGATATATTTTTTTAATTAGTACATCGATCCATCTTGTCCGAGGCCTACATCCGAGGTGGTTAACATTTTAGAGTCTAACCTCCTTCGGTGATTTGTCAATTGATATTTGTTATTGGTCACTTATGTCGCAATTATATGGCTTATTTTATTATATAGCCATATTAATTTAATTTATATTTATAAATTATATTCTAGGAAATATCTACGTTCTTACGTGCCCACTGTCTGTAGGCAAATAATAAGAAGTGTCGGATTAGTATTTCAATATTACAATGTTAATAACGTTTTTACGACAGATTTGCTTTTATTAGAGCGTTCCATTTTCGATGTCTGCTCAAATTTATCTTTTCTCTGTCCCTCCTAATTTCTACACGGAAGCTGGCAACACTTTTCTGGATTTGCGGATGTAGATTAACAATGGTAGTAACATAACATCTAGTAAGTCGCGTGCATGTTTGCCGCCTTTTATGATAAAATGTACAACGCGAATGGGTCGGCTCGACCGGATGATTATGTCAGCCTCACTGAAGCCCTGCGCCTAGTTCTAGTTCTGTTCTCCCGCTCTTTGAACGAGTTGTATATTCCTCTGTGTAAAATAAAGGTAGGTACGCATCTGAAACTCATTAGCTTGTTGCAGATGTCTATGGGTAGCGGTCACTTGATATGTTAACTGCTTATTCCATAAAAAATAAACACAGAATTGTGGCGTGGTACAGTATGGTAGCGGGTATTGTTTGTATCTAGTAGTGTCAGACGCTAAATGTTTGTATGAAGTTTTCTTGGCAAAGTCTCCAATATTCATTTAATTAATGTCTACATCTGTAAGCGTAAAGAAGTGGGTTTTACATTTATATCGTTGCATTTACAATATTCATTTGTTCCACGACAAATTACAACTGGATTCGTATTGAGCTGTGTCTTGTTAACTAACGACTTTACTTATTGACAGGGTGACCGTGAATCGCTTACGTTTACGGAAAGTCCTAATTTATGAAGATTATTATTGGTATTCCGGAATATTGATGTCTTAAGTTCTTAAAATATATTTTATAAATGTAATTGTCTCGTTTTCAAGTCATTAATGTAATTTTTTATTAATTAACGTTCATTTAAATTAATATTTTATTTGTTTCACTGTTGTCATTTTCTTTATTGTTTTGGAGGACACGATTTAATATTTCAGATGAACGGCCAAATTCTAAGATTCTATTAAATAAACTGACGAGCATGTATGGCTGTAATAGTGAGAGAGGTGTGTCAGGACCTTGCCTAAAGGATATCCCTAATCTCGGACTACCCCTATGGGCTACGGGCGCGAGTGATTATTCATTTATTTCCTTTGTAATTACTTATATTATGTTGTAAATGAACATTATTTCGTGAACGATGGAAACCCCACGCGCCGGGCATCGGTCCCCTTGGGGGACACGCTGACGGTTTATGAGTCACATCGAAGAACAAATTGGAGGGACGCCAAACAACGACGCGCGGCCAATTTATTGATGGCCCATGCTGGATGTGGCTGTGTGAAATTTGTTTGTGCTTTTTTAGATTGTTTGTTTGTTTCATAACTAAATAATCAACAATAAATTTTAAAATAAAATAAATGAAAAAAGTTTGTCAAAACTATGTCAAGTTCAAATAAACATGTTTCTGATGCATGTTAAGCATGTTGTTCAACCCTACCAAGTATCGTCTAACGCGGCTATAGAAGTTTTCACTTCAAAGAGTCTCTTCTAGAAGTTGATTGTTTTAGCCGTATCTGGTAATGCACTCAATAGAATTAGTCACGTTTTAGTTGGAACGCGCGTCGCTTATCCGACACACATTGGAAGCTAAATTTTAAACATATCTTGGTGTTGCAACACAACTGACGTGTTAAAGAAGAAACTAGTCGTGCGTTAGTCTTTCTTGTTTCATTAATTTCGTTCTATCTTTAGAGAGTTCAGTTTCTCCGCGTTATTTTTAGATTGTGTCGATTTCTTTATTTTTTAAAGATCTTTTTATTTTTATTCTGTCTATTTCTTGGTACAGATAAAGTTTTAAAAAGGAAATATGTTTTCAACTTTTTTTCATTTTAAAGTCACTAAAAAGACGTTTCAGCTGGAACAACTATTTTGTATTCACTATTTTTTTATTTAAAAAAAATAATGTAACCATTTTGGTTGCAATTTTTTTTTAGTACATGTCATCAAAAAAATTCTGTGCTATTTTAAAAAGGAACAAAAATATGTTTCCGCCCGGGATCGAACCGGGGGCCTTCTGCGTGTTAGGCAGATGTGATAACCGCTACACCACGGAAACGTTGAAGTATATTTGTCAAAATTGTAGTCAGTATGTTTATATGTTGTCTTATCATTTTAATATCATTTATTTATGATCTCTTATCAAATTTTATACTAAACAACAAACGTTGATTGATAGTGTGTGTTTTTTTATTAGATGGTGGCAAACGAGCACGCGGTTTACCTGTTATCACGTAATCGCTACCCGTAAGCATCCGCAACAAGAGTTGGAGATGCGTTGCCTACCTTTCATGAACGGAGGAAGGGATAAACAGAAAATGGTTATATGCCTTTCCTATTCACCCCCTCCACCGTCAAGTCTTGTTCCCTTTCCCATCCTTTCTTTATTATGAAAAGATGGAAAGGGGAAGAGGACCAGTATTAGGCCTCCGGCACCTCACTCATCGGATGAAACGCAGAACACTCTACTTCACGACTGTCTCCTGTAAGGTCGTGGTATTTCACCGGTCGAGTCGGCCCATTCGTGCAACAGATGTTGTTGTTGCGGGCTCTACCACTGTAAAAACTGTGTGTGTGTTATTGAAGGTGAATATAAGTTGTAGTTTACAGCAGTGTTTCTTAACCTGAGATGCCCTGAAAGTTTTTTGGGGGTGTGGGAAAAGCCCTTAAAAATATAAATAAGTAAATATACTTTTTATTATTCGATTTGAAAAAAATCGATACATTTTTTCATGGCTCATTTAAAAGGTTGAGAAATACTGGTTCATTCATATTCCCTCGCCGTCCACCAACTCGTAGGTCATGATCTCCTGGTAGCGGTATATAAGAATCGACATCGGGTAGGTAAGCAGGTCAATTCTCAGGCAAGTCTCGTGCCAGTGTGATATTTACTGTGATATTATTGAATCAGTCGTGCGGCTGTGTTTAGTATTGTGTACTCCACTCTGATTGGGAATGATAGACTTATCGACAAGGGTTCCTGCGACCCTGGTACCATGTGAACCGGTTAACGTGTTTATTTTTCTATTGATCGGAGTTATATTAATGTTATTCGAATTTAAATAAAATTTTAAAAATATAACATAACGTCTACACATATAATAAAACTGTAACTGATCGCTGTCTGTACGTGGAAGATATTTGAGAAAAACTATCATTGGCGGACTTCATAAACGTAATAAAACCCAAAACAATGATTTTTAGAATTTTTATCTGTTTGTCTGTGCGTTTGCTACCGCTAAACTCAGAAACGGCCTAACCAATTTGGGTGCGGTTTTCACTGATGTATTGTGGTAGCTTCACTTAACATTTAGTGTTTGTTTTATCTCAACTGGTTTATAAATAAAAAAGTTATATTAATTTATAGAACCATGTCAAACATTTGTTCCATAATTTTATCTGTTCAGTTGAATAGGTTGAACTTTTAGTAATATACTAGCTGTTGCCCGCGACATCGTCCGCGTAGAATCACAGTAAACATATCAATCACTTCGCGCATTGTTTTATTAGTTTATGTTTTGTTTTGAAGGGGTATTGTTCGCAAAAAATATTTTTAAATGTCCTAGTATGATTTTTTTAAGCAAGTATTATACCATTTTGGAATTGTAATAAAATTACCTATCTTTTTAAGTTACTCGCCGGAGTTGCATAGTACTTTTTTTTTCAGTACACTTGGAGGAAGTTGATTCAAATCGTAATTACTTAGTTCTTGACTGGACAAGAACTTAATTTTCTTTAAAATCTTGTTGTTGTATTGTTTTTTTTATTTCATATTGATAAAGGGTTATTGACGATAACATAATAGCTTTTTTTTAAATGTAGCAATATTTGTAGGTCATTGGTTACAAAATTGCCCCAGAAGGTGTAAAATTTTTAAGTTTTTAAAAAATGCCCTTTTTTTAATACCCAGAGGGGAATTTTTATTTTATTTTCCTGGTGACCCTTGTGACCACCCCTATCATCCCCCTTCCTATGTACGTAACCTTTTGGGACACCTGTAGAGCTAGAGCTAGAGGTGTTGTTGCTGTTGTTGAGCCGTTTCTGAGATTAGCGGTAACAAACGCACAGACAAACAGACAAAAATTCTAATAATCATTGTCTTGGGTTTATTGTGTTTATAAAGGCTTCCAATAATATTTTTAATCAAATATCTTCCACGTACAGACAGCGATCAGTTACAGTTTTATTATATGTATAGATTAACAACTTCGAACTTGTAACTTGAAACTACTTTCCGCCAACCCTTGGTATATGAGCGTTATCGTTTCTGGTTAGTGATTGCGCAAATCACGCAACTAAAGTTTATGCTTACTTGGAATTAAAATTTATTGTCGTAATGTGTTGACTTGAATAATATTCTGTAATGTGACGATTTTGGAAACGTTAACAAATTCACTTACACGTTTGTGGGTCACATTACACAATGACGTATACCGGACGCGGAGTCAAATAACTCTACCTTCAGCAAATTATAACATTCGTTTGAACTCTTTAAAGCTTGCATTGTACTGCAGCTAACAGTCGTCTACCAGCTAACGTTGGGGTAACAAGTGTGTAGAAATTAACAGTCATATTTTCTGAGTGCTGTACGATTCAGAGGACACCATGAATAACCAATGTATGTGTGCTCACCACATGGAGCTTCATAAGGTAAGAGGTTTTGTTATTATTAAAATGACATTTGTCCAGCCTAAGCTGAGCCGTATTCTTATATTAGATTTAAATTATTTCTCCGTACAGATTTAGATGTGAGATAATTGAAATATTTTAATAATATTTCTTTTATTTATAAATACGGTTATGTTATTGACTTATTGGTGGTACATTTAATACAGTGCAGTGTGGAATGCTGTTGGAGACGGTCCTAGAATACTTGCCGCGTCTGTTCTGTTACCATACCAATACTTGTGTTATCGTCCATATGTATGTATTTTTGTATTGTATGTCCGTTTCATTGTAAACTCCTGTAATCTAAACGGTTTGCAGTGAGGTGTGTGTGTGTGATTCAGTTAGTATTCACCACTAAAGTTAGTCGGGTTAATTTCTTAAATTAACTATTTATTGTTAGTAAGTACTTGAGGTTCTTAGGATGTCACGTAATGAAAAGTGGAGGCATTAAAGCTGCGATTATGTCCGCAGTGGTTGTGTCCGGGTGGCGGGAGAGGTCGGGAGAGGCTAGAGACACTTTAGAGCGGCATTGTGTTGACGGAACACTGTAGTGGCTCGTAGCGTCGATCTGTCGGACTGTCGAGCGCGAGGGCTTTCCGAGTGCTGGCGAGTGGTGCTAAGCGTTGCTGCCTATTGTTTGGATGGAGTTATACATAAATGATTTGAAGTTTTAATGTTAAGTTATAACTCACTTGTTGTTTAAGTTTAACTTACTTTATCACAAACCGTTAATAAATTGACGCGTTTTAGGGTTCTGTACCCAAAGGGTAAAACGGGAACCTCATTTCTATGACTCCGCTGTCCGTCGGTCTGTCTGTCTGTACGTTCGTCACCAAGCTGTATCTCATTAATCGTAGTTGGATAGTTGAAATTTTAACAGATGATGTATTTCTGTTGTAAATGTGTTTTTTCAACGTTTTTTGTTCGTTTTTTATAACACGCCTGAAACATTCACACAATATTGAATTATATTATTCACTTTAAAAACAAATAATTGAATTAGAATTAAATTAATATTTAAGTGGGGCATCCCATACAATAAACATTATTTTTTTTGCAGTTTTAATAGATAATGGTACGGAACCCTTCGTGCGTGAGTCCGACTCGCACTTGGCCGGTTTTTTGTTTTTATAATATGATTAACTACTACGATATAAGAAATATCCGTAACCGACAAGCATGTACGCGCATATGTATAAATGAAGCGAGAGAAGTGTGCTAGGATCGCGCCAAATGGAAATCTGTGATCTCTACCTACCTCTCTGGGTTGCAAAGCTTAGATATACGTAGGATAGTCAACGGAAAGAATATTTGTACTGTGAGGTGTCCAAATAAAGTATGAAATGTAATCTCTGCTTAAGTAATTGTTAAGGACCTCTGTTACCTTCATGAACCCGTTTCACAAGCGACAATAAGACTTAATAACTCACAAAGACTCGCGGGACTCTCCGTTGAACGAACTTAAACCATCGTAAAGCCAGTGTTTGTTTAGGACGCGCCACTTAATGACCGACCTGTACAATCAAACTCCTCGGTGTCTAAATACGAACACGTCTCTATAACCCCCCCCCCCATAATGGGGGGGGGGGGCTCTTTGAAGTGGTTTGTAAAGAAATATGCCTTGAAATCACCTTATTTCTTATAGTACTAGTGACCCCACTAATTATATTGATCCGATCGCTACCAAACACAGGAATGAGCAGGAATCTGGACAATTCCTGTAAATTTCATGGAAATCGGTCCAGCCGTCTATAAGGAACATACAAACTTTGCTTTTTATATACTTCTTTTCTTCATAAAACGTATCTCATGTTTCTTCTAATACCTCCAAAAATATGTGTACTAAGTTTCATGATGATCGGTTGAGTAGTTTTCGCGTGAAAGCGTAACAAACAAACTTACATTCACATTTATGTTATTAGTAGGGATTAGTTACGATTCAACAACAGTCCAGACCATCCAACACTGCCATTTTTACAATACAATACAATATATAATTTTCTCGAACAACTGCAGGCACGTGTAAAAAGTGATTGAATAAATTCGCAAAGATATGTTTCAGTTTAAAAAATGTAACATCTGATTCAGCGATATAGCGATCAATCGCTGAAATAGACTTTAGCCTACTAGAAATAAAGTTCTTAATACACTGGCAATAAGCAATTCAATGGTGTTACTAACGATCAATTAATGTCAACATCTGAATACACTAGAACTTCGTGCTTATCGTGATGGCTGTAGAGTGTATATTTGCGTGCTATTTTGTCCTGTACATACAGCAACAAGTTTCCATTACGCTTCGATTTTAAATCCTTCCTACGCTTTATTTGTAACATGTAACAGGCGATTTTTTATCCTATATTATTTTAAATTTAATAATAAATTTAAGATTATATATGTTATAGCTGAAACAAAAACTAATAAGTAAGGATGTATGTTTGTTACTTTTTCACGCAAAAACGGCTCAATGGATCTGGATGAAATTTGACCCAGAGATAGATTACAGTCTGGAATAGCATAAGGCTACTTTGTTTCCCGTAAAAATGTACGGTTCCCGTGGGATATTTTTTTTGGTTTTTTGTCTACTTTCCCTATGGTTTCCGAAACGGCTACCTTAGCGAAGCCAGGCGGGTCACTATTAAGACATAACGGTAGTATTTATAAATCTGTCCTCTTGTACTAAATATCCACCTCTTTGTGTCTTTTTAACCCTCTGTTTACGACGTTTTATTTTAATGGGATTAGAGTGACTTCGTATAGTTGTTGAGAATACGAGCCAGTGGCGTGTACTTAATAACACTGAAGGTAAAATTTGTACGTCCTTTACTGTGACGTCTGTCCACGATGGAATTCCAGTTGCAAGCATTTGACTCTTCTGAACACCCAAGGCGAAATGACTTAGTTAAGGTGCAATTGTATACACTTTTGCGTTACCGGGATCCAAGCTTCATACTAGGGGATTTATATGTATTAGGGACATACACAGGGAAACTTACTTTTATAGGAAGGAAGGGCAGTTTGCTAGCTCTTGAAATCTACACAATGTTGTTCTACCGTCACCTTTCAAATGTAAATTCTGTTCAATCATCGACACGTGAGCACACTATCCCATTAATTTGCTGCGCCAATAACGTTACATGTATTGAATAAATATTTGGCCAGTTTCGGGAATATGACTGCGGCGTTACCAATGTTTACTAATACGATTACTTTGTTGTATGTTTGTTCTGTCAGTGTTTTCTTTTTGTATTCACTGTTTCATGACCTTTGGTTATGTTGGTGTGAAATGTTCAATCTTTTATCGTTTTTATCCTCAAGTACCTTTTGTGGACTTAGAATGTTTGTATTTCTGTTTACTCGAAGGTCTTGTTATTAGGAGTAATACCTTTACCGCTGTAAGAAAAATTACAAATATTTTTTAATTTACAAACAATAATATTTATTCTATCAACCGATTGTAGGCGACCTGAAAGCTTAAGGTTTAACCAAAGGGTAAAACGGTACCCTATTACTAAGACTCCGCTGTCCGTCTGTCGCCAGGCTGTATCTCATGAACCGTGATAGTTTGACAGTTGAAATTTTCACGGATGATGTATTTCTGTTGCCGCTATAACAACAAATACTTAAAAACGGAATAAAATTGATATTTAACTGGGTCTCCCATACAACACACACATACAACATCCATACACCCTGCTTTGAGTTTATATATGTAGTATACCAAGTACTAGGCGATTATAGTCGCAAGGAGGTTAGCACAAACCGCAAGTTATATCCCTGTCGAGCTTTGTAACGGCGTTTCGCCCTAAGCGCACTCATATCTTACATGATGAGACATTGTGGAATTTAATAACATGCGCCTATTCTCTGGGCTTTATGCTCGCCTGGTACTGGTACTTACAATTCACATATGTGAGCGAATTTAATGGTATTATTTCTCTTTTCGTGACTTCCATGACATGACTGATAAAAATTAAAATTTATAAGAAAGGGAGGGAATCAAGGTTATAAATTTTGATGATGATGATTTGAAGTAGGGGTAGATAGGCAAAGCCTTATTTTTATTAATCCCCGTATCTGCCCATTAAAGATAGGCCCGAACACCTACAACTCATTAGCTTGTTACAGATATCTATGGTTAACGGTTACTTGTTTTTAGATGAACCTCTCGCTCGCCTGCCATCTTCTCCTATTACAATAAATAAATAAAGAAGCTCCAAAGAAATCCCAATAGGGATCTATTAATGAATGATTGAAAAACATTGACCTCTGCATAAGAATTGTGTTAACTGTAAACCCAATGCGTGGCGTATCTACCCATTGCTGTATAAAACACATACGGTACTTAATTGACATGTAACTCACGTACTTGTCTCGTTGTTTGTCTGTCGCCGAAATTGGAATGCCGCACGCCGACCTGACGGCTGTTGTGAACTACGGAAGGATTACCATTGTACTTTGTACATTGTACACTTGTACCCAGACATTGTAAATATTGAATTATTCTAACAATACACTGGTCGATAGGTACCGTTTAACACTGTACATGTGGGCTGCATTTAAAATGCAGTTTGTATCTTTGAGATTTAATTATTACTTCCATTAACTAATTAGTATATCTTTATTACGATACCTTACGTTTTGATTCCAAAAAATCCTTTAAAAGCAAAAGTATATCGATACTAGCTATTGATTCTTATACCCTATGATACTATTATCTTCACTTCATTACCCTATGATAATAATATCCTGGGACACACACCCGGCCATCTGATGCAAAACTAATACTACATATACTACTTTTCTTTTGTAAATACATACTTGAATAGACAATTACACTCTCACTCACTCAGGACAAACAGACATGTTTATGCACACAAATGTCTATCCTGGGTGAGAATTGAATCCACGACCTGCGGCATGAAAAGCAAGTATCTTACTAACCATGCACACTGGCCCGGCATATATCAGTTCAATGTTGGGTCTATACCCACCCAACATTGGACCACGGGGCCTACGCCTCGTCTTCGCGTATAACTTGGAATTACACGTAGGTGAACATCAAACAGGGGTTATTGTACCTATATGTTTTATTTTCCTCGGGATATGGTTACCCATGTAATTTTCTGTGCACCCCCAAAACGTGTGCAGTTGCAGTTGAATCACTTTCTGTTCGTTCAATAATGAGCCTTCTGCGCTAACAAATAAGAATTTCTAAATAATTAGTCATCGATGTTGTTTTCAACACTTCGCCAAGTAATATTTACTTCAGTTAGTTTAACAAAATCCATTAAGGCTCGGCATCCATCATAAAGTTGCGACGGCCGAGCTCGGCTCCGTCAGCTGGTGGGGAGTAACCTTTTTATAAAGTAAATAATTAAAAAATATTATAAAAAACTCAGTATTAAAAATACAGTTTCATTTGAAACGGGAATCTGGGTAGATAACTGGTATTTTAAGCAAGTATTTAAGGATTACAATTATTTTCACTAATGTCGATATAGCACCGGTCTGACAAACAGGAGAATGATGAATTTTGATTAATTTATATATCAACCAAAACACATCAGCCATCTTTGTAACATTTGAACATGAGAAATACACATCTTTGTAACATTTGAACATGAGAAATACACATCTTTGTAACATTTGAACATGAGACATACACGAAGTGCAATCAAGTAATTAAATCGCAAGATGCTCTGTAATGAAATTAGTTTTAAGCTTCCTTAAAGTATTAGCGAGGAAGGGGATTTTTCAGTCAAAGCTAGATTGAGGAAGCGGACAACTCAAAAGCTTTCTTAGTCACGCGCTTTGATAGTTCGTTAGTTAAAAAATTAACGCTCAGATCCTGTTAAATAGTCTTGTGTTATTTTATAGTTAGTCCAATGGGAACGGAGAAGGAAATAAAAGAAAATCAACTAACGTTAGGCAGACATGTCATATTTAGTACAAGAAATCCTCCCTGGGTTTGCTCGGGTACTCTCGACAGATGTGAAACATTACAGTGACTTTTTGTGGTTTAAAAAAACATATTTACAGAATATATTGTATGTATGTTACAATATACTTATAAGTGTGAGGAGTCGAGACCGACAACGTAGAGGTGCATCACGGCATGTGTAAGCGTCATGCCGCTTGCATATTTTATACTAGCTGACCCGGCAAACTTCGTTCCGCCCTATAATTAATAGATGGTTCACTATTTTAGCGATAATGGCTTACACATAAAAGATAGATATATGCTGTCGCGGGCTTTTTTATAGGACTATTTGAGGTAAACATTGCCATTATACATTATATACGGGTAACTCTAACGGTTTTGGCAGCGCACACCAGAATAGTTCGCATATAGCGGAATTACCTCCTTACTTGACACTTATCGTGATATTTTGGACAATTCACACAATATCTTTATAAATTATATCCTATGTGTTATTCTGATGTATAAGCTATATTATTGTAAAGTTTCATTAAAATCCATTCAGTAGTTTTTACGTGAAAGTGTAACAAACATCCAAACTTACAAGCTTTCGCATTTATAATATTCGTGGGATTTTATTTATTTTTAACAATGTTGGTATTTCACGTAGATGATATATACAAGTCATATCATTCATATATTTAACAACATAATTAGATATATTGCACAAGAATCAATTTAAGTTTTCCAACATTTTCTACTGAAGTAATTCTGTACCGACTTGAAATTAGTTTAAGAGTACACCGGCTGAAGGAATGAATTTCTAAAGAATATCTTACAGCCAGTTGCCATTCTTTGCAATGGTAATTTTAATTTTAAAGTAGCGGACACAAAGTACATATCATATTTGAACATTATGTTTGGTTAGCTTTTTTTTTGTTAGTGTTTGCACACTAATTATAGGACAATATCGATTTACCGATTAACGTATTTATATCTATATTTTTCTTTCTAAAAGTAAATATGCACTCATGGATTACGGTCCAGAGTAGTAGGCAGAGTTTATGGATTTCTATTTGGCATGGTTGCAATTTAATTTAACGGATGTCCAGCCTAACCTGAGCCCTATTTAATATTATTGATCATGTAGATCTGAGGTCAACTTATATATATCAACTATTTTTCCGTACAAACTTTCATACCCTACTTAAGACTTTTAATATATGTATTTAGAAAAAAAAAATCTTAGTGCTCGCCTACGTAATAACAGGAATCTCAGTGCAATATTTCAACTCTCCAGGCCTAGCATTTTGAGCAGGGCGTTGATCTATTACTCAGTGATTTTTTCTTGTATATATGTCAATAGATAATGTTTTAATTGTAACTTTGATTTGCGATACGATTACGACGGTACAATTCCAACGAGTTCTACCCACAGTCCAAATTAAGGTAGGCGCAAACGCGAGTTCAATGACACCCGAGGAAGCATACCCACTGATACCGCCTTCCCCCAAGCAATGCTATCGGATATACTTATTTTAATGTCTGCAAATAACAACTTGATGTACCGTTATGTATTCAAAGTAATGGTTGACTCATTTCGTGGCTTGATAACGGATACTATCAAGTTTATGAATAATTTTTAAATTGAGACAAGATTTTCATTACAACGGAATATCTTGACACGGTTCGGCAGAGCCACTCATTACCAATACATTCGTTGTTCATTCATTCTGTAAGAAATGTAAGGCGGGACTTTTAATAATAGGATTAAAAATAGCGTTATAAGGGAATGCTTCGGTGGTTCGGGCATGTTGAAAGGATGAATGAAGAGAGAGTAACGAAACAAATTTATATTGAAAAATTGAGTGGCAGTGTTGACAGGCGCCCTAGGAGAACTTATATCGATCAGATTAGTGACATACTAAGGTGTATTCGTAACTGACCAGCATGTATGCGTAGATGAAGCGAGACAGGTATATGTCAGGATCGCGCCAAATGGAAATCCATAATCTCTGACTACCCCTCTGAGTTACGGATGAGAGAGAAATGTTATATTGTGTGCAACCACCGCCAAGCTCGTTAGAGTCCTAAGGGAAAAGTAGTCTTATATTTAATCGATCATTCGATTTTAAGATTTGCAACAATTGAAATGATGTGTGTGTCTGTTTGTTTGTTACAATTGTACTCCGTAACGAGTCAACCGATCTTCTTGAAATTTAGCACACAAATTATCAGGGGTACGGAAAAAAACAGAGTACCTTTTCTCCCGAAAGTAAAGATTCCCGAGAGATAGAAAAATATATATAGCGTAATGTTTGGAAGTTAATGTCATTTCAAACATACCCTATAAAAACTTTTTGACTCCTGTTATTATAACCGTGAAAACCGCAAGAAAATAGTGACAAGGCAGCGTGGCCAACCGAAATCTATTTGATCGTTAAATCTAAGCTCAGAATTCTTTCGCTAGCGAAGCATTTTCAATCCATTGTTTCGTATTCGTTAATTGCAGCGAGAGACGTTCTGCATTAATTGTGCAAGAGTCCCGGCTTCTAATTAGTGGCACATCTTGCTATGCACTTTTTGATTGGACCAGTCGGTATGCAAATCTCGTATCGGAAACTTGATGACTGCTTCATTTGTGGGATGGCTTCCGAAATATTAGGCTAATACAGTTATATCTATTTTATAAAATAATTTAACTACTAGGAAATTTACATTTAAAGCACACGTGTTGATATGTCATATGTATTTTAGACAAGGATTTGGATTTTAAAACTGTTGTACTGCACTATGAAAAATATGTCAAGTCCGCGTAAGCTTAACGCATATTTATTTACTAGCCACTCAATACAATCGAATTGAAGTAACTGGTGTTCCTGCCCGGCTTCGCTCGGCTAAATTATGTTGATTTTGTCGCTACCAAACTTGACAGTATCATCCGCTAGGGCAATCTGAAGGTTTCTTGAAAAATTCATCGAAATCGGCCCAGCCGTTTAGGAGTTTATAGGAAATATATATACATACACTGTCGGCCTAAGTTTGAGACCACCTTGAAAAAATTACAATATTGAATAAAACTCCAAAAGTTAGTGCTCTACAAATTATTTATTTACCTTATTAAATAGGGAACTTTTTATGTAACATAAAATAATTTAAAAACTACAATAATTGCCATTATTTTTAATAAAAAAAATATTATTTAAACTAACTTTTCGTCGAAAAATCTTCTCTTACTTTTTATAACTTTTTTGACCAATCTTGGTAACCGGGCTATTAGTTTATTGATAGTTTCTTGTGAAACATTGTTCCAACTCTCTTGTAAAGTCCTCCAGAGGTCTTCTTTTGACGTCGGACAATGACTACGGACTTTTCTGTCCATCTCCTCCGCCAGAAGCTCTATCGGATTGAGATCCGGACTCTGAGGGGGCCACTCCATTTTTCTCAATACTCCTTCCGTCTCTTTGTGCTCTAAATATCCCCTGCATAGTTTAGAACTATGTTTTGGATCATTATCTTGTTGGAAAATGAATCCATCTCCAATCAAACGTAGCCCGGAAGGAACAGCGTTTCGCTCCAGTATCTCTTTGTACTGCTCCTTTTTCATTATTCCTTCAATTTTAACCAAATCTCCGGTCCCATAGCCAGAGAAACATCCCCAGACCATAATAGAGCCTCCACCATGTTTGACTGTTGGCACTACACAGTCTGGCAACATCTTTTCTTCGGCACTACGACGTACAAAAACTCTTCTTTTCGAACCGAATATTTCGAACCTTGATTCATCAGTCCAAAGAACTTTTTTAAAGTCTTCTTCAGTCCAATATCGATGAGTAAGAGCCCACTGCAGACGTTTCTTTTTGTTTTGTGTCCGTATCAGTGGTTTACGAACAGCTACGCGACCAAACAAATTGGCATCTCGAAGTCTTCTCTTTACTGTTGTCAATGATACAGGTTCCGGTCGAGTTTTATTGAGTTCAGCTCGAATTTCTGGTGCTGTTAAACGTCTATTACGCTTGCTTGTTACAACAATGAAGTTGTCTTCACTAGAAGTGGTTGCTCTCGGCCTCCCCGAGCGCGGTAGGTCTTGATGACTGCCGGTTGTCTTGTATCGAGTTATTGCGTTATGAACACAAGTCTTCGATAACTTCAGCTTAGCGGCAATTTCTCGTTCAGACTTGCCTTCGTCGTATAGAGTAACGATGGCGGAACGAGTTTCACTGGAGATTTCACGGACTTTTCCCATTTTTGGAGATCTTCACTTGACAAAACAGCGGCTCAGACTGAATAGATTTAACCAAGACTAACTCCTTAAGTAGCCATGCTATGAAAAGGATTTATGGCTTAAAATATTCCTAAATATTTATCAACGCAAAACAATAACCAAACAAGTACAAGGGAGCCACCATATAATATAATGACAATTGCAACGCCTGGTCCTTACGCGGCACTCATCTGTGGTAAATAAACAATGCCCATTTATGGCACAGTCATTGTGTAAAAGATAAGAGAAATGGTGTTTAGACATTCAAAATTATTAGTAGATTACGCAGGTGTTCATATTGTTATGTTATCATACGCAGATTTAAAATATTTTGCAAATTATAACCTGTGTACAAAGTGGTCTCAAACTTTTGGCCGACAGTGTACATCGCCTTTTAGTAGTTACAAATTTTTCAAATTCTTTTCCAAAACGCCGAAGATAATCATTATTCTTATGTATAAAATTAGTCAGTACCAGGCAAGCATGATATTAAAAAGCTAATATTACACGTGAACTTTTTGGAGCATTAACTAACTAATTAACGCGAGCGCCGACACGATCCGATGCCGAGCACTCTTGACACGGATATCGCTAACATTATGCTAGCCTGGTACTGAAATATTGTAGCACATCTGCAATTGATATTTTCTTTTTAAATTTGCACCGGTTAAGTATGCTTAGATATACTTGACATGCCTGCCAAACGAACGCGTGGGTCTGGACTTTATTTTATGGGAACGAAGGTTTATTTTTAATGTTTTATTGCATTTTATTATATATGCATGCATGCATCAAGCATACTTTAAGGACAGGCGATTTTAAGAACAACGTTACCCGACGACCACGGAAAAGATGCATAGATGCCAAATAGAATTCCTATTCTAGTTACGTATGTGCTTGACTTTGAATGTTAATTGATTTATATGTCATTATTAAATAAATTTGATACTCAACTACTGCTGTATTTCTCGCTGGATGGCCTTATAACACTAGTCCGTAAATACTGCCTTTGTTGGTGGAGCGTAGAACGTATCTCCGTATATACATTTATGAGACAACAACGACATACAATGAGACAAGATGCCATGATTAACGTTTAAACAAACTCCCCCGGTTAAAGCCCTCAGTCGGTTTTAAAACGAGACGTCGTTGGCTCGTATGGAACATTCAAGCAACGTGAATTGCAAGAAGGGATATGTCAGATGCGGTCAGCGTAGATGCTTTGTATCTGCTAGATGTGCCTTAGATTTAGGTGCAGATTATCTCTTACCTTGTTGTAGTGAAATTCTTTACGTCACTGTAGGGAAAACATTCTGTTACACGTTACGCAATTTCCTTTTGTATTCAATTTAGAATGTTATTGTTAGGAAAAAATGGATTATTTTTGGGGTGAGTGGGGGTGGATTGATTTATTGTCGCGCCTTGCAACCTGTTTTTTTCTCGTCTGTTCTTATGGCTGCGATAAAAGTGGACAACAACACCTGGACAGACTAACAGAGGAAAGGGCTAGGACTAGGAAGGGAAAGGGAATTGCTATCTGAAAGATCTTTATTTAAAACTTTCCTTGTCGCGTTGATCTATTTATACAATTCAATTATATGAAGTTCAATAATCTTTTATGAATCTCTGGAGCAAGGTCTCACGATGCAAGTAATGGAAACTCGTTACCGTGTAAGACAAAGTTCCCGCACTGATAGCATCCGTCCTCCAGGGGCGCTCAGCCGGGGCCCGCATCTGTTGACTCTTTTGAACTGAGTAAATTTTATTAATTACTTAACAATTTCTTGTGCTTTGATATGGCGAATAGCTTTTAATTAAAGACAGCAATATGTTGAGTGCGCTTGTGTATTTTGCAAGCTGTACCTCGATTTTAATACGAATGTAAATTCACTTGATACATAGTTAACTTCTAAACGTATAAATAATAAAGTTCTTGTTAAGATGTACCCGTTGTTTTCATACTTTATGTTTTGGAATATCGATAGGGGATTGGGTCCCTAATAAACATACAACATGGATCACTCAAAGGGCAATGCTCGGAATTTCTCTGCGTGATCATAACAGAAATTATGTGATTCGCAGTCGAACCACGGTAACGGACTTTTCCCGAAAAATTGCAAAAATTAAGTGGCAATGTGCAGGACACATTGCTCGCAGAACGGATGGGACTGAAGAGTCTGAGTGGCGGTCACGTACCGGTCGACGCAGCGTCGGTAAGGCCCACGCGATGTACCGATGATCTGGTTAAAGTTGCCGGGGCCAACTGGATGAGGACAGCTGGGGACCGACCTTTGTGATGATCAGTGGGAGAGGCCTGCGTCCGGCAGTGGATTGATATAATGATGATTGAAAGTGTATATAAAGCTTAAAACAGGACAGTGTCGGAGAGTTTGCAAGCTTCAACTAGACACAGTGTGCATTGAGATATTCATAGCACACGCAATTATTTCAGAGACGCACGGCGCTCGCTGGTAATGGTAACAGCTATATTTGGTAATGCGGTATTTACACGTACAACGTATTTAGACGATTTTAGAAACTATCTATGTATTCTTTTGTAATAGGGTTGTTAGGTTAGTAGCTTATTATTCCCGAGGAGGCCATCCGTAAAAACTGTAGCCAAAACCTATATAGTATGGACTATGGTCACAGCTTAAACAATCATATGTGATTGTCAAGCTTTGCTACGGTCGTGTCGATGTCCCCACATGAGCAGGAAAAGGGAAGGGCGATGATGAGGTTAGGGGGGTATTTAAGTAGGCGATATCATTTCGTTTGAGTAAAATTGCAGGGCGGATGAAACCGCGGGGCATAGCTAGTATGTAATATAATTTGGTTAAGTTAATTCATTTGGAAATTTTAAATCCAAAATTAATAATATCAAAACCCTGGCGGCATGTTTATTATCTTAAACGATTTGTCCAATTCCCTCGCGTTGTTAGATATTTACTATGAATACGGCCGTCTGATAAAAGAGGGTCTGAATCACGCTGATTTGGTCCCCATCCCTCGCCCTTAGGGAAGGTTTCGTATCACGAGTATTATCTGAGAAATAAGTCCCTTAACTTGAAATGAATTTTTATTTTCGAGTTTTGCTTCTTGAGATATTTTTTTGTTTATTTTTGTGTAAATAAAGTCTGCCGCTGTTCTTTCGATGACAGTTTTATTTATTGACAGCGAAGCTGGCTCAGGGACGGCCGGTACGATTTTCTTTTAAATATTTTTCTTATTTGTCCTTTTTGTATTAACAATTTTATTCTCTTTTTTCAGGTAAGCAACAAGGATACGGTAATTTATAAGGTGATTCAAGATTGGGGTGTAATTTTGCCATGTATGCGGCGAAGGATGTTTTCCTTTAATTTCTCTGGTATCGATTCAAATTGCCGATAAAATTTAGTGATTTTAAATGATTCAAACTTGGGTCCTTAAGGACATGAATTGGTGATGGTTTTAATAAGAATATTTCTTATTTATTTTTCCTACCGAGAAGGATTATAAATTTTAGACACTGGAAGGGAACAACAGCTTTTATACGAATGCTTTGGTTTATCTACGAAAGTACGCCCATAAAAAGTATATGCGTCAAGTAGAAACATTAACATCGCTTAGTCTCGTCATATAACTTCTTTTGGACGTATCGGATCCCTTTTCCGGTTTTGACATAACCTCAGAGGAGCAACTCATTCGTTTGTCCTCTTCCCCCATAAAAAATTAGGGATGTCACTGAAGTATTTTTCTGCTGACAAACCCGAAGGATTCACACAATCTATGTACATTGTCTACAAACCCCTGAAACATCCCCTCGATTTTTAACATGCCGACGGGACGTGTCAGGGCGTTTCGCTGAATCGCTACACTCTTAAATGGCCGAGGAATTCTATTAATTTTATCGTTACCCACTTATTTCGAAGGCATTTTGTGGTAGTGTTATTTTCCTTTGTAATTCAAATCATTACTTTAATATCCAACATCTTAAACCCGTAGCAAAGAAATTGTATTAAGTCCTAAGTTTTTAGGGTTAGACAACAACAATAAAGAGATAACAAGCTTTGGTAATTTCTTACCGCAACTTAGTATTAGTGTTCAGTGCTGCTTACAATACAGAATGCGATGCTATACAAAATAACAATGTTTTACTGTCTACCCTACTAGCTTTGTAATGTACGAGCGTTATGTAAGAACACGCTACAGTAGCTCGTTTAGTATATTGTACGAATAAATTCGACCGATAAGCCGGTTGCTTTTATACGTCACGATACGACTACGATCCGACTCCTGTACATATGTAAGAATTAATAGTTTTAAAAATTAAAAAAAACCCGCAAGCTCCATTACATGTAGCATTTTTATTTAAATTTAAACACCTAGATGGCGCTGTTGTATATTTTAAAATAATCATCGGTCCGTTGATAAGTATGCAATGTTTTAAATTAATCCGAGATTCCGTTACATGGATATAAACAAACAAACATAGTATATACATACAGACGGGCCCGTTGGCGTGGTTCGTAAGATACTTGCTATGAACACCGCAGGCACCGTTGGTTCGATTCCCACCCAGGACAGACATTTGTGTGCATTAACCTGTCTGTTTGTCCTGAATCTGGGTGTAGTTATCTATTTTAGTATGTATTTACGAAACAAAAGTAGTATGTGTAGTATATCAGTTATCTGGTTGCCATAGCACAAGCTCTGCTTGGTTTGGGATCAGACGGCTGCATGAATATGTCCCAGGATATTATTATTATTATACACAATAAGCTAATAATAGCGTGTTAAATGTTTTCACCGCGTCTACTTCACGGGTCGCAACTGTAAAGTATAAAATATTTGTGTAAATGTGTACTTAACTCGGTTGATAATTCTTGATGAAGTTAAATATAGTTTTTCTCCATAGATTAGTTAGTGTAGCATTTAAATGTCTTAACACGTTTTATTAAAAGTCCTACCGAAAATACGGAACTAGTCGTTTTTACAAAAACACTTATAAAAAAGTTAGTAATTGGATAAATTACTAAATCTTATGTTACTTCTAGTACCTCCAAGAATATGTGTACAAAGTTTCACGATGATCGGTTGAGCAGTTTTCGCGTGAAAGCGTAACAAACAGACTTACATTCATCATCATCATCATCATCATCCTGCCCTTTTCCCGCTTTATGTGGGGTCGGCATAATTAATTTTCGACTTCCATGTCGATCTATCATCCGTCATTTCAGTCGTCACTCCCTTCTTGATCATGTCATCTTTCACGCAATCCATCCATCTCTTCTTAGGCCTACCCCTACCGACATATCCCTCTACATTCATTTCTAAATTTTCTTTGTCACATGCCATTCTTCCCTCCTCATAACATGCCCGTACCATGCTAACCTTTTGCTCCTTAACTTTTCCACTATCGGTGCTACTTTCAGGCTTCCTCTAATATACTCGTTTCGTACCTTATCCATTCGTGTTACGCCACAATCCATCTCAACATTCGCATTTCTGCCGCATGCGCTCTCTTTTCATTCACATTTATAATATTCATTGGAATTAGAGGTGTGCAAGAATCGTGCCAAATGGAAATCCGTGGTCTCTGTCTATTCTTCTGGTTTACGGGCGTGATATAATGTAACAACTGCGTCACCAATATGATCGAATGTGATGTATTACTATATTAGCCCTACAGTAATTGTTTTTGGTCGTAATAGCTACATTCAATTAGTGACTGCGAGCTGTGGCGGTCGAATTTAATCATATTATTGTTGAACGCACGCCGCGTTAAATGTCTCCTAGCGGTTCCTGTTTTATTTCCAATTGAAATTTATTGTTGGGGTTGTCATCTATACTGATAAATAAAATTGAAGTGGCTGTATGTAATATACACATGATGTATATACGGTACTTATAACGAATATACAATTTTTAAATTTTTTGTCTGTCTGTTTATTCCGGGTAGTCTCCGGAACGACTGAACCAATTCGGATGGGATTTTTACTGGAAGATAGCTAATATTGTCGGTATACAAATAGGCTTATTTATTTTAAGCAAAATATTGAGGGTTTCGCGCAAAAAGTGAAAAACCCTCGAAATTGTTTTCTCGAATTAAATTCCACGCGGATAAAGTCGCAGGAAACAGCTAGTTATTTATATAGTTAGATGTGGGACAGGTGAGGTCTTTGTTTCGTAGTTTGTTGTTATGCCTAAAGATATCCATACGAGTTTACTAGCACATGAATTATTACGATTTCTTATATTATAGTGGAATTAGGAAATCATAATGTTCCGGTTCCTTTTCCTACGCTATGTGGCGTCGGCACAGTGTCTCCGTAGTCTGTGTATGTTTTGGGTACGCGCTATTTATAAAAGTAGTCTGAAAATAATTTACTACAATTCGAACTCACGACCTCAAGTTTCGCAGTGTAAACTCGATTATTGCGAGTCGATAATATGACGATTTCAAGACGAGGTAACAAAAATCGTATGGATTCTTTCGCCACAGATAAAAGTAAAAATGTCGTATATTTTTTTGCTTTTTAAAATCTAATCTTCATTGGCCAATAGATCCCCAACACCCTCGAGGATGTACAAGTCTGGTAGTTTCGAGATAGTTTTGAATGAAATTGTTAAAGGTGTTTTGTTTCAAGTATATTGAAAGGATTCATGTTGGAAATATTGTAAATTGTGTAGAAGACCCATGAGAGGTATGTACACAAGGACGGTGTCAAATTCGGCAGTTGCTACTAGATCTGATAGACTAATTAATTCTCGTTTCACTGGTCAGTTGTCAATGTCTGTCCAAGTGGTAACATGGTGTGTCGAGTGATGTAAGGTATATTTTCCGCTCCAACTATCATTACGTTACGTTAATAAAATGTCATGGCGTATCGTTTTGATGCGGCACAAGTTTAGTGCCGATCGACTATTTTCACATCTTCACAGATTGCCTATCTTGCATTATAATATTCTATAGTGTAACAATCATTTCCTTCTTGATAGCAGACACAGCATAGGTGACAAACGAGCAGCGGGTCACCTGATGTTATGTGACCGCTACCCATAGGCATATACAACAAACAAATGAGTTGTAGATCCGTATAATGTGTTTTGTCTTTCCCCATTTATCCTCTCCCCGTCCGATCCTCTTCCCCTCCTTATAAGGATAGGAAAGGAATGAGAACTGAAATATGTCCTCCGGCACCTCACTCATCGGACGAAGCTCAGAATATTTCTTCTGGTGAGGTCGTGGTACTTCGATCGATTCTTCTTCGGTCGAGCCGTCGCATTCGTACATCAGATGTTATATTAGAAAGTGGACCGGTATTGCTAGTGCAACCCGACTGGTTGCATCTTGCTAAAGACAGTAAAATGGTGAACTGGCTGCCAGTCGCTAGTCAGAAAGGAACCTTAAGTATGAGCAAATATATCATTGTGGATTAAGCGTGACAGTTGGCTTCGTTATGTTGTTTAAAAAGATAGATTCAAAAGGTTTAACTTGATAAATAATAAATAATTATTTGTAAGAATGAAGATTGCTTTGTTATGCAGTCAATATAGTTTGCAGTGGACTTATACACTGAGCTTGAGGTCGCCGATCGCAGAGGGTGCTTAGGCTAAACCTGTAAGAAGCTACCTAAGCTGGATTATGCCCTCGGGAATCTTACTTCTTGATTGGGAGGTGGTCAAATACTTACGATACTTAGATGCACCCTCCATGGCTCCTGACTTAAGGGCCTAGTTGAGGGGTGGGGATTTCGGCTTATTACTTATTACGCGTTCAGCGTTCCAATTGGAAGGTGTACGATAGCCCGATCGATAGCCATAATAAGTTCACTGAATACTTAATAATTATATACAAACTTCATTATTTAAATGCTTGGAAACCGAATTAAAAACTAAAACAGTTTATTTTTATATTTTTGATAGATATTTTCCAACTCGTCTCGTCTAACATTCGACCTTCACGCAACAAAAAGTATTCGTTTTTTGGCATGGCTTTAATGATCGCTTCTTGGCTTATGTTTACCGCGTGTCAGTTAATTAGGATCCATTTGGGCTTCGACTGTAATGTTGCCAATTATTTATGGTTGTCGTGATTATAAATTTATTATACTTCTCGCAAATCATTACAGTTGTTGGATAATTTATGTAGATTAGGATTTTTTCGAGTTAATTCTAGAAAAAATTGAAGGATAGCTTTATATTAGATAGATTAATATCGATGTTATCAGAGATATAATTTACGTTTTATGTTAAAAAGTTATAAAATTGGTATATTTAAATGTTGTTACTTGAAAAACTATACTTCTTTACACATTCATACATCTATGGATATATGCTCGTCAGTTATGGGTGCGCGCTTTTTTAGTAAGTCACTAATCTGATCGATACAAGTTCTCCTAGGGCGTATCAACACAGCCAATCACTTTTTCAGTATGTTTCATTAGTCTCTCTTCATTCGCCCTAGCAACACGCCCGAACCACTACCACTTTAATTCTAGTCATAACATCTACTTTAAGCCACGCTATACTTGATTTTAATTATGTATACATAAGTACTTAAACCGGTAAGCCAGACGGCAAGGCAGAAAATATGCATTGCCTTTTGGCATGATCCTTGCACACCTCTCGATTCGTCAACATTCATACATCAACGCATACATGCTTGGCAGTAACGGTTACTTTTAACACCGCTTGCATTTATTGTTTTTTTTATGTGAGGTGGTGGCAAACGAGTGAGCGGATCACCTGATGTAAAGTGAGCGCTACCCATAGACATCCGCAACAAGCAAATGTGTTGCAGATGCGTTGGACAGAGAAGGGCTTAGACAGGAAAAATATTTCCTTTTCCCCATTTATCCCCTCTCCGTCCAATCCTCTTCCCGTTACCATCCTATTCTTATAAGGAAAGGGTGGGAGGGGAAGAGGACCGAAATTAGACCTCCGGCACCTCATTCGACAGACGAAACGCAGAGTTCTTCTACTTCACGCCTGTTTTCTGTGAGATCGTGGTATTTCACCGGTCGACCCTGCCAATTCGTCCAACAGATGTTGTTGTTGCAGACTCTACCACTGTTGAAAAAACTGTTATCAAATGGTCGGTATAAGTTCGTCTTGGCGTCCCTTACAGCCTATCCAAACTTTTGCAACGTAATTTTGCTTTTTCATTATCTATTTAATCGTTCTATCAAGATCGAAATCATTTTCGTTTTCACCAGTGCATTGTTTATAGGACAAATAATACCAGTAGTCAACAGTCAGTAAGACCTGAAAAAGAAATACCGCGCCCGTCCGTAAAGGACTTTGAAAGTGATTCCAAGAATAATGACGGCCATTTTCTCTGCAAGCCTTTAATCTGCCACGTGATTGTTTCGGTGAGGGGACTTTAAATTGCCGTGAAATATGAAAATGATTTTATTCTGCGTCGAATATTATCATTTGTATTCTACCAAATTGTTGAGGGGTTGAATACTTTTTTGAGAGTTTACAATAATGAAGTCAAAATATTAGGTAGTTCGCACCTTATAATTTGAAACTACCCTGCACTTACGTTGTTTTATTATAGATGGGGTTTCGGATATTAGAGAAGCATACGAAATTGGATTTTCAATATTGTTACTAGGTGTGTGTTATGGAAGCCTTTTATTAAAATTATTTTGAATACTAAGTCAATATAAACAGTGCTTTCAACAAAACGTTATTTATTTATTATTATATTTTTTCTAGTATTGATGCGATCATTATAAATTGTTGATAGGTAATTGATAAGGTAACAATTTATAAATGTTGATAGGTAATTGATAAGATCACAATTTATAAATGTTGATAGGTAATTGATAAGGTAACAATTTATAAATGTTGATAGGTAATTGATAAGATCACAATTTATAAATGTTGATAGGTAATTGATAAGATCACAATTTATAAATGTTGATAGGTAATTGATAAGATCACAATTTATAAATGTTGATAGGTAATTGATAAGGTAACAATTTATAAATGTTGATAGGTAATTGATAAGATCACAATTTATAAATGTTGATAGGTAATTGATAAGATCACAATTTATAAATGTTGATAGGTAATTGATAAGATCACAATTTATAAATGTTGATAGGTAATTGATAAGGTAACAATTTATAAATGTTTTGAAAAGTAATTGATAAGATAACAATTCATAACAAAGTTGTTAGATAGATGATTCCATAGACGCCCACTTAAATAACTGACTTTGTTTTACATGAGATCACACAACTTTTAAAAGCGGAAGTTAAATAGAAATAATTGATGAACTGGGACTATTGTTGTCTCTTTCTACACCAATTAGTTCAG
Organism: Papilio elwesi; assembly: GCA_029849275.1. Lineage (NCBI taxonomy): Eukaryota > Metazoa > Arthropoda > Insecta > Lepidoptera > Papilionidae > Papilio > Papilio elwesi. The sequence goes on from CM056713.1 coordinate 5,585,737, forward strand.
ACGTTTTCGAACAAGTTATTTCATGAACACGAAACGTCAATAGATTCGATAGGTTACCCTGTCAAAAACTTGTATGACTGAAGGCTCCCTCGTGTAAAATAAAAGCTAAAAAGAATATTGAGAGGTAAACTGGCAGTGTAGTTTGTTTTTAAAATGAAAGCTGCGAAAATGTTCCTTAATAAATGTTTTGCTCTTCATATCTGATAAATGGCGGATATTTTTTTACAAGAACACATCAACAGACTGGCCTACTCACTACTCTGTTCACGTTTCATACGATTTTTGATATGAAATACAAACCTGATGATACTTTTTAAATTAACTACAATTTCTGTAACAATTTATTTCTTTTGAAAAATAGTTAAATTTTAATGATAAATGAAGGTTTTCTTTGTATTATTTTACGTGTATCATTTATTCGTAGACTTCAATCTTTAATTGTACAACATTTTTTTAGTATATTAAATGAACTGAAAACTTGTTCTCACCGCTGCGGCAAATTCGCTGGGGACCGAGCTTTGTTCCTGTAATCCAAGTCTGTCTTATGCCGGAGAAATACTAATTGGATTACATTGGCTTCGATTGTTTCGTTCCTGTCACACTGTGAGATTTTACACTTCTTGCGACATGTTGATTTACTCATTGACTCGAATCTCTTGATCTGACTTAATACAATAATTCGTATATGTTTATTGTAAGAGAAAATATGTGCAATCGACACCAAAGATTGTTTAATTAAGGAAATTTCAACTTGAAATTTAGACATTAACAAATCAAGTTAGTACGTCAATTTTATATGTAACTGTTGGAATTAAATTTTCCTAAAAGACTAAATTTGATGTACAGAATCCAGAATTCGATTTGCAAAAGTACAAATTTGAAATTAATAACAAATAACTCGAAGATATAATTGACAGACAGTGGGGGAGGGGGAAGATGAGGGAATATGACATCAAATGCCGCTCCTCAATTGTCTATTACATTATAAAAGATAGGCGACAGAAGTCAAAACTCAAGACATGCGGAAACATTCAACATTGATAAATTCTAAATTAAATGATTCGTCGCTACTTTTTCTAATTCAAATAAACGTTGTTCGCGCGAATCTAAAAGACGTTTTCTACCAAGTATCGGCTAAGGGTTTCACTTTAAAACAACTGTTCAATGAAATAAACACAGCTCATTTGAAACGGAGACAAATTTAAAATCGTTACATTCTGCTCAGACTACATTAGTGATTCGTTCAATTGTCTGTGAATTTGTCTAACGATATTCTAGATAATGTTGTAAAACTGCCAAACTGTCTGCGAGGCGATCTGCTGATCTCTCAGCGCACGGCTATTACTATCCTTTGATACGGAAAGCGTGTGAGTGGGGCCGCTAGACTGTATTTCAATCGTCACGTGCCATCGCATGTCGGCCAGTTACCTCAATGGCCAAATTATCGTCTACTAACTTTTGTCCCTGGATTCACTCGTGTTTAACTTTTCGTATACTTGTCAAAGACTGAAAATATACGAAGAACTTTGTTCCTAAGAATTATGAGGATCATTGGAATGGAATTCTATAGTGTTTTGGGATTAAAGGTACCCGGTGTACTTTTCTGTGCTGTTGAGAATGTATGTAAAATGTATGATGATCTATTGAGTCGTTGAGGTGTAACAAACTAACAGTCATTCTCATTCCTAGTATAATTTAGGTTGGTAGCAAACTTCAGCGGAAGTTCTTTCAACTTCTCGTCATTGGCATGGGGCTATCTTCATTACTGTATGTGTTGACTTTAATATTATCGTAAAAATAACTGCGAGCTGTGTTTACTACATTTTATGTTGGGATATTTTCATCGATGGCTTCATTATAATTATGATAAAGCTTTATTGTGTTTGTACATTTGATGCTTAGATTTGTAATATGTATGAATGTTTTAACAGTGGTAGAGTCCGCAACAACAACATCTGTTGCCGAATGGGCCGGCTCAACCGGTGAAATACCACGACCTCACAGAAAACAGGCGTGAAGTAGAAGTACTGCGTTTTGTCTGATGAGTTAGGTGCCGGAGGCCTATTTCAGTCCTCTTCCCCTTCCCATTCCCACCATATAGACGAAGCGAGAGAGGTGCGCGAGGACCGTGACAAATGAAAATCCGTAATCTCTGCCTACACCACTGGTTTATGGACGTGAATCTATGTCTATCCTCAAGGTTAATCTAAAAAGGTATTAAGTTTTATAATATTGATAAAATCCATTTTCAGGTTTTTGCTATTTATGTTTTTATTTTGGTCAGTTTAATAGATGTTTGCGAGCTCAAGTCCAGTCAGAAAGTCCGCTCATGTCGTTCGTTCCGATCTAACCTGATTGATTACTTCCAGTCCAACAGTTTGTTCAGAATCTAAAGTAATTCTTAACGCCATGTTGACAGGGGTAAAGGTACCGTGTCGTGTAGACGTCTGTTAGCATTGTGACGGATGTATTAGATAGTAATCAGTTGTTGAACGAACTAAATAGAATTGTGGCGTCCCTTATCGCAGTCAACACCTAGTCCATTATCTCACAACAAGAACATTAAAGTAATTTACGCTAGATTCAATTGATACTTGTGTTTTATATCCCTACAAGTTGAGTCCCGTTTAATATAATTGATCTGAGGTCAAGTATTATTCCTCCACACAAATTTTCGTCTCCTACTTTTTACTTTTCGGGAATGAGTTAGAAAAAAAAATTTTTTTTTAGTGCTTGAGAGCTGTGCTTTGATGTAGCAATCAGTTTCTCCAGATGAAATACATTAATATCTCAATTAAATCATTATTCAACGCTTTAATTAGGCTTACTTTGTTTTCTTCCTAGTATAAAAACATTTAATACCTAATAACTCTCACAATACTTAAGATTGTATGGATTATTTGACACTAGTGTCGTACATTCTTCATTCGTACACTTTGACTTGATGGGAAAAATATAAAATGTTTCAACTACTTGTACAATTTTAAGGACTACACAACCAGTAACTTAATATAGGTTAAGTTTATTAAAACTGAACACACAGAAGCCACCCATTCGCTTACAGAAAAATGATCTCACCCCCAAAACATGCGGCCAAGTTTACGATGGGGGATGACAAATATATGAAATTAAATTTGCCAACGGGTTAAGTTAGAGTGCGAATTAAGCTTTGATTGTTTTTTTTTTATTTACGGTCGTTAACGAAGCCGCGTTATGGTATTACTCTGTCGGTTGAATGAGATCGCGACGGGTCTTAATTTGTCGCTCGAATAAATGTTTGGTGTTGTTATAAAAAAAACTTGTGAGTAACGCTTATGACCAAAACAGGCAGGAGTTACATGCCTATTTTTAAGACCTTGTTTTGTCGAGGAGATTTATGTAACTTCCGCTAAACAGGTTATGAATAATTATTAAATATTTAATGTAAAACAATGGCAAACGAGAAAGTCACCTGATTATTTATTTTAAGTGAACGCTACCCATAAACATCTGCAACATGCTAATAAGTTGCTGATGGGTTGTCTATCTTTAATGGACACAGGGGTAAGATAAACAAAAAAAAGTAATATTTCCTTTTCCTATCAACCCCCTTGCAAATCCTCCTCCCTCATCCATTCGCGAAAAAGATGGGAAGGAGAAGAGGCCTAGGATAAGGCCTAACTCTTCAAACAGAAGCAGAATACTTCTCCTTCACGTCTATCTCCTGTGAGATGTGGTATATCAACGGTCGAGGCCTATTTAAGCACCAAATGTTGTTACATGCTAGAACTGTACCGATGGTATCGATGTCGCTCTGTACAATTTAAATATCGTATTAATATTATATATAATAAATGCGAAAGTTTGTATGTCTGGATGTTTGTTATTCTTTCACGCAAAAACGGCTAAACGAATCTGGATGAAAATTGGCATGGACATAGATTATATATATATATATATATATATATGTATATATATATATATATATGTATATATATATATATATAATGTGTAAAAAAGTATTAGGTTCCCATGGATTTTTTGTTTTCTACAAGTGCATATCTACGTATATAAAAGGCGATGTATGTATGTTCCGTATAGATTCCGAAAGGGCTATCCGGGCGAAGCCGGGGCGGGTCACTAGGTAGTAATAAAGTTGACAATTAAATGAGTTTTATTTATTTTAATTCATTTAATTACATTCAAGAATTGTTCAGATCCTTGGTCGATCGTTAGTAAAGAAGTGGAAATGATTGAAATTTTGATTTACAACATTTAAAACAACAATGGTATCATATGCATTCCGCTCACACATCCCCAGAAAGATTATCAGAAATGTATTTCTCAAAGTTCATTTTGTACTGGAGAAGTTAGTCTAATTTGTCAATGCGCGAACTGGGCACCGCTTTAAAACAGTTTTAGATTTGACGACGGCGGCCATGTTGCAAACTTGTTGCCTAATGAGTTTGGCAGTAATTACCAAGTCTAGTGGTTCGTACCAGCGCTTTGTTCGCGCCAGCTGAGAGCCAGTTTACGTTTTAAAAATGTTACTGCCACTAGATATGCACTGTAAGCTTTTATTTTGCGTTAGGGTCTAACGGAATTATATTTATGTCAGTACTCTCCATACAAAACGAGTCCTGCTTTCCAGTACGCTCTTTTGTTTAGATTAAATATCCCTAGTGCTCCGTTCAGACGACACGCCCGCTCCGCTCACGTCACGCGATTATTTAAGTCTATTGCATTGCAAATACTCACGTACGTGTATGGACTTCGATAGATGCAATTTGAGATTTATTAATGAGTCATAAGTCTCAAATTGTATTTAATGAATTTTAAATCGTGTTAGTCGCGGGTGCTGATATGCGAGGCGTGTGGTGTGCGGTGTGCACGTGTCGTCTGAACGGAGCCTAAGTCGGATAGATTTAGAAATACCGCTGAAGAGCTCTGCTAATCTTGGTTTGTTTCTTACTGATGATAATTGACACTATATTGTTGGAAATTAATTCAATTGTTAATAATATTGGATTGATTGGTTATGCAGTGAATGATAAGATAAAAATATATGAAGTCTGACATGTTCTTGATTCATAAGAGTCGTGATGTACCGGAGGAGGCATATTGGATTATTCATACGGCAGACCGAGCGTGCTCTATGAATTATTCAATGTTTCTCCTTAATTTTTTTTCCGCTCAATGGATACGTTTCTAATGAACGTTACCCATCAGCAATTTGTATGGATTAGGAACGTATATAAAACTCGTTTAGTGCAAATGGACTTATTAAATGCGATTCGAATTAGAATTTTGCTACCAGTTTTTTTTTCTAGATAGAAGTCTGCTCAAGTAAAGAGCGGAAAAGATAAAAATGGAAATTGTAGACGGATTTGTGAAGAATCGAGATATAATTAAAACACAGCGGGTCTTAAGAACTGCTGAAAGACGTGAAAACACAAAACAGGATGGAAGGCGCGACAATAGTTCGAAAATAAACTCTTTCACCTATATAATAATATTTAAAATTGAATAAATAAATTAGATAAAGTCCGTCCAAATTTAAATAAGTATACGATTTTGCCCTACCAAATATTGCCTCACGCGGCTTAAGAAGTTTTCACTTCAAATATGTAGGCCAAATACGGTTAGAATAATCCAACTCTGGGATCGATCCGATTATGACCTGGACACCGCTAAAACTTGAGTGAATAGGGTAATGATAAACGAATGCGGACCCTTCGGTTTGTCACCAGTAAAACTAGACAATGTAAATTACAATTTCTACTTTATATTTGCGTAACATATTAAAATATTAAAAAAATGTATGAAAAATAAAGCGAGTTTTATATTTTTTAAATCAGCCAAGCAGAAAATCATGTCTGTTGTATGGGAATCCCCTTAGATATTTTGTAAATTGCTTTACTATTTGTCGTTATAGCGGCAACAGAAATGCAACATCTGTGAAAATTTCAGCTGACTAGGACAGATAGACGGACGGACGGACAGCGGAGTCTTAGTATAGGGTACTTTTAACCGACTTACTAATTACATTATTACTTAGGTAAGCGCCGACAAGCAGGATCGGATCTTTATAATAGCTAGGTCTTCAGTGTAAAATGGTCTTCATATTTGCAAAGCACGAGGAAACTGCTTGAAAACTACTCGCTATAACTTCTTAGCTGTAGAATCAAATAAAACGTAAGATAACGCCGCCTTCGTCATCATCCTCCGACCGGCTTTACGACAAACTTAGCGACCTTAAGCTTTATACTCTAACAGTTAAAGTGTAAATTTGCTTGTGCGCTTTAAATAATAAAACCTTCGATATAAAAGTTTTAAGGGGGAGAATAAGTTTTACGGTGTACGAAATAGAGTTGTAATCTCGTTGTATATTTATAGGCGTAGTGCGAGATTGGCATAAGGTGCCAGCGGGGCGAGAAACTCAAACGAGACGTTTTAGAGAGGGCTTGTTGAGGGGAGTTTCGTGTGAGGCGCCTTTTGTACTATTGTGAAAGAGTAAACTGTTTTTATATTACACCTGCATTTTAGCGGTGACGTTTTCGGTTTGCAGCTTATTTCGCTTTATAAGCTACAACTACATGACTACTCAAAGTAGTGCTGTTAAACACAGTTGTAATTTCACACGTCCCCTTGAGTGAGATGATGGTCTGATGTGACAGTGTGAGCTTCAATTATGTCATGTTTCTTTAAAAACAGTTACTTACTAGATATACCCTGCGGTTTTACCTGTTTCATATAATGCTTGGTCTGAATAGCTTGCATTTGGCTGATTTTTCCTACATACTTAACACTTATCGCTATATTTTGGACAACTCACACAATATCTACCTATATAGATTACAGCCTATGTGCTATTCTGATGTATAATCTATAATATTATAAAGTTTCATTAAAATCCGTTCAGTAGTTTTTACGTGAAAGAGTAACAAACATCCATACATCCATACTTACCAACTTTCACATATTAGTAGCATTAACAAGTACATATTGAAAAGACGCGATTGGTCTGTATCAGACGTAATAATGACGTGTCCGTATTTTTGTGTACTAATTAATTTCGCATACTATTATTAAAAACAACACTATCCGGTGTATACCAGTAAATTCATGGCGAGACTTATCAAGACTATCTCGGTTTGAGCTAGCGAATAGGACAACCCCTTCTATATTTAAAATTCAACATCCGTGCTGAAATGAATTAGGAGATTTAACTCAGTTAAATTGTAAGGGGAGGAACATTCGCCCGGTTTTATAAGACGATGCTATCACAGTTTTTCGAACGACCTAAGGCATGCGATGTAGCGGGTCAGTAATTATTGATCACAATTAGTAAGAGAGGTTCTGGAGGCTTGATTACTTTACATTCCGTTTTCTTATTATTGTGGCTGGAAAAATCTATTATGGGTTACAGTGGTCACTTTACAGAGCCCCCCGACTGGGTTCCCGCCTTGTCGTGGCGTTGGGTCCGTGAGGCAGGACCGGCCAGGAGCCGCTCGGGGTGGGCTCGTTGAAGCCCACCTTCGAGCGAGCTGGAGGGCTGCGGGGACTCGCCCCCGCAGTGAGGGTGAGTCGCAGAGGGAGAGAAGTGTTGGTCACTTTACAAAGGAAATATCCTTTTTTGTCCCCTTCTTTCTCCATTAAGTGCAGGCAACGTATCTGCAACTCAATAGCTTGTTGCAGATGACTATAGGTAGCTGTCGCTTGCTCCCTTGCCACGTCTATATATATATATATATATATATATATATATATATATATATATATATAGACGTGGCAAAATATATATATATAGAATTTTATATATATATATATATATATACATATATATATATATATATAAAATTCTCCTGTCACAGTGTTAGTCGCCATACTCCTCTTTACTTTACGCTACGCTACGTTTAAGTTACGCTTTCACGCGGAAACTACTCAACCGATCATCGAACTTTGTACACGTATTCTTGGAGGTATTAGAAGTAACATAAGATAGTTTTTATGACAAAAAAATTATATGTAAAACAGTGAAGTATGTATGTTCCCTAAAGACCTATAGATTTCGAAACGGCTGGACCGATTTCGATGAGATTTACAGGTATTGTCCGGATTGGCACATTCCTGTGCTTAGTACCGATCGGATCAACATAAGTAGTGGTACCCCGGCGAAGCCGGGGCGGGTCACTACTTCTGCTATAATAAACACATCCTCTCCGCTTACCCTTCAAGACACGGAGCTTGAGTTGATATTGGATATTCTTTGTGATCAGGCTCCAGGCTCTCGTCCCTCGCGTCGTAAGCCTCGTTGTCAAGTCGTGTTGATGAATATTCATAACGCGACGCCTTATTACGTTTATTTAGACCATAGCGAGTTGTTTGCTGCAATTAATTTGCGCGGCCGGGTCGCCCGCCGGTCACAACTTCCAATCCTATTATGTTGTTTTGAATATATTATCTTAACTTCATGAGTCTTATTGATGGACTTTGTGGTACGAGTATTGACACAATCCGACTTAATTAACACTGGCAGTAATAAGGACTGCCGATAGAAGTCAAAATTTAACACAGGTGTGAAGATGCGACAATAGTTCAAAAATAAATTCTACAGTATGTTGTTCACGCGAACTTACAAGATTTTTCCCCTGCCAAATCTCTTTTATGTGATTAAACAAGTTTTAACTATAAAAAAACAGGTGTCAGGGCGCAAGGCGCTCGGACGTTAAATTCGTGACAACGTTACCTAAAACATTCATTTTTTTCAAATTCATTAATTGAATTTAAACAAAACTCTCTCTCTCTCTCTGATGTTGCGCTCTTGCTCATACACATTCAGACACGCGGCACATCCATCGTGCATGATCGGTTACTCTCGGCTCAAGCTCGGGACCCGATCGTAAGGCTACATTTCTAGCAAGTGCCACCTACTATCCATCAATTCACATGATAATTCGACATAAACAACGGCTTTAAATAACATTTTGCAATCAAAACGACAATAACTTGATTCAGTTTGTATGACGACGTCGTCGAAGCATGTAATTCCGTGTCTAACACCCGACAGTTGTCACCTACATAAATTGTATCGAAATTGTGCATTACAATCTAAAACCGTCCCTAAACGTCATCTTGTGTTAGTATCGCCGCACAACTCAGTGGGCAGTACTTGCAAGATCTGCCACAGAGTATAGGTAAACCAGAGACTACAAAAAGATTGGTTAAAATAAAGTGGAGTGGTAGTTTGAATAATAAATGAGATTGTAAGACAGGTAGCCAGCAACAGTTTTCGGTTCAGTGATCTGAGTGGATGACATCTGGAAGATTCATGCGAACATTGTTTCACAGATTGAGAAAAGACTTATGGTAAGGCTCCTCGTATCCGTAGATGTATGTAGAAGCGGAAGAGGTGTGCCATGACTATGCTAAATCGAAATTTGTAATCTCTGCTTACCGCCGTAGGTTAGTAGCGTATTATTTCATTTATAGTGCGCTTTTCGTAAATACATATGGAGTTATTTACAATAATCTATATACTCACTTCACACGCTCGTGTTCTATAGAAATATTCTCGCATGCTCTATCGTCGGGTACTCTGTGCGACGTTCCATGATTTACTTCCCGGGGACACTCAAGGAGCGGTTAATTGTGTACACTGCCGGATAATTTTGATTTACCGCCGTCGCCAGTGTAAACTAGCCTATATTTATGCCACCGATAATCTGTTTAGAGTAGACAGTTTGGTGTTTTGTCCTCGGTTAGACCCTCGATAGCTTATTTGATTTAAATCGACAAAGGAAGTTTGAATTGGCGCTGCACTTTAAGTTGTTCAAAATCGTTCGTATAAAATAATTTCTTTGGTAGGCAACAATCTAATGCGAACTTCTGAAAATTTTGTTATTCCTATTGTCTGCTGAATGGTGATCTTCAATTAGTATATTAGACGATGATTGTGAAAGAAGAATATAAATTATAACATCAGTTAAAAGAAAAAAAGTTGCTCTGTGTCTAAATCGTAGTTTTTTATGTGAGAAGGTGGCAAGCGAGCAAGCGGATCACCTGATGTAAAGTGATCGCTACCCATAGACATCCGCAACAAGCAAATGTGTTTTAGATGCGTTGCCTACCTTTAATGGACAGAGGAGGGCATAGACAGGAATACGGATATATATATTATAAGGAACGGATGGGAAGGGGAAGAAGACTGAAATAAGGCCTCCGGAACCTCACTCATCAGACGAAACGCAGAATACTTCTACTTCACGCTTGTCTTCTGTAAGGTCGTGGTATTTCACCGGTCGAGCCGGCCCATTGATGCAACAGATGTTGTTGTTGAGGGCTTTATCACTGTTATGTGATTACGTCTGTACCTAGTAAATTTTTTATTATCGATGTATAGCTTCAGAATTGAGTCTACAAACACTCGGCGATATTTCAGACGACCTAATTTAATTTAAGAGTGGCTTGAAGATGTTTCTGCCATGTCATAACATGCAGTACGCTAACTGAAGTCGAGCTCTTGAAACTTATCATGTATGTTATTAAACTTTATTAAGTGGGTAGCTCGGAGCTAGTTGGATTTTACAGCTTGTGTTGTAATTTTGAAGGGCTGCCGTTCCACGATATTAAAATAATTTATTTAAACAAATTCCCTGCTATATAATTTATTATTATATCCCTGCTATATAATTTACTATAATTTATTTAAAAAAAGACCTGCATCAAACATTGTACCAAGTTTTTACAGCCGTATTAAATTATTTCACTTAAACTCACCAGACTTTTCTTTAAAATCGTCTTAAAATATTAAGAACTCTAAACCGCAATTTATAATTTAGTACAACGCCATCTATTTCTACATTAATAGACGATTTAAACTACCCACTATGTTTATTACGCATTTAACTAAACCGTGAATCTATCACGCAGAGAGGACAGGTTAAGACGAGTTTGAGTTACGATTAAAAGTATATCTATCAACCACAATATAAAACAGTTCAAGTGAGTTCCCTCTGCGCTTTTACCAGGACGCATGTCAGTTTAAATAAACGTTCAGCTGTCGTGGGAATTTGTTGCTCGAGTCGTTAATGTGATATAAAAAATAAAACGTCGTTACCTTCTCTTGTCTTTCATCTTGCGATATATCCGCGGCGTTGAACTCCTGAGGGACCGTCTCGAGTGGAATCTATAAAATAAAACGACCTCTTGTCCGCAGTTGCTGCTGTTGTTTAAAACTCATCGGGAAACTTAACATTGATGTTGGCGATGGATCCCAGAGCTGGGAAATCGTGTTTGAGCGTTTCTGTGTAACCTATAAGATTATATACCTTGTTATCAACGGCTGTAATACTTATATAACTTTAAACTTACGTGGTTTTTATTAAAATAAGGTTTGTAAGAGACGGGATTTTAGGTTAGTTTGTACAAGTTTCGTGTACCATATTTTAAATGGACTATACTGATAAATTGTTTTTATCTGCGGAATATTAATCTTTTATTATTTGTTGACAGAGTAATGGCAACACTTACATGTCGGAGCCCCGGCGTAAGAGGGAACTGCCCGCGCGGCCCAACCACATCCTGCTCTACACCATCATCAATCCTGCCTACCCCATCACTGTGGTGAGTACCTATTCTTTGTACTTCGACGACCTTGACCGGATCGTCGGTATATCTTGTAGGATTTTCACGTGGGTACCGTTCCTCAATATTGAGTGCTCTATTGTTTGACCTATAAAAGCTTTGTTCGGTACGGGAGCACAAGCCTTTAAAGAAAACTACGAACTTAATTAAAAGAACACATCTGATAATTCTCTGGTGTTGTAGATGTTAGTGGATCAAGTTATATCAGGCGACCAACTGATTGTTTTCACTATTTATTCTGTATAAAACTGCAAGTTTAGTTGACCTCATGAGTCCTAAAGTTCTATCCATTAAGCTATGTATTTTTATACACAGAAGCATTCATACCTTAAAATTAATTTAATATTAGAACTTCACGCGCTTTATATTCTGTAGTACATATTCTAGATTAAAGACTTACGATTTTCCAATTCAGTTACTGTACAATGTAACGTAGCTGGCGGTATTCCAGAATTTGCCACTCTCCAATGCATAAACAGTCTCCCAAAGCACATTGAGACGATAAACAAAGCCAAGGTACCTGTTGCTGACTGAGCGCACGCAACGCCCCATTACGCCACGAATGGATTTCAATGGCTGCGTACCTAAAGTTATTCAATTCACTGCTATTTACTAGGATTACGATCGCGAGCCGAGGACTCGTAGGCTGTATTTTTTTGGCTCATTAAATAGAAATGTTTTCTTTTGTAAGAGGTATAAAAACGATTGTCATGTTAGGCAAAGTACGCGGGTCGCAAGAGTTAGAGGAAAGAGATAGTGGATAAGCAAAGGATCTCTCGTAGAAGTTTTAGTTAATTAATTGGTCGAAGATTCGATGTAAGAAATGTACACCCTCGTCTGTTATTTGATTAGGACCTAGTTTTTATCTCTTTATTTTGTATGTATGTAATCGTCGTCGAGTTTAACGTTTTGTTATACATTTGTCAACATTAATTTGACCCGTATTGTTTTTACGATTTAACAGTGTCGGCCCCAGTTTGATCTCGGCCACGCATTTGTGCTTTTTCAACGTATAATGAAACACATTGACTAGGAGTTGTACCCTAAAATATTTTAAAAATTGGTTACATTTTTGCCTAGTGCTATGCTAATGCTTCACTGATTTCTAAGTCTGGCGTCCCCTTAAGCGGTTTGATCATTTTAACATACGATCCCCTTCGGTTCAACTTTAACATTTGAGCGGGCAGCGTGCATTAGAATTTGTTGGATCATCCTCGCCGATGTCTGTTCCCATGTTAGTGTTAGTATGATTTTAAACCTTTGGGGATTTTATTGCATTCCAAATATTTAAGATTGATCTTTTTTAATGTTAAGTAGGTTACAATCCCTATCCCTACTAATATTATAAATGTGAATGTAAGTTTGTTTGTTACGCTTTCACGCGAAAACTACTCAACCGATCACCATGAAACCTTGTACACATATTCTTAGAGGTATAAGAAGTAATGGGATACCTTTTAACGAAAAAAATAGTATATAAAAAGCGAAGTATGTATGTTCCCTATAGACCTATAGATTCGAAACGGCTGGACCGATTTCAATGTAATTTACAGGGATTGTCCAGATTAGCACATTCCTGTGTTCGGTAGCAATCGGATCAACGTAATTAGTGGTACCCGGGCGAAGCCGGGGCGGGTCACTAGTACTAAATACATGTAAGACAACTGATTGATACTTGATTGTAGTTTATGTATAAATCAAGTGGGTTAAAACTCATTTATATTTATTAGCTGTATTGTATTCACAGCAGTGTTGTGCAGCGTTAGTTCCTAGTTTTAACTCTCGATCCGGCAATTAAAGTCATAGCTTAACAACCCTGGTGTTGAATTGTCGCAAACTTATCGTCTCCCTAACGGCCCTGTGCTATGCTATCGCCTATGAAATTCACCAACACGCGCCGCGAGTCTGCCAATGTAAACTTGCTTGTTTTGGCTTCTTTGTTGCGTCACAGTTGCAATGACGGTCACTTACCGCGTAATGCTCCATCTAGAGAGACCACACGTTACTTTAAGCACGGGAGTTTTTTTCAATTTAAATTATTAATGTAATTCATGATGCTAATATAATTCAGTTACAAAGCGCATACTAACCCATGATTCGATAAATCAATTTTCATTTATGTCTCAATAATTAAATAAACACTCACGTCCGTAACCCAGAGGGATAGGCAGAGGTTACGGATTACCAGTTGACACACATCTCTCGCTTCTAAATCCATACATCTACGAATACATGCTGATCGATACAAGCTCTCCTGTTTCGTATCCTGCCTGCCACTCACTTTAGCAACATTTGTCTGGTTCTGGCAACCCCAGAAACACACTTTTCTTAATTGCAGTCACAATGTTCTCTTTTAAGCCACACTTTTCCCTTATAAAATACTTTTCAAAGACACGTCTAACTAATATATACAAATATCACATATCCTTCTCGGTTTCATTCATTTTATTCGCCATCTTCTGTGTAATATTTTTATAGAATAACAAACGTAATACGTCCAAGTAACGGATAACAAGTACAGGCGCTCCTATAATATGTTCAAGCGCAACATATGTGACTTGCAACGTTTCCATTGCTTTGTTAAAAATGTACGCAACAGCTGTAGTACAGCGCTAACATATATATGAGATGTTATTGTCGTATATTTATTTTAAACAAGCTGTTTCCTGCGATTTCGTCCGCGTGGAAATAAATTCGAGAAAACAATTTCGAGGGTTTTTCAGTTTCGCGGAACCCTAAATATTTTGCTTGGATTAAATTAGCCTATTTGAATCCCGACAATATTAGCTATCTTCCAGTAAAAGTCCCATCCGAATCGGTTCAGTCGTTTCGGAGATTACCCGGAATAAACAGACAGACAAAAATTTTAAAAATTGTATATTCGTTATAAGTACCGTATATACATCCTGTGTATTGAGTATGGAAATGTTATTTTGATATTACATACAGACACTTCAATTTTATTTATCAGTATAGATGTAACTTGAAAGTATTTATTTATTATTAAATATACTGTGCATTTTCTGTTCTTTGTCCACATTGCTTTATTAAATAACAGATTCTTTTATTGTCGTTAATTATTCAACAACACTGTTTGTAGTTTAATTTTAGGGTTCCGTACCCAAAGTTTTTAACGTTTAACGGGACCCTATTACTAAGACTCCGCTGTCCGTCAGTCACCAGGCTCAGGCCGTATCTCATGAACCGTGATAGACAAACAGTTGAAAATTTCACAGATGATTTTTTCTGTTGCTATAACAAATACTAAAAAATGGGATAAAATAGTTTTTTAGGGGGCTCCAATGCAACAAGTGTGATCGATGTTGAAAGACATGTACATACACAATAATACCGTTCCAGTTCTGAGTCCGAGTATCGCGTACGCGGACTCTGTGTTGCTAGGTTTTCTGACGCCCGCATGGCTCTCATAGCGCTGTCTGAACGACTGAACCGACTGACGTCACTACTGTCAGGATAGCGCTGTATACGGCCATAAAGTTTATGTGTGCGTGACACGAGTTTGTACGACAAACAAGCCAAAGTTATGCACGCACACACCGCTTATTCTACTTGAACTATCTAAAACTGGTTGAAACTTTCGCTTCGTTACACTAACAACGGAGGCGCATCTCAATCGAGCATCGCACGCGAGTGCATTTGAACCGAGCGGTCGCCGGGTGAAGTTTCGATCGATGCGATGCGTGGGATGAAGGAGCGAGCTTGCTTCGGAAATTGCCTTTCTTAATGTTCGTACCAATCATAATATACACAAGACTAACTTTGGTATAGTGGCTTACCATTTTGTATCTTTTAAACTAAAAAACTACTTCGAGAAGGAGGTCAATCGCCGAATCCGACTCGGATGGGCAGCGTTCGGGAAGCTGCGAGAAATCCTCACGTCCCAACGTCTACCGCAGTGTCTCAAGACGAAAGTCTATGACCAGTGTGTGTTGCCAGCGATGACTTATGGTACTGAGACGTGGCCCCTCAATGCGAGTACCATTAGACGGCTCAAGGTCACCCAAAGGGCAATGGAGAGGGCAATGCTCGGAGTCTCTCTGCGTGATCGCATCAGAAATGATGTGATCCGCAGTAGAACCAATGTAACCGACATTGCCCGAAGAATTGCAAACCTTAAGTGGCAATGGGCCGGACACATTGCTCGCAGAACGGATGGCCGATGGGGCCGAAAGGTCCTAGAGTGGCGGCCACGTACAGGTCGACGCAGCGTAGGTAGGCCTCCCACACGATGGACCGATGATCTGGTCAAAGTTGCGGGAGCCCACTGGATGAGGGTGGCAGAGGACCGATCTTTGTGGCGATCAATGGGGGAGGCCTACGTTCAGCAGTGGACAGTTATCGGCTGAAACGACGACGACGACGTGTAGATGCAAATGGTTTGTGTCAAATTGATCTATTGTTCATACAAGAATGTTTGGATGCTGTTAAAGATAAAATAATCATTGCAATATCTTTTGTTTTCGTCCACCAAAACTAGATGGCGCTGATCTTTAGCCAAACACGCTAGCGATGTGTTCGGTTCGATATGTTAGTACTACATTTTGTGAATAAAGATATATTGTTTAATAGTGAGTCAAATCAAGTGTTTAATTATTGTAGTCTCTCTTCTTATTCCCTCTTTCCCTCTCTCTCTATCTCTATCTCTCTCTTCCTCTGTACCATCTCCAATAGTAATAGTGAGATATTTTGATATAAACATGCCTTCAAATAGCTCAATTACTATGGCCAGTGCTGAAAGATTAGATATGGGCTAGCATTAAGTGACATACTCTGTGATACGATACCACGAATATTTCCCCATATAATTTATCCCCGAAAACCATTTAGCGTTCAACTTCCAACCTCTTTAGTATGTAATTAAATATTATATATATGAACTCTTTAAGATGTGATATATCGTAAAAAATATTTTTTTAATAATCTTATTTCGTAAGATGAAAACCGTGGAATTTATCTAATCCATGGTACAGTCATAAAATTAGTTTTTTATGTCCCGATAAAAATAGACGCCACTGGAACGGTCCGAAAACATTGACAAAGATCTCGGAGAGTGTCTCATGAAATATTTGATAAAACGATCATACCTATGAATCAGTTCTGAGTTGTCAGTCTTCAGAATTGTTTAGTTTACTTGCTGTGAGTTCACACTGTCGAAAACATACACTCAAAACATTTGGTCGTCTCAGTTTTTTGTGAGAAAAAGATAAAGATAAAGCTAGTAGAACAAGTTTATATACGCTATGGAGACTCACAGTAAGAATTACGACGGTTGCGAATGAAATATCCCTTCTGACTTTAATACCTGATGCTTATACTGGGATATAATAATTTGTACCTTGTTTCACAGCTAGTTGGAATTTTTGCGGGCAAAAGGGATCTCTAGAGAAAATAATATATTTTACTTCCACTCAAGTGTGCAAACACAGAGAAGCTCTTAGTTAACACTCACCTAAACGAACCATCAACGCAGATAACCTTTAAGCGCAGGAATTGTGAAGTTATCTCGATATTATAGAGTCTGAAGTTTTATTACTCTGTGCAGATCTTGATATGGGGTTTTATTGGACTCGGCGGCTATGTGGTCCCGACCAAGTTTGTAGATTTCTTTAAGGAAGTTCGACTTAGTTGATACCTTTTGGTTTACTTCGCTCGGTTAACGTTGATTGATTTTAATTGTTGATATATAATAATTTAAAGTTTTTTTTTTGTTTTTATAAAAATTATAAACAATACTATTAAACATTTACAACGCTACTAAGGTTTTAATAATTATCTTATAATGTAAAGGGAACAATTGTTAGAGACCTCTCCAAATGTATATTTGTTGGTTAGGTTACAGGTTTATGTATATTGGATGTTACTTATTCATTTTATAATCTGTGTGATTTTTTCTCTTTGGCCTCTGTCTTCGTCAAGAGCGCACGTTGTGTTTAAAATGTATATTGGAAAAGAACAAGCCTTTGATTTATCAAACACTTAAAAAAGAACAATTAATAATGTAAAACACTTACCATTATTGGTCCTTCGAGCCGGATCTACATTTTGAAATAAGATGTCTTGATTTACTTTGATACATTTGGTACACAGCCTGCAGCTGTAAAGCAAATGGCGGATTATCATGGCCAAACTTGTTCAAAACGTAATTGGTCTCCCGCTCATCGGTCCTTGTTACGTTTTGGTGACACGAGAATACCGACGCCTATCTTCGCTTTTGCTCGCGTGACAAATCGCAAACGGCCCAATAATATTTTCCTCCATTTCGCTCCACGTGAGAAGACCTCATAAATCACATTAGCGTCATATTGCTCTGTAATTTATTTGCGATATAATAATTCTGTCGTAATGTAAGAACAAAGATGGGGTTTTTAGAAATAAATTTATCGTTGCAGACAGGTTCTTTTCCTTTTACTCTTCCCATACTATCAGGAAGGGATGGAAAGAGGACTGAAATTGGGCCTCTGGCGCCTCACTCATCAGACGAAACACAGAACCATACTTCTACTTGACGCTTGTTTTCTGTGAGGTCGTGGTATTTCATCGGTTGAGCCGGCACATTCGTGCAACAGATGTTGTTGCGGGCTCTACCACTGTAACAATTTTTGGATTATAAGTAGTTCTATGGAAGACAAAAGCGTCGTCTTATGCGAGACATATCCGCATTACGAATGTATACATAATATATATTTTTGAAGTGTAAACTTCTTTAGCCGCGTTAGACGATATTAGGTACGGGGAAAATCTTATAGGTATATGCTCGAGATGCGTCAGCAACATGCTTATTTGAATTTGGAACAGTTTCATTCAACTTTTTTCATTTATTTTACATGTATTCAATTTTGAATTTTATTTGTTAACATACCAGAGTTCATTTTTGTTGATTATTTATTTTTGTTCTATTCGGTAGTCCTTATGACGGCATCTGTTTTTTTAGAGGTAATATCTCAGTTAATAATACATACCGTATTATTAACTGAGATAGGTCTGAATGTAATAAATAAATAGAATTTGGGATCCCTGAAACGTTTGTACCCTAATGAGTTTTTAATATCTCTAAACTGCACTATTTAAGGGTTTTTTCGCTTTTCAATGTTTTTCTCTTGGTTTTTTTAACCTCCTATTTTATTTAATGTATTTAATAATTAATATTGAAATACGTATATCTATTGAAGCTGGCCAGGTATTCTGTCTGTATTGCGAGGGATTTTCTGCCACATTCCGAGAAGTGGCACAAATCAGTTATTGGCATGGATTCCGCGCGTGCTTCGTACATAATCTTTGGCATCGGCCATGTTATATGTCGCATAAGCAGTACTGCAACAAGACGTCCAACTTCAGGCGGATTTAAAGAAAATATTTTATATAATTTTAAGACAGAAAAAGAACATGCTTGTCTTGGTACATAGTATAAAACAAAGTCGCTTCCGCTGTTTGTTACCTCAGATCTTACAAACTGCGCAACGGATTTTAATTCGGTTGTCATCAACAGACAGAGTGATTCAAGAGGAAGGTTAATATGCATAATACATGCATATTATAGTAGTGTAAACTTGCCAAGAAGTTTTTCATTTAATAAATTGTATATTTTAGTTAATAGAAATTTAGAATATCATTGGCGAAATTGGCCAAATATTTTCCGTTAGGGTAGCGTTGAATTTATCACTTCCCCTTGCGAGTCTGCTATCGAGACAGCGCCCGGATATTTATTGATACACAGACCGACTTTAGGACTGTAAATATTTATTTATTGTTTTGTCATTAAATTCAAGATATTAACAACTGCATAATAACATGAGACTCGCATCGAATGCGACATCCCGACATCTTTTTATGGGTAAGCCAGTATCTATTAATTGTAGGGCGGAATGAAGTTTGCCGGCCAGCTAGTATGACACATAATAATCTATATCCCCATCAGATATTAGGTGAGGGTATTTTCCGATACAGTATCCTAGAATATATTTCTTGTTGGATTGTTTGACGACTTGAACCTATTCTGTTCACTGTGCGAGTCGCTGTGACGTAACAGCACTCGGGTATCGTGTTATTGTGCAGGATATTGATTTAATTTCTAAATTATGAAAGATGCATACAAAAATGTAACATAAGTCATTAGCGGACGAAAAAAAAACATAACGAATTGGGAGGTTTTTTCTATAGGTCACGTCATGTGTTTACATCACGCGTAAGTGTCGAAACACTAGCCGTCCTCTTTTTTCTTATTATTTTAATTACGCTATCCTTTTCACACCATGTCATGTGTGAAATTGCTGTCTCTGTCTTTGGAAAACTTTTGATCGGTGATTTTGTATGCGTATAACATTATAGTATAAAATATAATTGATACTAAATTATTTTGGTAATTGGTAGATTGTATGGCAAATAATTAACTGATAAATAAAAAGCTAGTACTATTACCTGCGTGGATAACATAAATCTCTTTTATAAAGTTGACGTAATCAGCAGTGACAAAGTTTCCAAAATAAAATTCGCTCGGAACTTGATTAGAAAGTAAACGTGATTTTATCATCTTTCTGTCGCTGGAGTTACCTTTTAAACTTTATCCTTTACCTTTCACAGGTCGCCTGATATTTTAGAGTGATTATATGCTCAATATAATAGTACAATTATCATGTTTGCTATATTATTTTTAACCGACTTCAAAAAGGAGGTCATCAATTCGACTGCATTTTATTGTATGTATGTGACCTCATAACTCCGCTCCTGGTTAACCGATTTTGATAATTCTTGTTTTATTCGAGAGCTAGTGCTTCCCAATTGGTCCCATTTTTTTTTAGTCAAGATCCGACCGGTAGTTTTTGAGTTATTCTTAATAAAGCGTAATATGTAAAAGTTGAATTTGACTTTCTTGGTTTACGACGCTGACTGCTAAAATAAATATGATTAAGAATCGATTCTTATGTTTACTTGCGTAAAAATTTTTTTTTGTTGCATTATTTGTTATTGAATATAGTTTTCTTGTAGTCGGTTTTGTTTTTGTTACAAATTGTGTAACCATTTAACTATCATCGATGCAAACATGACTTGACTTACAATCGGCTTCTACTTCTTGTAATTGAACCACCATCGTACAAGAGAAGTAAGAACTTCAACTCAGATTCTATTGAAGCAAACAACCACGATAATATATAAAGTTTTATAGATACACGTGTTTATATTTTACTTAACACTTTTCTTCGTTATAAGTTTGTTTCAAAACAAGATGGAAAAGATGTAAACATAGGATACACCTTATCTTTTACGCTCAAAATTAGGTAAATTTCAAAATATTTTCGAAACACATTTTTTTCTTGGACGTTTGTTTATAAATTTTTCATCTCGATTTGGAACTGATACAGTTTTACTTTGATTAGGTAATAAAAGCTATGAATTTTGATGTCATTAGGGTTCTAAGGTCGCTTTACTAACAATACCGATAGCAACTCGTTTAAGCATGTTTACAAATAGTACAGCCGATACGTCGCTAAATCACCAGTCGCTTATCCGCGTCGGATATCCGAACGGCGAGGCTTATCTGACATTAGCCTCTTAGCCGCCATCTTGTCCGCCATCTTGGTCGCCTATCGCTGCGCTTTGATGTGTTCCCAACGGGGCCTTGTATCCGAGTCGGGAGAGATTTTACTTGATGTTGTAACGCGTGGCCTACATTGTCCCTGCCCTTTTTGATTCATGTAACGTTTGACATAAATACAGACGATATTTTTACAATGTCCGACTTCACTTTTCAGTGGAATTTAGCTAATAAATTGCTACGACATTTTTATCGTACCGTTTAATAGAAAATGGGACGCGACTTTCGGGATTCCGGTTTTGTATCATTGTTGTTTATACGTAGATCGATCATCTTACCTTATATTTTTTTTACTTTTGGGGATTATATTTGGGCCTCCCACGTAGACCAGACGGCGGACGTGGTGGACGCATTATTTTTAGTAACTATATTAAATCTTAGCCATAATTGTGTGGTCCATTGGACAATTTATATAAAAGCTTTTGGTTTATGATATGACATGAGAAATTTACAGTATCATCTGTTTAATTTGATCAGGATACATTTATAAATGTGATTAACACAACACACACATACTTCGCTTCATATATATATATATATATATATATATATATATATATATATTTAAAGTATCCTATGTTACTTCTAACACCTCCAAGAATATGTGTACAAAGTTTCATGATGATCGGTTGAGTAGTTTTCGCGTGAAAGCGTAACAAACAAACTTACATTCACATTTATAATATTAGTAAAGTAAGTAGGGATGAGGTATAACTTTCTAATTAATTTTATTATTTACTGAAGTATTTTATAAAATTTCTTAAATAAACATAACAGCGGGCACTATCTAATCTGCCTAATAGTTAATCTGCGGTCCATTTAATATGATGGCGGATTTAACGTGAATCTAGGGCCCCGCTAGATATGAGTGAAGTTCTCTAATCTCGGATATTGTAGGACCGAGCTGTACGAGGGGCACTACAAGAACTCTTGATTAGGGAATATTGTTTACTTAATGTTGTACTGTTACTTCAAACTACAGCCTTCATTTCGGAGGGTAATGTTTTGTTCAATAGTTAGCTATGGGGTTAAGTTATAACTTAATGACTTGTTGATGAGTGCGACATGGCGTCTCAACTATGTTAATTGATCTCTATCTAACAATATCCTTTAAAAGTTGCCAGCTTTTGAATATCAAAAAGAAAGGTGCCTCAGTTGAAATCACACCAGCGCGGTTAGCGGTTAGTAGAGTATAAAATGTAATGCACATATTTCCGTGTACAATTTGCATGATAAAGTCTATGCTCATAATTGCTGTGACGTCGGAACAAATGACACACACAATTTGTTTTCGTTCGTCAATTTGTCGAAATTGTCCTCCGAACCGTTTTTATACTAAGGCATTTTTGTTTATTTAATCTGTGGCCTTGTCTGGAGGATTTTTCGGTATCTGTATTTAGGGAACGTGTTGTTGACAGTTTTTTGTTGTCTTTTTTACTTAATGGTAATGATTTGAGTGATAGTGAGGTCCGTAACCAATTTTCATGACACGGTTTCGATTCTACTAAACTATACTCAACCACAAAAGCTTTTTTCACATAGCTTTTTTTCCATTCCCTGTCTATCCCTTTCCCATCCTTTCCATATTAGAAAGGGGCAGACTACAATTAGACCTCCGGCACGTCACTCATCAGACGAAACGCAGACTACTTCTAGTTCACGCCTGTCTTCTGTGACGTTGTGGTATTTCACCGGTCGAGCCGGCCCATTCGTGCAAAAGATGTTGTTATTGCGGGCTCTGCCACTGTTAAACAACCGAAAATTTTATTCTTTAGGCATTACATATCTTTTATAAATTAGTATATTAAAATCCCTCGCTTCTAACGGCCCTACCAAGGTATCTCTGGTAATATTCAATACGTATTACGTATCAGATAACTGTTACCCGAAGCACCAATAACCAGGTAACGGCAGCTCGTTCCGCTTATCTTCAGGTTCCAGCCTTCACTGAGGTTGTGTAATCTTATATAGAGCCTTTAATCAATTTAATGGTTGGTAAAAATAACTTTGTTTTGTCTTTTAATAATTTATTTATTTTTTAACACATATTTCGTAGTTACAATGTATACAACTTTGCTTAAAGTTAATTCTTTCGTGGGTTCCAGTTTTTTATTCTTTTCACATTGGTTATATATTTATTATAATAAAAACGTCTGACAATTACACTACAATATATATGTTTTAATTTGCGCATTATTAAATGAAAGAACACCAAACTTGATTCACAAACAAGTTGAATGATAGATATACATACAATATTATTAGAGTGACAAATTTAGCGTACCATTGTAAAACTATCGTATGTTTAGTAAGGTTTATGGACCGTAAAATAATTCTATTCTTAATATAGTTGCATAATAAACGCTCGGGTGTAGGAAACGCAGCGGTTTACCACTGTGTTTGGTAGTCCACAGCATTGCAGTTTATATCTATACAAATATAATTGTTTAACCTGTAACAGTTGTTAGTGGAATTCCGTTAAGATACGATCCTTGAGGAATATGCTAGAAGGTATGCCATAATATATTCAACGAGAAATTCAGTGATATGTCTCGGTTTATAATTATATCTCATATAAGGCAGTCTCGGGACATGAAAGTAAGTAACACAAATACCACTATTTATATACATTAAGTAAGTTACTGTCAGCTAACAGACATCCTTTTAAATCGCCACAGAGATCGGTGCCTTGCCGTGGTCCAGTGGAATCCCACAATTTGTCTACACAGGGTCGTTCGCTGGACAACAACGTACGTTCGTTACGACCTGTACGTGGCTTTCTTCTGGTGGTTTGCTTCTAAAGATATCCTGTCCTATGGGGAAAATTATTGATGAACGTAAACATTTACATCGTAACACATCCATTATAGCAGACGTCTTAAAGGCAGCATCGATTGCAAACTAGCCGGCGCTTGTTGACTTTTGATTTGTGGCCGCACGGCTGGCGGGCTGATTGTGCATTTCGGAGTAATTTATTGCTTTTGCAAGTCGGACGTTGAGTCAGTCCTATTGAATATCGATGTGATTAGCCGAGCGCGTTTTGTTGTCGAGTGAAATACCACGACCTCACAGAGGACAGGCGTCAAGTAGAAGTATTCTCCTTAGTTCTTGAAGAGGCTGGGCTGACGGTGTTGGGGATTCATAGGAAAGGGAAATAACCATTTTCTGCTTATCCCCCCTCCTTTATACATTAAAGGTAGGCAAAGCATCTGCAACTCATTTGTTTGTTGCAGATGTCTATGGGTAGTGCTCATTTGATATCGGGTGAACCGCTTGCTCGTTTGCCATCTTCTACTATAAAAAAGTGTAGTCCGGTGTATGCACCGACTAGTTTAGAGGCCTTCGTCGGCCTGAGTGGGATTAGGATTAGACGGTACGGTACATGGATTAAATAAAAAAATAATCAAAAGTGTCCAGCGAAAGTTGCAATACAATGATTTTTATTCTAAATCGATCGAGTTGTATTTCGTATATATGTAGGGTAGACGTAGCTTCGCGCAGCTTTTGACAGGAATTCGTCAAACCGGACACTTCCCTGAGCCCGTGCCAAGTGAACTCGACCTCAATATCAACCGATGCCCGCACTATTGCTAATTTACCGGCTATTTTCTTATCTTGTCGGCGCTGTTACCATGTCACGCAAACAATTATTAAATTTTACACAATTAGTTGACATCAATGACATGACAAGACTTAACCGTGTTAAATATTTTGAATTATAAAAATGACAATGGTTTTATTTAGTTTGCATATGCGAATAACTCTCTCAGAAAAACTCAAAGCGACTCATACTTTTCATTCAGGTTCTATTATTTTCTTTCTTAACTGCTAAATTGTTAAAATAGTGCAATGTAACAAAATATATTCCAACTCTGAAACTATCGGACACATTATTGTTTGACTCTACTAGAAATGAAACACTGCATTTCCTCGACTTGAAGACAGAAGTGTCAGCCCATTAGGTCACGTAGTCCTCGGTTCAGTCAGTTGGCGCTCTGACATTTAAATATCAAAACTTTACCCCGCCGTGTCGTATTACAAACGGTCATAATTGAATTCATTCGTACCGCTTGTTTTAAACTTTCCGTCCGCCATTTGCTGGCTGTTTATAAATATGATTGTTTAACCAATTTGAACTTTTCTAAGATGTCCTGTTTTTAAGTTTTATGTCAATCAAACAACAGTGACGATTATTTGTTTCGGTCGACGTGTCCTCCAATGGACGTAGTCCTCGTTTAATCATCACAAAGATCTGTCTCTACCTACCCTACCCTCACAGTCATCATCATCGGCCCATGTTCGTTGTCGCCATTCTAGGACCTTTCATCGTTTATTGCTCTAGAATTATTAGTGGTAATTTGGAGGTTGACGTATTTGTGTATATGGTATCAGATTACGAGCAAGGGCCTCATCTAATGTTGAATATACTACCCATCATCATCCGCAAAAAAACAGATTTCTTTAGGAAAGAGATCCTACTGGCCGCTGGCTAATCAAAATTCTACTGCAGAAACAGGTAACGAAATCAATTCTCCACTTCACGCCCGTATTCTGTAAGATTGTGGCACGCACATACCTCTAATTAATACAACTCTCAAATGACTCACACTAAGCTGTTGAGCGGATACATTTTGAAACAATATAGGCACGTAGAGAAAGCAATTAGCGCGAAGCCAAATCATAAGGCGTGTCGGATGCGACCGAAATATCGATTATTATTAGTGTACTATAAGCACGTGACAGGGGGAGGTGTGGGGGGAGGGTAAGGAAGGCGGTAACAATTTGGCAAGCATGTCTGGTCGTTGGTACGGATGTTGAAAGAATAGGAATTCTGCATTGGAAATTAGTCACGGATAGACGTAACGCGGTCAGTGACAGGCAATATTACACTCTAGTGTCTTTTATATACGTCGAAACTATATGACAGCGGTATAAAAGAGTCGACAGTGGTCATTTTATTATGGATCTAGAGTGCCAGGGCATCGGCAATAATCACAAATGCGTTGCCTGACTTTAATGGACAGAGGACAGAAAAAAGGATATTTCCTTTTCCCATCCCGTCACATCCTCTTTACCTTCCCATTCTTTCCTTATAAGAAAATAAGAAGGAGAGGAGGGTCTTCTGTGAGGTCGTGTTATTTCACCGGTCGAGTCGGCCCTGTAGTACAACAGATGTTGTTGTTGCATTCCCACTTCTTTTCACAATTCCCAAATATTTATACGAAAACTAATTTAGATACTTGATACATTTAATTCATAATAAAAATTAACTGTTTAATGGTTTATAGTGTTATAAAAGCATTTTCTATGATTTAACGATTTTGTTAGCGAGTCGTTAAATGTATGTCGTGAGTGGACAGTGGCAACTTTACGATATCCGTCCATCAAACTGATAGTTAAATGTGGTAAGAAAAATTAATTTTAATAAAATTTATTACATTTTTAAATGCTGATAGACATGAAATGGTGTTTCTTGCTTCTGCTTTTAGTCCGGTCGTCAAAAACGTGGTGACATGTTACATATATATATGTTAGTCTTAAGTCTTTTATATGTCCCCATATGTATTAGAAAACATATTAACATATTTCCATATGAACAATCTTGGAGGTCGTACGTCGACTAGAATGGCGACCATAACCCACTAAGATATATACGTGACTGTGAGTTCACACCGCCGTAAACATTGATATAAACCATATTGTCTTCTCAGCTTTTTCAACATGTGCTCTGTGCATAATGTTGCCAGTATAAACACCGTGTAACGATGTAGAAAAAACAAGAGAGGCCTTCTTACATTTCCTGACGCTTTGGACGCATTGGGAAATTTATTTTATCTGCCGTAACCCTTTAGCCACGTATCCATCATGAGCAGTAGTGGCTCAGTGGTGTAACCCCCAACTTATACGTACTATGTGTCACTTACTTAAATACTTTGTGTAATTTATTTCATCACCACTGCCCCAAAAACGGCGAAGCAAAACATCGTGAGGAAACCGGCATGTCGTAGAACCACTAGATTGGTAGACATGACATCTACCAACCCGCACTTGGCTAGTGTGGTGGATTACGGCCCATTCCCTCTCTCGGAGTGGAGGCCTGTGTCCCTGCAGTGGGTAATATAAAAAAGGCTGATTTAATATTGTTACAATACTGTCACGTGTGATAATGCGGTCTTCCATCTTGAACGCTAACAACATAAAGCTGCAAGTTTGTTAGCCTTTCATTACCTGTAACCCTAATACTATCCTAGACTGTCGTTAATCTAGAAACTTCGCTACAGTGTCATGCAATACAAGTACAAGTACATTGCAAAAGTAAACTCTATTCAGATTGATTTAAGATCGCTTTTTATTTATAGCTCGTCGTATCCGATTTCAAAATCTTCCAGATATTTTACATTTAATGACATCGTAATATTCAATCTATATTTGCAGAAGTAGGCAACATTTTGCCTTGTGACCTAATTTCCACGATGCCTCGAAACGGTGAAATCTTCTGGGGTAAGCTCCAGTAAATGGGATACATTTTATTCTATTCGTACAAACCGATCAGTAAAATATTAGTGTTAATATTTAAAATGTATTTTTTAAGCGGCAAGTCCCGATAAGCTTTCTCAGATTAATATTTGTAAAGAAATTTTCATTTACTGTAATTTTTACGACCTTCTGACATTCGGGTAAATATTTTGGTCAGCAACGGAAAGGAATCATTCCTCTTGCTCTCGTCTGATCCACGGCAATCGAACACGTGCCTCCTCACCGCCACAACTCTGGCACACGTATGACGTTTTAACTGATTTTTTATTTAATCTTGCCCAATTATGAAATTGTTCTAGAATGACTTCGGTGTATAGCAAGCAGGCCTTATAAAATCTTCTTATATTTGAAATTTATGCAGAAAGGCTGTCCGTCTCAGTAAGACGAAAGGTATCCATTCTTATTACGAGTAGCGGCTTCCAAACAGCTTTTCATCACCTAAAAAAACCATAATCACAGATTATTACACTCACCCTCTATTTACGCCGCGTCACTTATTCCAGGAGATTCTTTTTGCGAGGTAAAATAATCCCATTGTTCTCGGGAGGCTTTATACGGTGAATTAATATGCGTGGCCTGATTTCGACTTTTTTTTGTAACAGTTTCACTTTTTTTGTTGACACATTAAAGGCGTACATGCATGAAAAACGTAATTTTTGACTTTGACTACAAAACTACAAAATGGGAATATGTACAGTCAGGCTCTAAGAAGCAGTAGTCGTTTTTTCCTAAGTAAGATACTTAAAGATAAAGTGTAGTGCCGAACATCTCTATTTTAGTAGCTTCAAAATGAAATCCTGTCCAGAAAAGCTCACACAAATGCGCCTATGGTATAACCACGTCATGAGAAGACCGGGGGGTGCTATGCCTCTAGGACAGTTGTGACTTTCTGACAAACAGAATCCTGACCAAAAAGCCGTCGCAGACCCCGACGGATGAAAATTATCGAGGGGGTTCTTACTGAGTGAAATTTAGACCCAGCAATGGCCCAGGACCGTTGTCCTTGAAGAAGACTCTAAATAAAATTTGGAAAAGACAGTTTGAAGAGGCATCACGAGATAAGAGATGTGCTCTGTCCGGTGTCGTGGCGCCATCATCATCATGGCTTACGATAAAATTGATCAACAATCAAGAAACCATTGGGACACGGAAAGAGAACCGGGAGACGTGTCGGTTATTCATTCACTCTTTGTCTTCAGAACGGAACATCACTATAATATAAAATAACAATTTAGTTCGATTTAAACGTTGAAAAAGTACAACAATAATAGATTACGTATTTAACTCAATGTAACGTATTTGTCAAAGAGACGGTAAAGACACAACGATTGCTCTCGCGTCCTCCGAACGAATAAATGTTTCTGGAAAATTAATTCCGCCCTGGAATTATTTATAGGCGGTGTTTATGGCGGGAAAAATCGCGCGTTGTCTACAAAGAAATGTCTTTAATTAAACCCCTACTGTAAAATTGCGGCGCAACGACAAAGAAACCGCCGGTATCGTTCCGTAACTCGCGGAGTAATGGTCCATTACAAGGTACAAGCGGAAGCGGTTTACAATATTTTATTACAATTGCTTAGAAATATTATATCAACTATATAATATTACAGACGGATATAAATGTAAATACATATTTCTTTTAGGTAGTAAAGTTATTTTCGATTTTTGTCTATTGCAATTGATATATGGTGGTTAAAGTCTTTCATCTGCGGGAACTGTATATCGTACGGACATTGTGAAATCTTTAGGAAAATTCTCAAGACCATTTTCCAGCCAAGAATTAATTAGAACTTCATTTTAAATAAAATTAATAATTTCACGTCTTTATAAATAATTGACAATTTCTATACGTTTCCATGAAAAAGCAGAGCTGTATTTCTATAAATTTCCTTTATTCTTATATTTAAATATTTATTCCTAGATATTAGTATAATGCAAATATTTTTTTTACCGCTTGTTGCTTGGTATTTGGACCACACTCAAACCATTCTGAAGCTCAAATTGGAAGAAAGCAATTAGAAGCGCGGCCGAGAGCCCGGGACCAACAAATAGCTGAGACATTTGCAACAAATTAAATCGTTGGAAAGTATTCAGGTGCGATTGATTGAAGCCCTCCCGCTGAAAGTTTGCCTTGATTGCCGCTAGGAGGCGGCCCAGCGCCTACAGGGACAATAGGCAAGGCGGTTTTAATAGTCAGATTCGGGATTTAGGACTCGTTCTGCTACGATTGCTTGCGTACCTTGGAATTGCTTTGCATTTTAATTTGTTGTTTACGCTGTAAACTTGTTTTATATGCCGAGCTGTGTATTTGTAGTTACGGTCATTTTAAATTTAATTTATATAATAAAATATTTTACAAGCTTCACCTACGATCTGCTCAAGGGAATCGACTGAATCAGGACAGCATAGGATCGATCTGTGCGGCGATCGATGGAGGAGGCCTATGTCCAGTAGTGGACGAATATCGGCTGAAAAGAAGGAATATTTTACAGTAACCCTCCCTAGACTTCTTAGAAATTATACTCAATTTACTACTGTATATAGGGTGTTTATATAAAATGACGCAAGGATTGAGTTGTCACAAATTGTTTTAATCTAGCCATAGAAAAATATATCAATGTGCGTTACCAGAAAGGGACCCTCTTTGAAATTAAGATAACTTCATATTAAAAATTAAATGAAGAGCAATATCCTTAAGCTTCGTCTTGATGGGTCCCTGAGAAAGAAATTTCAAAAAATCTGAGGTGTATTTGTGCTTACAGACCGCGAGCAAGATGTTTATTTCTGTTGATGCAACCCTGATACTGACCACGATCCTGAGACATGAGGGAGCGACCCTTGAGAGATAGGGCGTAATTAATCACGTGTATCTAGAAATTATTGCATAATGAAATAACTTGGGGAGTTTTCGACAATTAATTAACGCGCGTAAAGAACCCGAAATGCGTCGTAAATCACCGGGGCGTGTCGTTGAATGTGTCACTGTTTGAGAGAATATCTCGTGGCGGCTTAATTTTCGCTTATTTATCACGAATACCTATAGCGGGCTCTTGAATGGGAGAGAGGGGGTTAAAGAAAGGTGTGCGTTTAGGGCCATGAGAAAAGCGTGCACTGATGTACTTTCGACCCGCCTTTATACACTTAACCTATATGTATAATATAGTGTATAATATAGTAGCCATAGTCCACCATGCTGGCCCGGTGTGGGTTGGATGTCACATGTCTTCGAATTTAATGGTTCTAAGAAATGCCGGTTTTCTCACAATGTTTTTCTTCTCTGTTTTTAGAGCAGTGGTGATGAATATAAATTACACAAAGTAAATCGCCTCTGCCTGGGTTCGAACCCACGACATACAGTACATAAGTCGGAGCCTAAACTTCTGGCCTTCGCTAATCTCGTGGCCACAACGTTTAGCGACACACAAGCGAGCCGAGCGTTTTGTAATATGTTAAATAATCGCCTTTAACGTTAATACGTCATTAAAGTACTTATTATTAACGTCAAAGAGATTAATGCATAAGTTGCCGGCTTGCCGGAGCTTCGTTTACAACGGTTTCCATTACATAATGATATGGTCATTTATACATTACATACGTGTAACTCTAACGGTTTTTGCAGCGCGCACCAGAATAGCTCGCATATGGCGGATTTTTTTGTCAATTCCCACAATATCTTTAGAAATTATAGCCTATGTGTTATTCTGATGTATAAGCTATATTATTGTAAAGTTTCATTAAGATCCATTCAGTAGTTTTGGCGTGAAAGAGTAACAAACATCCATACATCCATACTTACATATTTGTAATTTTATTTGCATTTATAATATTAAGTAGGATAAGAATTCATAATCCTTAAAGTAATTAAAATGATTGTCTGAATGTAAGTAATGGCTTCCATTAATCCTACTCCACGTGTATTTTCGAGTTCCATTAATATCCAACAACCTCCAGCTCACGTACTCTGATAAAATTTAATTTCTTCCAAAGCATAACTCATCCGGGCTGCAATACCCAGTGACGTCACGACCGTCGCTCACACCGGCTTCATTTACACTGTTACACCGTTTGTGAGCTCCGAACGTTTTATTGGAATACCCTTAAATACCATTTGTACTGGTTGTAGTAAGAAGGCTTTTTGTCCTGATGGTAATAGACCGGTACCCATGGACTACGCGCGAATGTATCGAAGATGCGTTACATAGACAGGAAAAAGAATATTGTCTTTTCCTGAAGAGGATTGAATTCGGTAGCTCACTCATAGTACGAAATGCAAGGGCGTATTTCTATGAATCCAACTAAATTTCCAGTTTTAGAAATTAAAATGCATCTAGAGAGATGCACTCAAACTTTTTCGTAATGAGAAAAATATTGTTTACAAATATTGTTAGTGTTAACTAGGGTAAGACGGCTAATTGTTGGCCCCTTCTCTAATTTAAAACAACTAAACTATATTACGCTGCGAGGCGTAAAATTTTAATTGCATCCCGGTTGATTATTAATTACTGTAATCGATAACATACGCCGATAGCTTAACTAACGATAAGTTGGATGACGTCACAGCGAGGTCATTTTACAGTTATTAATATTATATTAATTTTCATAGTTGCTGGATTTAAATATGGGCTTCATTTCATAAACACACTTATTATATCTAATTAAACGATTTTTTTTTCAACTGAACATAACTTAAAGGGCTGATCTAACACCTTGCTGGCTGGCTGTCAAATATCATTTGAGTTGTTACAAGAATGATCAACAGGCTTAACTCAATATTTAAAGCATGCGTATGGATGAACAGGAATTTCGAGGTTTAGCAGAGTGACAAATGGAAACCCTTTGTATCCGAATACATCTCTGCGTTAAGAGTGTGTGTTGTCATTTATTTATTTTATTGCAACATGTTCTACTCCAATCATAATTGTTAATTTTAACAACCATGTTATGTTTGTTATCACGATGTCAGTTAAATTATATTCTTTATTATATTATTCATAACCAAGTCAAATATTAACTGTACATTAATATGCATAGCGCATTAAAATGGCCGCTGTATTAATACACGCTTATGTATCCACGCACATCGCTCGCTTCACAAGTTACGTAGTTAACTGTAACTGTGTGAACTTATCGGATATCTATTTACTAAGTACCTACTAAGTAACGTTAACTGTGTTTAGAAGGATTGGAATAACTTAACAACGTTGGTTTTCCTATATATTACGCCGTAGCACTTTCAAGAGAAGAATCCTTTCTTCAAGAAGACAAGGGTCCTTCAAGAAGTGAGCCTATCTATATCTCCAAGACCGGCATCGCATCTGCAGTACCTCTGGTGTTCTGGTGTCTATGGGCGTCGTTGATCACCTCGGTGTTCCCACCGCTCGTTTGCCCCCCTTCACTTATTAAAAAGCTTGAATGGATTAAATTAGTGGGTGCGAGTGTTGGTTCTTTCGATTTCATCACAACTTAATATTAGATGGTTCTGTTATTGCGTAGTGCTTAAACAATTCCTATAGAAATTTAATTTAGCCACATACAATGACTGCCAGACTATTGACTTACTAAAGAAAGGCGATAGGACGCCGACGACGCCGGGATCGCACCCAATTCCATCGGGGTGATCCGTGATCTCTGTTTACCCCACTTGGTTGCGGGCGTGATTGTATATTTATCTATTTGTACAAAACTCACGTCAAAGTGGTCATTTAACAGTTGTTACGGCTTGGAATAAGGCAGTAGGTGGTTCAATTGGTCCTTCGGCTCTGACTACTACGGTTACGGAACCTGTAGAATCTTCAAGTTCTTTCTTTTTAGCACAAAATTAGTCGTACCGTATGTGCATCATGATATTTTGAAGGATTCTGGAGTGAAAATGACAGGGAATAGTACCATTTGTACCCAAACTAAAACTGTTCCCGAGGTACATAAAAACTTCATTAGCAATATTGGTTGCCATGGTAATGTTCAACTTCGAGCGTTTAAAATATAATGCGTGCATAGCCGCGGGTAACACTTAGTTATTGTTATAAGTGAACAATTACACCGAAAATACACCCGACCGGCGGACGTCGTCCGACAAGGCCGGACGCTATCCGTCAACCGCACTGTCACCTGTCACAACTGTCATTGTGATTGTTCGGAAACCGTTTTTAATTATACGTTGCAATGGTGTCCCAGATTTTTAAAAAAATTGGTCCAGTTTTCTGTTTCAAATCTTACATTCGTGTAACAAGAAAACCGGCCAAGTGCGAGTCGGACTCGCGTACGAAGGGTTCCGTAGCATCTAAAAAAATAACGTTTGTTGTATCGGAGCCTCCTTAAGTATTTGCTATTATAGAGGTAACAGAAATACAGCATCTGTGCAAACTTCGACTATCTATCACGGTTCATGAGATACAGCCTGGTGACAGACGGACAGCGGAATCTTAATAGTAGGGTCCTGTTTAACCCTTTGGGTACTGAGCCCTAAAAATATTGTACAAATCCACTGTCTGAGATCTCAGAACAGAGATCGTATAGAGTTTGCGCAGCTAACACGTAACCAACAAGCATGAACGAGGGATTTTGGGACAATAGCTAAATGGAAATCTCTGTCTACCCCTCTAGATTGCGAGCTTAAGTGGTATCAGGCTAGCCATCTACACATATACGTGTCTACATCATAGGTGACCTGGATCGTCGGAGCGTTATTGGCAATTTAATTTAACCGATGACATTACGCCGACGTACGCACGACCTTTGCGAGCACGACGCGTTGCGAATTTAGCCTCGGATCGTATGTTTAATTGACGTGATTTGTTGTGATCGCACCTTTATAAATAAACAATTTATATACTAGCTTTTATTGTATGGGATATACTAACTAGTGTCCATGACAGAGCAACGAAGTTATAGGGTCAAATGTAACGTTATGGATTATTTTTACTTTTGTTAAAGGCGAGAGCAAACAAAACTCACATGACGTTTGGTGCCTACTTCTACTTAGAAATAAAATAAATAAGCTCTCGCGCCCGTAACCTAGAGTGGTAGGCAGTGATTGTGGATTTCAATTTGGTCCTAACCCTCTAGTTTATATTTAACTTACTCGATTTCCCTACAAAATAACTAGGTAATTAATTCAAATTTCTTTTGCTTAAGGTTCTTTGTATTAATATCAAATGTGCGAAATGTTATGGCGGCCATGTCCTGGACGACGCAGTGTTAGCCCTCCTCCAAGTTGAACCGAAGATATGGTGAAAGTTGGCTTTGTTTGGTAAATTTTCAAAGTTGTGCAGATTTTGCTAATATTGTATTTCTGTATTTTAAATCACTCTTGTGCTTATTGACAATTAATAGACACTGTGCTTTATGTATTTACTAGTGATCCGCCCCGGCTTCGCCCGGGTAGCCGTATTGGAATCTATACGGAACATCGTCTTTTATATATGTATACGGGAACCGTACATTTATCCGGGATAAAAAATATCCTATGTGCTATTCAAGATTATAATCTATCCCTGTACCAAATTTCATTCAGATGCGTTCAACCGTTTTTGAGTGAAAGAGTAACAAACATACATACATCCACACATATAAACATTCGCATTCATAATATTATGGCTTTGAAGTAGATTTTCTGACAAACATTTTTTTTATATGTGTACGAACTTTTATGATGATAGGTTGAGTAGTTTTCGCGTGGAAGCGTAACAAACAAACTAACATTCACATTTATAATAGTAGGGATGCTTGCACTTCCTACTCGTGTTAATCACGTGTCGAACTTTAAATTGTTCACGGCAATCTCAGCCGAAGCTAGTGAACTCTGAAAGTCGTGGCATCGCTGCCCGGGGCGAGCGAGACGGGTCGGTCTAATGGCCGGCCGGCAATAGTTACCCTGATGCCCTCTGATGTTATACTATTGAGACAATGGTATTGTAACTTTAGTCTTATCGTGAAATTTTAAGTTTTCGTTTTTTTTCTTAAATTCATATTATAGTTTCATAAAAATTTTGTAAATTAAGAGTTAAGCTCGCCGGTACGTCACCATTCTTTCAAATGTAATATATTTGTAACTGAGTTCATGTACAAAGTGTCAATAAATAAATAAATAAACAAAAGGAGATGTGTTCCTCTAAATATTCTAACCTCCCTCCTCCTCGTTTCGAACCTGAAAATGTGTAATGAAATTTAACGGTTGGGCATGCAACATTTGTAGCACTAATGTGCCAGCTCTACCGGTGAAATACCAGAACCTCACAGAAGACAGGCGACAAGTAGAAGTACCGTGAGTTTCGTCTGATGTGTCAGAAGCCTAGTTCTACTCCCCTTCCTAATAGGAAAACAACGGATCTGCAAATCATTAGCTGTTGCAGATGCCTATGGGTAGCGGTCACTTGATATCAGGTGAACCATTCGCATCAAAGAATTCTACCTTCATTATAAGATTGTTAGTTTAAATTTATGTGTAGGTTAAGTATTTGCGCTTGTATAATTTTTTTTTTAATTATTTTGACGAACTATAAATGTAAATACAAAGAAGAAAAGAACAGATGTTGAATACCCAACTGCGTTAACTCATTGCTTAAAACGTAAAAGTATTAATGTACATCGTGGTATACTGAAAATGTAGTACTTATATTCTCTTCGGGGTGATTTAAAAACGTATCCATTGTTATTTTTTCCTTATAGCTGTTATTACTTTGGTATAAATAATATTTATAAATGACAACTACTTAGTTTAAATAATGACATTTAAATATAGCACTTTTGAGAATATCACCCGTAAATATTCTCCTATCGTTTCAATGTAATTACCGAAGAGATTTATTACGCAAAAATAAAGCTATCGGTGTGAAGGTGCCTTTAAATTTGCTGTCGCGTGCGGACGGACATTTAGTCGTCGATAAAACGGTATTGGCACGACCGTGGTCAGGGTTAAACTTTTTATATTGTATTTTTTTGGGTTCCGTTAGTGATTTATAATCTACCTTCGATATTAAAGAAAATTTAATATCGAAGGTAGATTATAAATTGAAACGTAGAACCGGATAGTACAACCGTCTTGTGGTATGATCTGCCTCAACCGGTATGTCCAAACCAATATGATTTAGGGTCCTTCAAGAAAAAAGCGTACTCCTTTGGCCTACAGTTCCACTCATGTTGTTAATAGGCGGCTAAATAAAAAAAATCCCCCTTATATGAAAAATCCCAGGTGTCCGGGCGCAAGGCCGTTAAATTCGTGACAACGTTTCCTAAAACAATGAGCATTAGAGCTCTCTCTGATGTCGCGCTGACACACATTCAGACACGCGGCACATCGTGCATGATCGGTTACTCTCGGCTCAAGCGCAGCGGGACCCGACCGTAACGCTACATTTCTAGCGAACCACAAGTAATGAATTATACATATTGCAAAGCAGATTCAAATTTTCCGATTGTGTTTATAAATGAGAAGTGATCATAATGAATTGGTCAAACGTTCGGAGCGCAATGTGTACAAGCCTTGTAAGTCGTGTCGATGAATTTATACAAGAATCGGTGTCGCCGACGCTCGCTGGCAGACTGTCAAAACGTTTACGACGATCGTTTAAATGATTGTAACTTCTGAAGCACGCTGTACATCTCGTGTACAGGATCGGATCTGATGAAGTTATGAGTAGACGTCAAGCATAAATACAGCTACACGTTTTTATATATACGATACGCATAGCACAAAGGACCGAAACTGTTCAAAATTCAAATAAGCATGTTGCGGACTCATATTGCGCATGTTGTTCACGCGAACCTAAAAGATGTAGGGGAAATCAAAAATCGACTAACGCGGCTTATAAGTTATCAGCTTATAAAATATCTGTAGATAAAATAATACAGCCGGAGTTAGCTTACATTGACGCCATGGAAACTGTATACACCGTTATATACCGGGTACATTTTAACTTCTAAGATAATTAGGTTTGACGTCAGACCACTCTCATCAGCAAAGTCCACACACAACGATAATGAGTAAGGTCCAAACGACCTCCTAAAACACTTATTAATTTACACAAGACACGAGCGCTCTCCCTTCCGACTTCTTTTTTTTCTTATAAGAGAAAAGGCAAACGAGCTGCGGGAACACCCAGGTGATCAACGACGCCCATGGAACACCAGAGGAACTGCAGCGTTGCCGGCCTTTAAGAAAAAGATAGGCTCGATTCTTGAAGGACCCTAAGTCGTACTAGCTTGGAAATACCGCCGAGGGCAGACCATTCCACAACGGGAACATACATACTTCGCTATTTTTTTATATTAGTAGTGATAAGTGGGGATAGTAGGGATTATTATTATTAAATATTTTGTAAAAGATCGAATTTTTAAAATGAACAAGTTATTAAGTTATAGAGTATAAAACTCTTGAATAAGTCTTTTTAAGTTCTTAATTTTTTTCGAGAGTGTGTTGACTTAAAGTACTCACTTATCGACTTTTGCTCTCCCTTTGAACCGATCACGGGTTTACAACTTCGGGAACAAGCTTAA
The DNA here is from genome assembly GCA_029849275.1 of Papilio elwesi. Lineage (NCBI taxonomy): Eukaryota > Metazoa > Arthropoda > Insecta > Lepidoptera > Papilionidae > Papilio > Papilio elwesi. The sequence continues at coordinate 5,624,003 of CM056713.1, forward strand.
AGTAATTCGTTATCGAAAACGAGAGAGTTTGGGGACCCTTTCGTCCTGTTAACACGCTAAATTAAACTTTGGTAGCGTGTAAACAAAGTATAAATTGGATTACGTCCTTTTCGGGGATGCAATCATTATTTTTCAAAGTCCCCGGTAAATGGAAACGGCTGGAAACCTGGAACATTTTCATTACGGATTCTCGGAAAATTGGGGACATTTTTTGTTGTTTTTTAATAATTCGTTCACCTGTTTCTATGCAAGTTTTGAGGCTAAATTGTGTGGATTCTAAAATCCGTCTATCTCATTGTAATTAAAGGCGCTAATGTCTGATGTGTTTGGTGAGTTCAGGGAAACGTATTAATTGTAAATACTTAACTTGGGTTCCGGACCCAAGTCATCATAATCAAGGCAAACTAAAACTACCTGAGAATTGGTTTAGAAGTAAGTAATCGTTTGTCATCAAATGATGTCCAGTCATATTTTGTATTCAGTGCTATTGTACTATCTACCCCTTTAGCAAATATCAGATTTAGGTACCGGAAGTAGTTCAAACTCCACTTTTTAGTCGGTTCTTAGAACTCAATGAGTCGGACTTTAGCATATAATCCAAGTTTTTCCATTATCGTCTGTCGATTTGAAGTGTCACCCGCCATGTAGACACAGGGCAGGGGACGGAAAGGTGTACACTTTTCTGTCCCCTTCTATTTCTTAGATTGAATTTACTGGTCGGGTTCAAAGCCGAGTAGATTTCGATGATCTGTTGGGGGCTTTATACTGATTCAATTTGGGATACACTTTATATTAGACGGATGTTACACAATGTGTTTATTGTATCGATTATTACAAATGAGGTAGACATAAAGCAAATGTTGTATCATGTTGATCGCCAAACTAGTTAACTGAAGCGATTTAACAGACTTAAAAGCGTTTAAATAAAGTATACTACGTATACTTTTAAATAGCTAGTTTCGGAGAGATAAACTTATAAACAGTGGTAAAGCCTGCAACAACATCTGCTGCACGAATGTGCCGGCTCGACCGGTGAAATACCAAGACCTCACAAAAGACAGGTGTCAAGTAGAGTATTCTGCGTTTCGTCTGATGCGTGAGGTACCGGATGCCTAATTCGATTTCTCTTCCCCTTCCCACCCTTTTCTTATAAGGAAAGGATGGGAAGGGGAAGAAAACTTGACGATGGAGGGGATGTTTAGAAATTTGAAATAACCATTGTCTGTTTGTCCCCTCCTCTGTCCATTAAAGGTGGGCAACGCATCCGCAATTCAGTAGTTAGTTGCAGATGTCTATAGGTAGCGATCACTTGACATCGGAACCGCTTGCTCGTTTGCCACCCAGTGCTATAAAAGAAGGAGTCAGGAGTCGAGATGTTCTTACAAAATGCAGGAAAATTCTAATGCATTTGTTTTATTCGTAATAACCGTTTATTACGAGGCACCTCGTACACAACTATCGTCGAAGGAACGACCCTGCACGGCGTGCGCTTATACGTGCTGCTTAAAAACAAATATGACCGTATAAAACCTTACAATATACGATAGCGGCATCGAGACATACATACTTAAAATAGGCGGTATAATGAATACCTATAAACGATGATGTATTTGTTTGTATGCATGTAGGAGAAGCTAGAGGTGTGGCGGGACCACGCCGAATGGATATCCATGATCTCTGCCTACCCTTCCGGGATTACAGGCGTAAGCCCATGTATTTTTACTTGGCAGCTATATTATCCAGAAGTATTATTTATTCTGTCATCACAGTACAGTATTGAAAAACTAGTACATTATACTAAAAGTTTTGAAAATTTTGCACTCTTGCAGAAATGTTTCCGTCGGACGTCGGACTTCCTAGATTATTCTTTTATTTCTTTTTAAATTGTAAAGAAATGTACAACATAATATTCATTACAGTATCAAAGCTTTTAAGGTCAAGGCTTGAGCGCCTGAGGTTTACGCTAGCGATGTAATGAATGTAAGAAATGGAAATAGTTGTCGGTAGCGCCGGCGCAGAACACAGCCCCCGGCAATTTGCTGAATCCTAACAAACGAGGTTTATAAATATCCTTCATTGTCGAAGCCTCCGTGTTGTATATTTACGTAAAATTTAATTTAAAAAACTTGAGGTATTTCAATGAATGTTCTAATAAGTAAAATTCTGCCTTTAGTTTTAATATAGGAACTTAATTAATAAAAAAATTATCTGTAATGTAAATATCTCTGAAACAAATTTTAACTTGTAATGCACCATTAGAACGCTGGATTATCTTTAAATTACATCCTAATATATCTAATATAAAAGCGAATGTTTGTTACGCTTTAACTCCATAACGACTCTACCATTTTTTTTGGGGAAAAAGATGCTAAGCAAGGAAGTGGTGGACGTCATGTTAAGTTAACCGCTACGTGTAGGCATGGCCTGCAACAAGGAAATGAGTTACAAATGTGTTGCCTAACTTTAATGGACAGAGGAGGTGATAGACAGGATAAGGGATATTTCCTTTTCCTCCCTTCGTCCAATCCTCTTCTCCCTCCCCCATGATATCCTTCGTAGGAAAGGATGGGAAGGGAAATAGGATCGCTATCGGGTCTCCAGTACCTCATCATGTATCAGAGAGCGCAGAATCATATAATTATTCTACTTCAAGCGTGGAAAGTGAGAAAAAAATGCGAGCAAAGCCGCGGGCAACTACTTGCCTAGTTTTCAATATCATCGTGTAATATAATAATTCGCTCTAGGCGACGCCGCGAACAGTTAATCTCTAAACTGGTTAAAAATCGTTGACCGCGAAATAACATATTATATCACATGGCTACGCTCTCGTTCAATTAACCCCCGAGTCCGTCCCTGTCAGTAGATAAATCACCGCCACAGGGCCGGCCCCGTCTCATCTGCATAATGGACCCGCTGCCATAAGTGATTCTGTATTGTTGCATTAAAATTATGAAAAATCCGCTCGCTCCCTCGTTGCTGCGAGGAGAAACCACGCTTTTTTATATCATTATTTATTACAATACTATGTTATACATGTTTTATAATTCATCAATTTACTACAAGGCGATAATAAATGTGCGGTAATTTAATTGTATAAAGTTTTAATATTAGACCAGAGCTCGATGTAGATGTCCATATTATCTAGAATCACCAAAACGTCTAGCAAATGGGGACGTACGCAAGGACAATCTCGGCAAGACACTTGTAATTTATCAACGTACAAAATATCTCAAATATAATCTAGGTCCTGATCGAATAACAGATGAGGGGATAAAATTACTATGCCGTATCTTAGACTAACATTAAAAGGCACAAACAGTATAAACGGTCATTCCATTCTAACTTCCTCACTATCAAAACATGTGTTTTATTCATCTGTCTATCTATATGTAAAATAAAAATTTAGATAATAAACCGTTACTAAGTGTATAAGAAAATACCTTACTGAATTTACAATATCGGTTGCCATGGTAACGTTACATGTTTTAACAATAACAACTTTTTTACACATGTTACCTATAATTCGAAGTTATTATACGCGAAATCAATTTTAAAAAATGCAGCGATGTTTTCTGTTTAGTTAGTTTAACAATAGATCATGTATATCTTGTTACGATGTATAATAGAAATGAATGACCAAGCCAATCGTTCATTCACATTATTCCGGTCGGTCAACTGATGAGCCGCCATTCGTTCAATAGTACTATCCATTCTTTAATTAAACAAACTGGTAATCTATCGACGTGTGCGGCTTTTCATCTGAATTAACATTCAACGGATTTACGGTTAAATTAAATGCTATTAGTCCCTCCCGGTAAATGTATCTGACGAAAATTGACACGTGCCGAATTAAAATGAGGTTGTACTGACAACATAACATACAGCCATAACCGACGAGCTTGTATGCGTAGATGTATAAATGTAGAAGAAGCGAGAGAGGTGTGCCAGGATCACGCCAAATGGAAATCCATGATCTATGCCTACCCCTCTGGGTTACGGGCGTGAGCGCATATTTATTTATTTACTTAGATACTAAAAGCGAAAAGTTTTTTCTTGTTTATTGTTAATTTTCCCTGACGATACTGGTCAGGAGTAAGTAATAAAAAAATACTGTCAGCGTTCCTTAATACGTGTGCAAATTTATAAGTCAATTGGACATCTTGAAGTTTTCTTGAATAGTTCCGTTACATACAAGTGGTTTGTTTGGAAACACCGATGGCGACAGACCAGGCAAGTCAATGGTGCCACGCTGAAAGGTACCGTAAACCGTATGGTTGTAGAGGGATCTTTCTATGCATATATTAATTTTCCATTACTATGTAAAGTGGTTTGATTATTTTCTTACAGCATGGACATTTTAATATTTTACTTACAATCTTTACAATTTCTATTACAATCAATTACTTTGATATCGCCTACATAAAGTATCAAAATGTACCGATAATTAATGCAGATGGGGGGAAATTATATAGAATGATTTGTATGGTGTTACATTGTACTTGTGCAGTAGGAAATAGCGTGCGTGGCTTGCAACGCTCCGCTGGCCGGCGAAAGTGACGCGGATGCGTGATCACTAGATGTGTCAGTAATGTGTTGTTAAACAACTTGGAATTTTGATTGCAATTAAAATTGTATTAATAAGGGTTACTGTAAGCCAGATAGTGAGCTCTTGATTATATTAGTCCATTCTTATACGAAAATAGCAAAGGCGAAGAATTCGAAATGTCGACATTTTGTCAATGTCAGTGTAATACACGATACAAGCGGAACTTCAGGACACGTCTGCCGCATGTCGGACGAACGGAGTGTTAGACAACGTCACTGCAGGCCCAGACGGAGATGGCGGAACGAGCTGAACTGCTGGATGGATTGGCAGAAGTAGCAATATCGAGAGTAATGGAGGAATGGCTGTTTTAATTTGTTGTTACAGATAGATTTGCACGGTTTATGTTTTGATATCACTTCCAGTATGTGAACCTGAACATTCATGGTTTTAATCAGTCGTTGTGAAATTAAATCGGGCGGATGTATTAATCTGCCGCGATCGCAATACGAAGCCTGTTATAGTCGGCTGTTTATTGGTTGTAATCCTCATTGACTTGAAATTAATTTCATGTATTATTACGTAAAGATTGCCTAGCGTGGATACCCTTTCCCAGTTTAATATGTGGGATCAGCACAACAGGCTTCCATCACCCAAGTCGTCACTCACTTCTTAATCATGTGTCCTTTCACGCTACTAATCAATCTTTTCTTAGACCTACCCCTACCGACATATCCCTCAATAATCACATCTAAAACTCTCTTTGTCTCATGTCTCATATACTCAGCGAATAATGGTCCACTGGTGTAATAATAAATAACCCTGTTTAATAATATAAAATAATTATTAATGCCTTTCTATTGCCATCAAAAAGTATAAAGCTTATTAAATCGGTATGTCAAGCTGGTTTTCAAACCCCCCCCCCCCCTAATTTACGAGGGAGAAGAGATAATGGTCACAACGATCAGACTTCTGCCGCCCTCATCCGGTGGCTTCCCGCAACATTCACCAAGTTATGGGTCCATCGTGTGGGAGGCCCTACTTACGCTATGTCGACCTGTACGTGGCCTACCAGATAGTTATTTATTGTTACAATATTCCTATTTACGAATCCAAAAATAAGTTATTACTGTAAGTAGAAAAATTCTTATTTAGTTTGCCTTCAGGACCGAGTAATCCCACGTGACTCGCTGTACTCACGTACCTAAACTAAACACCTATTGAAAATTACGACTGAAAGTTTACTTTTCCGATTTGAGGCGGCCATCTATCCCTCTCTCACGTACGCGTAGTTGTATGTGGTAAACCGAGATAGAGAATGTTTGCCCGACCTTTGAAGCTTATTAAACTGACGGTAGATTTCAATCGGCGTAGCGCAAACACTCCCGTCACTACGTGTGTGTACTTGCCTTTGGATTTCCTCGTCAGTGTAACAACTAACTTATTGCCATCTATTTAGGTATAGTTTTTATTTACTCGATTATTTTTTGTAAGTATCTTAAAAATTACGGTTATTAATATAAATGTGCCGGCTCGAATGTGAAATACCACGACCTTACAGAACAGCGTGAAGTAGAAGTACTCTGAGTTTCGACTGATGAGTGAAGTGCCGAAGGCTTATTTTAAGTCCTCTTCCCCTTCCCACACTTTCCTCATATAGATAGGATGGGAGGGGGGGTTAACGGGGAAAAGGAAATATCTTTTTTCCTGTCTATGCCCTCTGTCCGTTACAGGCAGGCAACGCATCTGCAACACATTTGCTTGTTGCGGTTGTGTATAGGTAGGGCTCACTTAACATCAAGTGATCCGTTTCCACGTTTGACAACTTCTTCCATAAAAAAATTACCACCAAAAATGCAAAGGGAGTCTATTGCTTTGCAAAGTATTTAATGAATGTAAAGGATATCGACAATATAAAACTAAATGGTTTAATTATACTTTTGTAGGCACACGTGTATTATTCAATATTAATTGACTTTGAACATGCCACAGCTATTGTTTGTAAATCTTTATATATATAAAACTAGCTGTATCCCCTGCGACTTCGTCCGCGTGGATATAAATTCGAGAAAACAATTTCGAGGGTTTTTCACTTTTTGCGCGGAACCCTAAATATTTTGCTTGAATTCAATTAGCCTATTTAAATCCCGATAATATTAGCTATCTTCCAGTAAAAGTCCCATCCGAATCGGTTCAGTCGTTCTGGAGATTACCCGGAATAAACAGACAGACAGACAAAAATTACATACAGACACTTCAATTTTATTTATCAGTATATATAGTATAGAACAAATATGAAAGAGAAAACCCAAGAGAAATCAACCTTAGAAATAAAGTTAGAATCCTTCCGCAGTAGATAATTCGACTATTTTATCTTGAGGCATTTTTTATGTCCGAAGTCATAAATTTTACGGCGCCCCTTTCTATATTCGGGTTTTACATGTTACTCGCTGTATTTCAACATATCATTTATCGTAGCTTAGACGACTATATTATTTTATATTTGTACGGAAATATTGCCAATAAGTGAATCTTTCATTGGAAAATCTGTATTAGACTTGAAAACGAAATGATATCACAAAAAGCCGATTAATTTGCATTCTTGTATTTGTAATATATTAAAATTGTGTCTTACCAAAAGCCTGCTTCAGGGCGATATAAGGAGTATCCGTAACTGACGAGCATGTATGCATAGATGTATGAATGCAGAAGAAGCGAGAGTTGTGTGCGAAGATCACGCCTGATGTAAATCCGTGATCTCAGCCTACTATTTTAAGATACGGGCGTGAGCGTTCCCTAAACGATCATGCATTTGGCATTCCAAACATATCTGACGAAGTAGGGATGTTACATTCAGTATAGGATTCGTTGTAAAATAGTTATTTTAAATATTACTTTTGTCTACCCTAGCGACTGTACCGATATTATCGTTGGTAAAGAAACGAGGGAAGCGCTAACAGTTTGTCACATGCTGGGGCAATATGGCGTATGCACTTACTCGCCCGCATTCAAGTCACGCGTCCGTGTTTGCGCGCGTGCTCGATTGAAATCTGCGCTTCTAATAACATTATGAAACTTTCGGTTGGCAGGTTGGGGCTGCACGTTGAAAAATGTTTGCCGTTTTTGTTTATTTACGAGAGACGAGAAGGGGAGATAGACAGGAAGAAGGAAATTGTCTTTTCCTCCCAACGTTCAATCTTTTCTTATTCTTAACTTATGGGATAAGAAGGGGGAGGAGGTCTGAATTTGGGCGTCTGGTACCTCACGCAGACGCAGAAGCATACTACTTAACGCCTGTCTTTTGTGAGGTCGTGGTATTTCAGTGGTTGAGTTATCGTTCAGCAGATGTTGTTGCTGACTCCATCACTGTTATCTCCTTATGCCGTGAAAGTATAGATAAATAAGTTCTTAATTATGTTTTAATAACGCTAGAAGAACATGGGGGGATAAGACAGATGAATGTACTTTGGGTCGGCAAATTTCAAGGAGATGTTGCATTTCATCAGAGAAATAAGTCTGTTGCAAATTTGCATGTATCGTTAACTTTGGTAATTATTACAGCGCGGATGTTGAGGTAACGTTTTAATTAAGAATGTTATTAGAAGTACCGCAGGAAGCTGTCTGTTTGTTTGTATACAGATGACGTTATTCAAAACAAACATTTAATTCGGGGTAATAACAATATAATATATAGGTATAAATCCTAAATGATATAAAAATGCAAATGTGATTTTGTTTGTTACGGTACACTCTTTACACATTTTACTAATTACAAGAGTGACAACTTCGTGACATTTTGTTGTTGTCATTTGGTACATTACCATGGCAACCGAGAACACCTTGTTGACCTGTAATACCTAGTTATTACACGCGAAAACAAGTTCCAAATTTCATCCATTGTGATCGTATTCGAATGGAGTTTCCACGAGAAAGTGCTCCTGTTATAGTATTAATTGGCCTGGTTTGCCTTTTCATAGCATTATTATAAAGACGGTTCTTGAATGAACAATTATACAACGAAACCTTAAACCGTTTCCGAATAACAATAGGCAACCGGAGGGTGTAATTTACAAGCGAAAGCGATTTTTAATACAATATCTGCAAATATATATTGAATAAGTTTTATATAAGGTACTCTTCAGATTACGCTCCCCAGTTAAGAAATATAAGCAGGATAACCCCTGACACATGTAATATCTAAATTAAGCTTATAGAAAAATAGGGTAAACCCGCCATGAGCGATGTACTCAAAAAGTGAAGAACAAAGATTTTATGTTGACCCGATGAGCTCCGTAAAATTAGTTTCATGCCAATGTGTAATATTCATGTAAATATGTCTACTATCCCGACTAATATTATAAATGTGAATGTAAGTTTGTTTGTGACGCTTTCACGCGAAAACGACTCAATCGATCATCATGAAACTTTGTACACATATTCTTGGAGGTATTAGAAGTAACAAAGGATACTTTTTATGAAAAAAATAGTATATAAAAAGCGAAGTATGTATTTTCTCTATAGACCTATAGACTAGAAACGGCTGGACCGATTTCGATGAAATTTACAGGGATTGTCTAGATTGGCACATTCCTTTGTTTGGTAACGGTCGGATCAACATAATTAGTGGTACCCGAGCGAAGCCTGGGCAGGTCACTAGTAAAAAATAATTATAGGGAGGTAACTTATTCCATATTCCTTTGCTTGTATGATCGCCAGGTTCATCATTAACAAAATGATAAAGATTGTCCATATGCTTATGAGTCTCATGGACGAAGATAGGGAAATTAAATCACTTAATTCCTGCACGCAATTTCCACTTTGTGCGTGTGAGACACGAAGAGGTTACCCACTTGTTTCCTGTGCTCAAGATTGGAGTTATCAATTTCTGAATAAATTTTCTATTGTAGTAGTTCCTGTGATTATGTTGTCCTACCATAAAAACGTAACGTCATGTAACGCTATACGGCATTGACTTAATCCACCAACAGTGTCAGGTGTCGTCTCCGTTGAAATGCTTGTGTATTGGGTCGGCTTGGCATGAGCGACAGCAGCCGGTGCTCGTTCCTACGTACGTTGCTTCGTCTAAATATTGAATTTACTCAAAAAAAATTACATTAATGTAATATGTTGATAATTTCTTGGGATACGTTTTTGTGCCAAACAATTGAATTTTGAGGTTCAACTTCTTAACATTTTTGTTGCTTAGTTTCGAAATAACCTATTTAAGTCTTGATTCTGTTTTAAGGTTTGAAACAAATTCCCAGCGAATTGGTGTGAAAGACTGGTATGACTTTGGTGCAAGATATATTTTTTGTAGCATACGGGTCACCGAAGCCCAGGAACATCTGAACAACAAGATACACTTACTATCACTATCACTGGGAATAATTTAGACAACATTACAGCTCTACCGTTATACGGTATACCAAACACGAGCTACTGAAAAACCTTCCTTACTCTTGTTTCGTAGCTTGATGTCGTTTAATTTTCGATAAGTTCGTCATTTTATTCTGTCAACCAGAGCTACCCAGGACGGGAAACGATCGATATAGATAATCGGTATGTCGTCACCACTCGTATGTAGCGACGTCACCATTTAATTTGCCCCCTTGACGAGGGTACACGCAGCAGTGACGGCCTCCTCTTCTCCAGACTTGTATTATTGGCATCTTTCACGAGGGATTGTGTTTGTGACGTTACCAGACGTAGGTTGATTTGGGAACTGTAATGTGACGTCATCAGTTACGTGATAACGGATGATGGAACGATTTGGAAGGCGAAAACCTGTTGCGCTAACCCCCTTGAAGTGGGAACAGGTCAAGGCAATATTGGTTGATAAATAAATGAATTCTGTATTAAAATTGCATGATAGGATTAAAAATATGTTATAAGGGAAAAGTGTGGTTTAAAAGTGGATGTTGTGACTAGAATTGAGAAAGGTATGCTTCGGTGGTTCGGGCATGTTGAAAGGATGAATGAAGAGAGAATAACAAAACAAATTTATGTTGCAAAAGTGAGCTAGGGGACGTCCAATTAAAACTTATTGATATCAGATCAGTGACTTATATAAATACTTTTCCTAATACACAATATTTGTGAAAATGCGTTTTACTTTTACTATTTGATTAAATTTATTCCAAACATTCGCTCCCGCAGAATTAGTTCGTAACCTTGTAACAGTTGGAGCACCTGGAACTAAAGTTGTCAAGTATTAGCGGATAACTTTCAAGAGACACGGGGCAAATTATGTATTTACCGTGTTCAGCATGCCTTCTTTACATCAACCTAATACTTGAACAAGTTACTCTTGCTTACTTGTCCGCTATCTCAAGTTTTCCGTTTTTATTTTACTACAACTAGATACAACAGACTAATTCATACACATATATTTTGCACACACATTGTCAGATGTACTAAAAGTGACATGGGTTACCTTTTGTACAAAAAAACCTTCCGGACGATAGGAAAATATATAATATGTCAATGAAAATATATGAATGTCAAAAATAAATAATTTAGTATGTTTACAATACGTTATTATTGAACGTTTAATGTCTTCAAGTAACTTGAACGTAGTAGAGGATGTTTAGCGTGGAGTGATAACAGGTCGCGGGGATATATATTAGTTAAATTAGTTGCGAGTTATTTATCTGTTGAAATACTCCGCCGTGCGGGTTCTGTTCCACTTCTGTAAATTGCTGTTACCTCAAAGGGTGGTTAGTTTTATAAATTGCCTATGTAAATTATTTCATCTCGCAATTTATGGGTGTCACAGATACGTGAACTTCGCCAGCTTATGATCGGACAAAAAAATTATAAACTGTTCAAAATACAAGAAAAATAGTTCGTTGAAACTGTTCCAAATTCAAATAATGATGTCCAGCTGGTCGTTTTTCCGAACCTATAACATTTACCCCTAGCAAATATCGTCTAACGCGACTAAGAAGTTTTCACTCTAATAATTTCTTAAATATAACACCAGAAATGTATCATAAGGGAAAAAGATGGCGCCATCAAGTGTTTAGTGTGTTATAAGTTGACTAGATGACGCCACTAGTGTTTTAGAACGCGGTATAGAAGTGATATGTGAATTAGGATAAGTTCTCAGATTAGTTTTGTCTCTGTGCACTTTTCCCATAATGTATTAGGCTCATTGTTTAATAGGAGTTCTCTGAGCTATCTAGTTACTTCTTCCACCTTTGTGGGACTGTTCCTCGATATCAAAGCAATACCCATAGTTGACGGCCAACTACTTGCTTCCACCTTTGTGGGACGGGTCAGTTGCACGTCTCTCGTTAGTTATAAGCTTTCTTAGTTTCTAACTTGTATTCTGTTCTGTGTGTGAAATAAAACTTTGAAGTTTTTTAAATCTGTGTCTCACTTCACACGCCACGCCCTAAAGACACCCGTTACATTGTTTATTTAAGAAAAATAGATTTGTTGTGTTTAACATGACTATGTGTGACTACGTGTTATCGTGTTGTTTCCGAACAGATATTTATTATTCGGATAATATACCTGGATGACCTGGAGCTTTCCTCGGTATTTTTATTATTGGTAACGGTATTAGTACCTAAAACATGGATAAAACGACATATTTTAAAAATGAATCCTAGCTTGATCGATTTATCGCCCCCGAAACATCCTGTATACTAAATTGATGATGCAATGGATTATAGAGGTGTTACCTTTTCGGTGTAAAGGAACATTTGTATTGCCTATGGCAAAATCTGAACATTTCTAATGAGTTTTTTGTTGTTACAGGTATGTACTTCTATTTCTACATGTATCTATTGTGAGTAATGTTTTGGAGTTACTGAAATAAAATAAAAAATATATTCATGCAACAAATTCCTTATATTTAACACTAGCTGTTTCCTGCGACTGCGTCCGCGTGGAAATAAATTCGAGAAAACAATTTCGAGGGTTTTCCCTTTTTGCGCGGAACCCTAAATATTTTGCTTAAATTAAAATAGCCTATTTAAATCCCGACAATATTACCTATCTTCCAGTAAAAGTCCCATCCGAATCGGTTCAGTCGTTTCGGAGATTACCCGGAATAAACAGACAGACAAAAATTTTAAAAATTGTATTTTCGTTATAAGTACCGTATATACATCATGTGTATTGAGTATGGAAATGTTATTTTGATGTTACATACAGACACTTCAATTTTATTTATCAGTATAGATACATGCATTTACCCATATGTTGTGTTGATGCTATTAAAAATAGACGATTTCTTCGAGATCCAAAAGGCCTGTGATTAGGCCTCTGGCATCTCACTCTCACTCATCAGAAAAAACGCAGAATGCTTCTACTTCATGCCTGTCTTCTGTGAGGTCGTCGTATTCCACAGGTCGCGCGGACCCATTCGTTGCTGGTTCTTCCTCTGATGTCATACTTTGTGACGACTGCAAGCTATTTATCTTCATATAAAACTTGGGACAGAGCCGCAACTTCCTTTTTGGATGCACCCCATCCATACTGTTCTAAATCTTTAAACTTTGACAAGTTGGAAAGCGCCCTGTAACTAGTTTCCAACTAACCACATCGTACGGTTCAATGGAGCGTACCAATTGCCAATATGGACTCTATTTCACTGCAGTAAGATGCATTGTTGGTTGTAAGTTGAGGTTTGAACGGTAAAGTTGCAAGGAAATCTTCCTGTGATAGAAAATGATGCCAGCTAGAAACTTTAGTAGCAGAGTTTTTTGAGGTTGGATGTATCCGATTGAAATGTACTACATTCTCTTTATGCTTTTGCTTATAAATTGTCAATAGAAAGATGAATTAATTAATCAAGACATCTGTCAAGTTGTGCGTCCTTCGATCTCCTGACAACGCTGATGTGATTGTGAAAGTTTTATAAATACGTCGAAGGCAGTCATGAGAACTGCCGACAGAAGTGAAAACTTAAAACAGATGGGAAGGTGCGATAATAGATCAAAAATAAATAAATAATCTACAAAAATAAACCCTTGTACCCTAATAATACAATTCAAAATTGAATACAAGAATTAACAAATGAAGGGCTTGTTGAATCTGTTCTAAATTCAAATAGCCTTGTTTCTAACGCATTTTAAGCATGTTGCTTACGTGAACCTATAAGATTTTCCCCGTACCGAATATGGTCTAACGCGGCTAAACAAGTTTACACTTCAAAAATCTAATTTAAAAACACTACTCGATAAGAAATAATGTCATCATTGGTTTACGGAATCATCACGTCAAATAATCCACAAGTATACTTCAGGCAAGTTCTGAACTCTCCGAAACTTTATCCGAACATATTTTGTGATCCTAACATAAATCTCTGTGGGAGCATTAAATAATAAAACTAAACCTAACCAAGGTGAATGTTAAACCGCTGTGTAATATTTCATTCAAACTTTTGGTAATATTCTCCATTCTACATGTTTATTGCCACTTATGCTTAGATATACGTTGAAGAAAGACTAGCTTCAGGGTTCAAGATTGGCGGGAGAAGACGGAATCAAGGTCTAACTATCTCTGAGCCCGCGCCGTTTTAATTGTGTTTTGTTCTTTTCAAATTCACTTAGCGGTTAGCATCGTATTATTCAACTCTGTGACCAACGACATCTTTATTCATCGTGGCCAATTCATTATTATACTGTACTGAAAATTCAATGGTGTTTACGTCTCACTGATGGAGTTTGTAATGTTGTATTGGAACCATTTGTAACTCGAATGTTTTATCGTCGGTACTATATCGCATGCAAACGTGAACATTAGGCATGCCCGTGTTTGTCCTGCGGATTTATTCCCCGCCTGTCTAAACATACGTGAAGTGAGGTATTCGCGGATAAGCATACTATGAGTTATGCCCGTAAAGGTGAGTTTACTTGCACGAAATATGAGGGTTTTAAACTTATTCCAAATCTTTTGCTGGACGAGCAATGGTAAAGTGCAACTCCGCTCCGAAACTCATGATGTTTGTAGGCTTAAAGCATAAAGCACATTGGATATAAATCTATTCAAGGTTGAATATCCATAGAACTTTGTGTTAAAATTCATCAAATATGACGAAACAAACTGTAGCTGGCTAACAACATCACGCTGTATGACCCCCACGGTGCTGAGTGGGGGAGATACTTGTTGTCTCGCTCACACACTGCAGAGTGAGAGGACTTTAATGGTCTAAGCCCCCTTATGTAACCTACGTTCCTCTCATGCATAAAATGAGCGCATTTAGGCGAAATAAAGGATCCAGCTCACGATCACCCGGATCGTGAGCCCTGTATTAGATGAAGCTGTAAGAACCGTCAATAAGGTTAGCAGCAACGACATCTTCGAAAACATACTACTACGAAATAAAGGAGTCATGCAGCAGTCAGTTCTGGAACTCATCGTATTACTCAGCTATATCCCTTAAAAAACCATTGCCGTCTATCTGTACTCGGGGTAGTTTAGAACCGAAATAATATTTTAATTAAGACGTGTGTGTGGACAGGCCTTTATTTACGTTGGAGATTCTATCGAGCATTTTGTATTCCTATCGTCTGCTTATGTTTTTATTTGCTATTTACGTGTGATTTATTCCAAAGGACCTCACACGCAGAATAACTTATGATGCTTTATAACTTTAACGTAAATACGTAAAGGTATATTAAGTTATATGTTGGAAATCCCCCTTTGGTGCTTAAGTTCGAGTTTTAGTTATTTTGTTTGTTAACTCCCAGGTTACCTATTACAAATGGACACTGGTCCATTGGTAAACTGGTGGGTTGTGCGTTAGTGAATAAATCTACAGGAAACATAATGGTCGCACTATGAGCACTCCGCTAAAGTAAGTGGATGAATAGTGGCCTCTCTGTTTTAATGCTACTCGGTATTTCATGTCAAGAATTATCTATCCTTACAACAAAAGTATCTTTGTGAATAAAATTTGTCTTAGGTACAGTTCTGATAGTCAACTGGACAAGGTCGGTGAGAGATCGATCCTTTCGGCACCCTCAGGTAACCCTAGTAGACCCTAATAGTGGCCGAGTTATTTATTTATAATTAAATAATTATCAGATCAATTCAAAATAATAGTAACATATAAAAGAAAAACTAAAATTTCAACCCCCGTATCTTTTACACCCCCACAACCATCGACAAGCAATTACCATAGTCACACATGACAACGTTGTGACTACCACCACCCACAATCACAATTCCTCTGTGATGTGACGTTTTGGTTATTAAGTGAAATATGTATATAGGACGCACGTCCAAATGATTTATTTACACACATATTTATATCTTTTACTTTGAGTAATATGTTATATGCATTTCATCTTTCAAAAAAATTTACTGAAAGGTCTAATATGAAAATAACGTAGGTATGCGACTTGAAAAAGACTTTAGCAGCGAATAATTTTTAGCTTGTAACCCATAGCGGGTCAACTTGAAACGTATTCAGAGCGGAACATGTAAATGTGAAGTTCTTGTCTTGAATTTTTTTATTAATAAACGTCAACTAAAATGAATGCATCTGCTGTCCTACTCTGTTACTAATATAATTATTATAAATACAGCGTAGGAACCTCATACCTTCAACTGTTATTTGATCAGGATCTACCCCTGCGCACCCCTAGAAACGCCAACGGAGAGTTTCTCAAGGGTTCAACCTAATATGATGCTTAAGATTTAACCCCACTCTTTTTTTCTGTTGGCCCAGATTGAGATCGGCAACCTCACGCCCGTAACCCAGAGAGGTAAACAGAGAGTATTCATTTGCAACGTAAATTTGTTTCGTTACTCATCCCTTCAACATGCCCGAACAGTCGAAGCATGCATTCACAACGCCCACTTTCAAGCCACAGTTTTCCCTTATAACGCTATTTTTAACCCTATCATTCAAAGAAACACCTAACATACTTCTTAAGGATCGCATCTCAACATCATTATCTCTACTAGCATGCTTTTCCTGCCAAACCCATCTCTCACTTCCATACATTAAAGTGGGGACTACAGCATTGTGTATTGCCAGACGAGCCTTCATAGACACATTCTGACTCCTCACTACTGTACCTGTAGCCCCATTTATTTTGTTTCTAACATATTATAGGAGTGTTATCAATGTCCTGATTAAATAACACGAGGGTTTTTAATTTCTTATCTTGTATCTTAGACCAGTATCCTTAAGTGAATCGGTAGATGTATTTGCGAGAATTATGGCTTAAAGAACGGGCTACTATAAAAAAAATTGAAAACATCATCTTAAAATAGGAGGAGTGCGAAGGCCATGTTTTGTTGGTCGGATTATTGTTTACTAACATTTTAACTTGTTGAATGTAAGACCTGAGTCACCTTACCCCAGCCTCCCCTCGCTCGCATCTAGGTCACCCTTGACGTCGGGGTGAGACTTTTGCTTTTAATTTGCGTGGGCGACTCTGTTTTAAATTGCTTTTCGAACTTTTGAATCCGACGCGAAATGAGCGTTTTGTTACGCTGACAATAACTTGGATGAAAATTGTTGATTGTGTTATATAGAGGTGCTCAAATTAACTAAATTGTGTCTTTGTTATTCCGTTTTTTAGTTAATGTATTAAAAATACATTTAGTATTAACAACAAAAGAAATATAAGACAACTTGAATGGTACAGTCGGAGCTGTTCGCGGTGTTACCTACAGAAAAAATGCCTTGCTCCTTCCAGGGAAAATAATTCTTAGAAATAACCAATTAGACTGTGAGTTGTGGAACCACTTCTTGCACTGTCTTGTACAGCTCTGCATCCCTTCGTGTTTTTACCACTACTTCATTGTACAAGTCGTATGTTAAAAAAAATCTCGTCGTCTCAAAGCGAACGAAACGTTCAAACGGTTGCCGCTTTTAAGGAAGAATACCGCCAATTGGCCCGATAGTTGAAACCATTTTAATTATGATATTTAACAGTGGTAGAACCCGCAACAACATCTGTTGCAAGAATGGGCCGTCTCGATCGGTGAAATACCACGAACTCACAGGAGACAGGCCCCAAAAAGAAGGATGCTCGAGGCGTAATTCTAGTCCTACCACTTCTATCCTCTTCTAAAAAGGATGGGATGGGTGGGGGAAGGGATGGATAGAAAAAGAAAATATCCTTTTTCCTGTTTATCCCTCTCCTCTAGTAGGAAACGCATTTGCAACTCATTAGGTTGTTGCAGATGCCTAAAGGCATCGGCCACCTGATATGGTAAACTGTCTGCTCGCTTGCTGCCTTGTTCCATAAAGATATTCACATGCGTCTATATCGAGAGATTCACGACTATTCGTCCGATGACTAATTCGAACTCACGACCGTGTGTTTAGTGTTCCGTATCCTCGGTTAGTTAATCTCATTTTGTTTGGTTTTATATACTATTTTTGTCTAAATAAAGTACATCTAACAATATTTGTAGCGTCGAGTTAAGAAAAAAGACGGATGACGGTGAAGCATGTAAGAATGTGATACGGGACCACATAAATTCACCGATAGCGGTCGGACCGAGCGAGCGCCGACGCACCCTATCAGTGCTAGAGGTCGTCTAACCACATATTTCTTGACAGTCCTTATCTCCTGGTACCCTGGTACTCTATTTTTTAAAACTTAGACTAGTGAGATGAATCTTTTTTTTATTATTTAAAAATGTGGCAAATGGACCAGAATGTATGCATCTGTCGGAGAAAAGTTTATTCTCAATTTATGAAATGTGAACATATATATATATGTGTCGTTTTGTTCGAAGACTTTTCCTTCTTGGAAGTAGTGACATGACGCTGCTTTAGAAGTTCCACTTCTGTGAACAAAAACTTGATGTTAACCTGACCTTATGAATTCTGAAGAGACCGATGCAGGTGGAAATCTGAAAGTGCAAGGTCAGGCCTCACCTCCCAGCCAAACTCTCTTAGTTTTTGCTGAGTGGCTAAAGATGTGTGTGGTCTACCGTTATCGTTTTAAAAGACCACACCTTTCTATTGATCGATTACGGCCGCTTTCTCTATTTCTTGTTTTAATCTCTTTTGACAGTAGAGATCCGAATCCATGGGTCTACCAGGGTGTAAAACTCATACTGTACAGCGCTCTTCCAATCCACAGAGTTAACTAGGGTTTGGGCACAGTTTGTGAAGCCCGACAAACCCTCGTTTACGATCTTTTTCGCACGTTCTTGTCCTACTTGATCCACTTTTTATCAACACTTATCGAAGTAATCGCAAATAAGTACGCTGTTCATTAGATTTCCTTCAGTGAGTTCTTGCGGCACCCAAGTATCGGTGTTTGTGTACCCAGCTTTTTCCGAATATGTGAAATTGTTTTGTTTTCAACTCCCACTTCTTCAGCTATATTATAACTAGTGATTTGCCGATCTTACGCTCGCCTATATAAGAGGAGAGGTCTTCTCTCTCCATTAAGTACATGCTCTGTGCTCGAATTCTTGAAAGTGTTCCTAAAGTTTTCCCTTCCCGTATTAATATATAGACAGTTTATCTGATCAAGTGAATTGATTGTGTGCGAGGGTTGGGGAGAGACGGACAAAAGGCCCCACGTTCAAGATGCTATCGGTGACGTCGGATAAGTTGTGATAATGCCCAATAAGCGATATTCATTGACTTGTCTCCCCTGTAACAAACTGCAGAAGGGAATCGTAATAGGGATTTGTTATCTTTGTTTTGTGAATGATGTTTTGACAGCTTGTAAGCGATCGAATCTGTTGAACATAAGTTGTTTTAAGTGCGTTACCGTTATGTCTTAGATATTGGAGTTTGAACTTTATTATCATAGTGTTTAGTAGTAAGCTTAGCATTTTCTGCTTTTTCTTCATAGAAACTGTATATATGCCAACAATCCTAACTAATATTATAATGCTAATTTATGTTTGTTTGCTTGTTACGCTTTAACTGCTTAACGACTCAACCGATCATTACAATATCGGTTTCGATGGTAATGTTACTTGTAATTCGAAGTTACTTCGAGATACGAAGCCGCGGGCAACGACTAGTGCGTTATAAATTTCAACCGAACAAAATAAAGGAAAACATTCACTTGCCATTTGTAGGATCAACGACTATAAAATTGTAGTCAGCCCGCAATTTTTCTCCTTTACAATATACAGCCTGTTTCTCTCTTGCTAATTCGGTCCGTGATGGTTATTTATTAACATTTTTGTTCGGAAACCTTTGTCCGTTGCTATTCTTGAGGGCCGGTGATCTCGCCCGAGGCTGTACCAATATAACTGGCTTTGAGTGCCGTCGGAGCAAACGACGCTTTATATAAAGCTTTGGAACAATAATGGAATTTTGTTATGGAAAGCTTGGATTATAATGGAGGATAAATTAAATTGTTTAGTAATTTTCTACTGTTAGAGGAAACGGTCCGATGCTTAAGAGGGTTTTTCTCTATTAAGCTTTATAAAACCAGAACTTTTCCAAAGCTTAAAGTTTTAGTTCTATAAAGTGCGCATAATTTTCTGGAAATAAACATAATTTTACCAACGTTCTCGTTCTACCGTCTAATTCATCTAATTATTTCTTAACGCGCTAGTTATTTATTTGGTATGTATGTTTGTTTGTTTGTATTTTACGGAATGTTTCATTATAATTTTCAGTGACCTGTATACGGCCGATTGATTTTAACATTTGTGTCAAGTACCGACAGTAATACATTTTTTATAAGTTTTTCCTGGTTAGGATTATCAGGACAAAATGTTTTAATATTTTGAGAATAACGCCATCTAGGTGCAAATTCAAATAAGAATAGGTACTTTATGTATTAAAACTTGCGTGTTTTTTAGTTTTTAAGCTATTATTGAATGGATAGAGCTTTTGCTAGACAAAGCTCTTATAGCTTTGTCTAGCAAAAGTTTTAAGAGCCGATGTATTGACACATTGTACCTAATTTTGTAAACAAGAAGATTGAATCTTTGTTTTCAAAGATTGACGCTTTATATTCCTCAAATCTCCTGAGTCGTGATGGATTATTCGTGGAAACTAGCTTTAGCTCCACACATGAAGGCAGAGTTGCGTGTAATTGACAGGGGTGGATTAAAATTAGTACGCCATGAATACAAAATATCAGTGTTGGGCAGAAAGTTCAACAAGAGTACAGACTCTGGAAGTTCTTAACTGGTCTATAATTAACGCACAATGCCTCGGGTGTAACTAATTTGCATATGATTTCCACTCTAACTTGGACTATTTGTAAATTTACACTTGAATATGGTTTAAGTTTTGAAGTACATTTATATGAAACTAGTGATCCTCCCCGGCTTCGCCTGGGTAAGATAACTGGTGTCCAATCGCTGCCAAATTTCACAGGGTCAATCCTGTAGGCCAATGTGAAGATTTCCTGAATAACTAGCTGACACGGCAAATTTCGTTCCGCCCGATAATTTATAGATGGTTCAATATTTTGGCTATAAGGCATACAAATAAAAGATAGATATATGCTGTCGCGGGCTTTTTGTAGGACTATGTAAGGTAAACATTTCCATTATACATTATATTCGTGTAACTCCAGAATAGCTCGCATATGGCGGAATTTTCCTTATTTGACATTTATCTTTATATTTTGATCAATTCACACGATATCTTTATAAATTTTAACCTATATGCTATTCTGATGTATAAGCTATATTATTGTAAAGTTTCATTAAAACCCATTCAGTTGTTTTTGATTGAAAGAGTAACAAACATCCATACATCCGTACATGCAGTAGGATGTTGTTGCGGACTCTACCGCTGTTAAATTGATAATGGCATGGAATTTATCGATCCTTTCAGTGCAACAGAAGGCGTGTATCTCCGGCGTTATTACTTTAATAAGTTATTAGATTTCAAAATATTGCAAGATAAATGTAACTAACTAAATATTGCCAAGTAATGAGAGACATTAAATGGGATTATTATCAGTATGAAATCGTTTAAATTAATCCTATAGATCGTTACCAATGTAATGCTTTTAATTAGTCAAATAATTTTAAATTGTCTGTTCATTGGATATCTGTAGTACATAGATATATGAGAGTACATTAGGGCCTTCGCACACAACGTTTTGCGTGTGAGGGCGACGCGCGTTTTTGATGAGCTCGTTTGAAGGCCCTTACCTTATCGATCAGATTTGTGACGGTAATACCGTAGCGTAGAGGCGGATAAGTATTAATACATCGGTAGAAGCGAGAGGTACATTTTAAACGTGGGAAATAGTCATCTGTGATTTTAGTCTGTAATTAAATACTTCGCGTACGACCCGTATTTATTAAGTCTAAATATTATCGAAAGCTATAAATCCATAGCACACCACGTCACGAAAAGTCGCAATTCTTTTGTCTTTTCCTTTCAAAAAATCAAATTCCATAATTTCTCAATTTGTTAGTATAAAGTTGTGTACACATGTGGTTATATTAAGACTCTTCTTATTTCATTACTCGATGTTAGATCTGTGTAATTGTGGTACATTGCACGAGCTGACACAGTTTGCGACGAGACAAGTCTACTTCCGTATCCGCTGCGTCAGCGACAGCGTCGCCTAACGAGTCGACATATTAACGGAGGGTTAACGAGATGCTCGGCAACAAATTATAGTACGAAGACTTAACTACCATTACTGGAGTTATGTAACGTGACATACTTTTTAATATAAAACAACTAGAGTGACGCAGGGATAGTTAACCTTGGCCTCCGACAACAAGAGTCTCCGCTACTTCTTCCGCCAGTCTTGGACCTGTCACGAATGTCCTTCTCAAATTCATCTTTCCAGCGATACTTGGGGCGACCGGCCACTCACAAGAATGCTGTCCAAAGTTTGCGAGCTACACATTCCGTTCGTCATCCATTCTTCCAGATGGACGAGACAACGGAATCTGTGTGATTTTATAGCATACAATTTATGGAGACGAAAGAAGACGTCTGGCAAGCGGCCGGCGGTAAAACTGTAGCCTGTACAGTATAGACTACAATCATATTGTGCCTTACATAACGTGGGAAAAGGCTGGGCTATGATGTTACAGAAGAATGCAGCTTAGCGAATAGATCTGGATGGTTACGGGAAGCCACTGGATCGAAAGACCAATCTTTTTGGGCGATACGTGAGAGAGGTCTACGTCCAGCAATTAACAAATGAACAAATACGTTGATTAAATAAATGTCTTACTTTTGCTGGGAGGATTAAAGTGTATTCATTTCATATGCTGCCAAGTTTTCTCATTGCTTCCGTAGTTTCCCGCTATTCGAGAAGGCGAAACAGTTTAAACTTTACCAGAATAACAATATTCCACAGTCGTTAACCGAGAATGCAATGTTAGTTTGCGTCTAACTCTATAACTTTAAGTTGCTTTGCCGGGTTACAGCCATCTCCCAACAATGTTTCGTTTTTGGTTGTTTTACACATTACAGCTAATGTTAATTTAAACTTGCCTCGTTTAATATACAAATTTTCCGCATAATAATCTATACTAATATAATAAATGTGAAAGTTTGTATGTATGGATGTTTGTTACCTTGTCACGCAAAAACGGCTGACCGGATCTGGATAAAATTTGGCACAGAGATAGATTATAGTCTGGAATAACGCATAGGTTACTTTATATCCCTGAAGAATGTACGGTTCCCGTGGGAAACATGTTTTTAACAGGTGTATATCCGTTCCGGAGTCACCCGGGTGGTATAATATTGAAATCGATTATGTAATTCAACATGTATAATCCAAAGCTAAGCCGTCCATATTTCATCTTTTTCCTTTTAAATTTTGCCTCGAGTTGATTCGAAGTGTGATAGACGCGTCGCGTGAATATCGCACTAATTATTTTGTCATTTGTCGACCATTTCGTTGGCCAACATTGTAATAAACATACAAGTAAAACTCAAATGTTACCTTAATGGTAGACAAATTATTTACATGTTTCGTGGTAATGATTGTGTCGTATGGCCAGAAAGGTTTTATAGGTCACGGTACGGGTTTTGTTCATTCTGACAATTATTATTGTATCAATATTCTACGCTAGTGACCCGCCCGGCTTCTTCCGGGTACCACTAATTATGTTGATCCGATCGCTATGTCAGGAATGTGCATGTGAATTTATTATTGGGATAATCGTATCTTAATATAATTTAAAAAAAACCGTCATCCAGGTGCATTTATGAATGTATCTGTTTAGGTATGTACATCCGTTCCAGTGTGAACTCCTGTAGCCTAAAATGCTTGATGAAGGTTTTGGAGAATCGCTTGAGGTGTCCCAAGATTTGTATTCTTCCCCGGAGTGTCACAGTCAATTATCTATTGCGTGTATGTGTTAACCATTTCACACGATGTCAGTAGTCACCTATCCATCTATAACATCGCTATTTGCGTTCCCACGCACGTGTTTGTGTTATTCGATTCACTCTTCTTTTAAGTATCTGCCATATTCAGGTAACGTCCGTTTTCAGGGTTCGGTACACTAAGGGTCAAACGGGACCCTATCACTAAGATTCCGCTGTCCGTCTGTCAACAGACTGTATCTCATGAACCGTGATAGTTAGACAGTTGAAATTTTCACAGATGACGTATTTATGTTGGCGCTATAACAACAAATACTAAAATGCATAATAAAATAAATATTTAAGGGGGCTCCCATACAAAAAAGCGCTGGTCTAGTGCGGGTTGGTGGATGTCACATATCTTAGAATTTGGTGATTCTAAGAGATGTCGGTTTCGTCGCGATGTTATCTTTCACTGTTTTTGTCTGGATTCGAACCCGCAACCTATATAGTACGTAAATCGGGGCCTACACCACTGGGCCAACACTGCTCCCAGTTACTGCAGTCTCAAATATAAAGAAATGAGCTATCGCTTTAGCAAGTGATATATTACTACGCAAATTAATTATTAACAATAATTCTTGATCGTTTAATATACGTAGATGAAACGTTGCTTAAACCTTAGCCCGAAACGCAAAGATAGATTTAATACAGCTTTGTTTTGTCACTGTCTGCTGTTGCAACAGCAACCAAACCACAATATGCAATTGTGGTTGAACCATTCTGTACGCTAAGCCGAGATGTACCATGCCTTTGCTTTGAGTATTAACTACTGAAGCAACCACAGCTCCCAAGGTAATGTCTGAGAATATTTTCCCTTAAAGACTAAAGTACATTTTGAATCCTTTGTTTCCGAACTGAATCATATAGAAATCAATTCTCTTTTGTTTATTAATTTGAGCACATTATTAAAATAGGATAATGAGATTTAAATTGAAATAATCGTTGCCGCAAAGTTTCGTGTTGCTACTCCCTTGAGACTCGAGCAGGGTTGCCAGCCGTGCATCGTTTAGCGGGTTTTTCCGGAACCATTTGCAAAAACGTCTATTCTTACTCGATTTAGTTTTTTTTATAGTCAAAAAGAGTGTACTAGCAAGCGACTTAGTAGTTAATTGAAAATTCCTACCAAGTTACTTCTAGGCAGAACAGTTGCAGAAGCTGATGTGGAGAAGAAAAATAGTTAAACTAAGTATAATAGATAAGAAAAAGAACAGAAGTAGGAAAACATGGAGCCCAGACTACAGAAAGACGAGTGCGCACAATACAATTGTTCCTTGCAATGCAAGTGGCGTACATACCTACGGTTTTCATCCTCTTACTAATTTAGGTTATAGTTTTTTTTATCTTGCACAATAATTTGATTAATTCATACGTACACGGAGGAGACTGCACCGATAGAGACTTAATGCTATATGCGAGAGAGACGTGGGACCTCTACCTGTTTTTATAACTAACAAAATATTTCAATTAAACTAATATACTTTTCACGGAGCTTTGTCCTGTATCTAACGTGAAGATAATTTAAAAAAATGTGACCCCGATTTCATTACTTAATCCTGGCAACCCTGTACGAGGGTGAGCCAATTTATCCTTAATGCAAATGTAAGGAAATGTTTGTTGCTCTCCGTATAAGTTATTGCTGCAGTGAAATTGTTTAATTTCTAAACGTTTTTAATTAATTTACTAGAATACAGACTTGAGATATTAAATAATTATTGCGCTTGAGAATTGTTACGGATAAGACTTTACTTACATCACTAATCAGATTTGTTAATTATTTATTTTTTAGGGTTCCGTTACCGAAGGATAAAAAATCACGTAGCTTACTACAAATTATATTTATATGGAATGGAATCGAAGCACGGTGAATTCAGGATCTATGTTCCAAAAAAATCTCGTTAACAACTCTGATGAACTTTAATATTGATTTTTTAACAGGCTCCTATAACTGCTTACACCGACAGGTACCACGTCGCGTGTCCGCAGATACGTATCTCAGCCGAGCCCGACTGATATTATGTATTGTATTGTTATTTACTGCGACTGCGACGAATGTTAAATAGCAATTGACGTCGTATTTATTTAGGGGGTCTTGTCATGCGACGGTAATAAAACGGTTGTGTTGCGATATTGTCGGTATTAATTAATACTAAAATTTGTTAATCTTATATCTTTAAAATATAATTTTCAGGTTGGTATGTTAGTTTGATTTTTAAAAAAGCAATGTTTGAAATAATACAAGTGATATGTCACGATTGTGTAAACTGAAATCTATATGTTCTGCCTACCACTCTATTATATATCAGTAGTGGTGAATGTTATCTGAAAGATAATCCTTTAAAAGAGGCCATGCAACATCAGAGTAACTGCAAGTGCGTTGCCGGCCTTTAAGGAAGAAGTACGATCTTTTCTTGAAAGACCGTTAGTCAAATTGGTTTAGAAATACCAATTTAGGCAGATCATTCCACAACGCGGCTGTGTGAGTCAGGAAATCACGCGAAAACCGCACGGTAGTGGAATGCAAACCATCAAGATGGTGAGGTCTGCCTAGTTGAGCGATGACGAAACTCCATCAGGAATTATTACATAGATTAAACTTATGTTCTCCTAAGCAACTGTACAGACATTTTGTCATGCACCTTTTTTATAATTTGAAGTATTGGAGGAAAAATAAAATCGAATATAACGGGCAATGGTCACGAATCGCGATGTGGGTCAAACGAATAACACTTTCCCCCACAACAGTACCGAGGTTGTTTGGGTCTCCCAGCACGGCCCAGCACGGCTATAACAGACCAGATATTGTTTATATTGTTGTTACGAGACGTTGGGGAAATTCTAAAGGTCCCGTTATAGTCCCCGGGCGTCACTAATGATACAATTATACGAAGGTTTTACGTTATTATGAACAAGCGACCCGTTCCGGTTTCGCACGGATAGTATCTTTTCAATCTTGAGAATATCTGTGCAAAATTGTGTAGCCTTACTGTGCTCCTGTGTAGCTTGCACAATGCCCATCGCATTCGAGGATGGCCACCGAGGGGTTTTAGTGAGTATAACCCCATATAATCTGGATTTTCGCCAAAAAGGAAGATATCTTGTTAAAGATTTTGGCCCCCAAATTTAAAAGAAGGTAGGATTAGGTATTTTTACTTCTGCATGCCGTCTGAATAAAGTGTACCCTTTCCTTCCCAAAAAATTTATCATCCCTTTTGTACTCTATGTAAAGTCTGGTGACATATACAATTCAACTGAATGTCGAAGTGGTATCTCATCGCGTAAACCGTTTTTTCGCTTTTCTCCTTTGAAACGACACGACACAAATATCTTATCTTTTTTCTCTCTCACTCTCTCTCCCTTGACTGACTCTCATTTGTCCAGGTCCATTGATGCAACTCTATTTTCACATTTATCCAACATTGAGAGTATCATCGACTGGATAGTTCAATTTGTCAATTTTCTGTATCGAGGTAATGTCTGAATCCGCTTGGAGTTCTAGCATCGAAACAAAGGATGTGCTTATTCGATATAGACTCCTTTGTCTGTGTTCAATTTAACCGCCTCCACGGTTATTTGCCACAGGATTCTTGTTACTCTCGGCGAATGGAACCAGCCTTCAGCGGCAGTTGTGTAAATAATTCAATTTCTACTAACGCACACTTAGATGAATTGGTATCGTTCGCTTCGTATCAACGCGAGCTGCGTATATCTTAATTTATTAGAAATAAATAAACAAAAACTTTATTCGCTTGAAAAGAAATGGAAAATGGTTACGTAACGTTAGAAATTACAAACTGAATTATAACCAAGCTAATAGGACACGAGCGACGAGAAGACGGTAAGCAAGGCCGTACGTACGTACTACGCGGATAGCATTGGATTGCAAATAGTTGCAGGCTGTTAGTATTTCCGACTGATTGCGACGTAACAAGAGACGAGTGATAAAGGTAAACAAGTGCATACCATCCTAGGATCCCATGGCCACCACACTGGTTATTTCATCACTAGTGATCCGCCCTGATTCCGCCAGGGAAGCACTAATGTTGTTGATCCAATCGCTATCCAACTTCACTTAAAAATTCAGTAGATTTTATCCTGCATCGTGAATCTAGAAACTGAGGTATTTTAAGATGGTAGAATAGTTTTCTTGCGATATATCACCGATTCTTTAAAACTGTCTAACGTCTAATGTTTTAATAAAAAGCTTTCTCGTAGAGTAACAAAGATTGATGGAGCGAGATCCGATAAAACCGCTGACTTAGTGAAAAGGGATCGCGGAGATTTGTAACAGTTTGTACTCTTTGTGGGGACTGCTCGCTTCAAACTGTCCCACACTTGTTTTGCACGAGCTATTTAAATTGTTTAAACGTGAAATTTGATGGACATTGTCTCGAATCAAATGCGATAAGTGTATATAAATGAGTGTCATACAAGTAATACACGGTGGAAATGTTTTTTTTTAAAGAAAAAGGTAATGAGTAAGCTGAACGATACCCATAGGCATCTTCAAGTAACATGTTATATGTTTTTTACATCACACAATATTGAAATTGTCGTCTTTTCTCTGCTAAAATATGCATGAACCATACATATTAACCTTCCTCTTGAATCACTCTGTCTGTTGATGAAAACCGAATTAAAATCCGTTGCGCAGCTTTAAAGATCTGAGGTAACAAACAACGGAAACGACTTTGTTTGATACTGTGTAAATATTATAATAAACTACGATTGTTTGTTTGTTCCGCATAAATTCAAAATTAAATATTCTTTTGGGTATAGAAAACTATGAGCGAGTAATCTGGCCTATTATTTATCTATGTTTTTCTTTGTTTAGTTCCCTACGCAAACGATGCCGGGGCGATTTGCTAGTATCTTATATTCTTTTGTTTTCAATGCGCAAAATAATTCCAAGATATCGACATTAATAAGGCGGGCGACTGCTTCGTGTATGTATTTTTCTCATATAGTTGGCGCGTGATAAATTACTACCGGATATTACGTTTGACTGCCACTTCCTTTATTGGCATTCCTTTTGTTCCGCCTTGGGGCAAAGATCGTCAACGTCTGTTAGAGGAAAAAGAATTTAAATACCATCGCATCGTTAGGGTTTGACTTCGTACTCTTTTATTATTATACTAGTGACCCGCCCCGGCTTCGCCCGGGTACCACTAATTATGGTGATCCGATCGCTACCAAACACAGGAATGTGCCAATTCATTTTGTATCCAACACTGAATATTTTCAATGACCAGCCGCCTGTTCCTCATTTATGTACTTTTCCTATCGCTGCGTGTTGCCTTCAAATATTCCCAGTATTTGCCGTATGGTGTTTAGGGGATTTTGACATGTTGAAAAGAGGACACTTCATATTAAAATCCTTCTCGAATATATTTTATAAATACATAAGACCTTAATATTGTATTAAATATTTCTGATGTAAATAATTATTCAGTTTGTCTGTTTGGTAAACATTTTTATTTCTAAAGGATACTATCAAATTGTACAGTTATAATGGAATTAAAAAATGTAAGGCAACGTACACGTAACATCAACAAAACCCGTTATGTGATTGTTGCATGCAGTGTACA
Source organism: Papilio elwesi (assembly GCA_029849275.1). Classification (NCBI taxonomy): domain Eukaryota; kingdom Metazoa; phylum Arthropoda; class Insecta; order Lepidoptera; family Papilionidae; genus Papilio; species Papilio elwesi. Next base: position 5,653,395 of record CM056713.1, read on the forward strand.
ATCTCCATATCAATATGGGCTACGGTACGAACGATGCCGTAACTACACGTAACGACTTTTTCCATCGATTGTACTCCGACTATTGCGAATAGCGTGCGTGTGAGCGGAAAAAATTATTCGCGACCGAAAACGACGCGCTCGGTAGAAATTTTTGTTTCAAGCTATAAGCGAAAGCGGGTTAAATATTTACATCCTTACTTAATATTATAAATGTGAATGTAATGCTGCTTGAAATTAGCACTTGCGCTTAGGTTCTCGGACTGCGACAATATAACTCTTACATTGAGTGCCAGAAGATCTGCAATAAAGAACCAGACAGACTTTTTTATCAGAAATATTCTTGACATTCATTGAGTTAATTTGATTCAAAATTCAAAGGCGCAAAGTCACTGTCTTGTACCATACACCATCTGCTTGAGTTTTCCGGCATATCGCGAAAACTTTCACTAGCGCCTCTTTCCATCTATTTTATTACAAACATAATGTTTATTTTACGCTTCATGCACGCAAAATTCAACCTTTCTGTTGTCACAATAAAAACTTTTTTTGTCGAATACAAAGCTTTTGAATTACCAAGTTAATTCCAAGTTTGCTCAATTAAATTTGCATCTTATTGGAATGTTAATAAAGGATGTTTAAGTGTAAAAGATATTCTTGTAACAGTACGCGGAGACTTGTAACAAGTCGTTTACGTAAGTAATGATTAATGAGATTGTGTTTGATTGGAAGGAAATGAGTGAGGTATGCGTGGGGATGGGGCTTACGCGTACGACGCTTCCTTTCCGACCTAATACTGAGGCGTATTCTCAGTGAGAACGTTTATGAAACTTAGGCGAATTAGAGAGTTTTTGTTAAAATTAATGTCAATCGTGCTATGGTATTTACAAGTTATATATTTTATATATTATGTCATATTATATCTACATGAATATAGCACCAATAGTCCAATGGTTCAGGCTACGGACTGAGAAACATACAACATGATCGGTGGGTTCGAATCCGCCATTTGATTATTGTCGTGAACCATTTCGAACCTTTTCAAAGCTTGATTTGGAATGGTAATGGGTGAGTTAAAACAAATATTAGTTAATTATTTGAATAATGTACCAGTATATCCGTAACCGTAGGGTAGGCTGTGAAGAAACTACAACCAAAGCCTTTTACAGTATGGACTACGGTCCCATAGATATATAGAAATAGGTTGCAATAGATATATTTTGTTCGTATACTCAGTTTTCCGTAATTTATTTTATAAACTTTAATTTGCAGAAACTACAACCTTTAATTGGTTGATTGAATCAACCAAGAGTAATATTACATTACAAAGTTTCATTTAATTCTTTGTACAATCGTTTTATTTATTTTTTCAATTCGTCGCATAGAGCTTTTGGATGCAATGCGTTTTTTTCGTTTCCAATTCTATTAAGCTTGTTGGAAATCGATTTCGGTTTTTTATTTTTTTTATTTTGTATTCAGTACGGTCTGGACCTTTATTTTTTAAATCCTTCAATATATTGTCAGTTGATAAGAAATTCTAAAAATACTTTTTTAGTGCTCGCTTACGTAATAACAAAAAATGTTGTCAGCTACAGGCCAAATCACTAAGAGTTTGGGCTATGTCAGCCATTTAGTTAGTTTTTTTATATATAAACTAGGTGATGCCCGAAGCTTCGCACGAATTCGTTTCATTTTCCACGCTGGCAATTTTTGTAAGGCGTACAATAACTTTGAACTATAAATAACATGTGTCAAAGTATGACATTACCATGGCGACCGATATTGTTGTTGAAGGTCTTATGCACTTCGGGAACAGTTTTATTTTGGGGATAAACCTAAGTCATTTTGTGTATTCCGGACAATGTGTGTGAAAAATTTCCTGAGGATCGGTTAAGGAGTTTAAGCGCAACAAACAAACAACTTCACATAAGCATTTATAATATTAAAATAAATATGCGCTCACGCCCATAACCCAGAGGGATAGGTAGAGATGTTATACATGTATACTTTGTTTGATAGCAAGATATGATTGTTGTAAACAAACACACGTCACTTACAATACATTACGGCCATTACACATTTATACTTTCATCGGAAATGTAATTTTGTGGAAATCGTGAGATAAAGTGAAGTGAAATTGTGTAATATTGTGTAGATGTGAGCTTGTGTTATAAGGTAGAAGAAAAAGTTGTTTTTCGAAAATATTTGTAAGTTATTTATATTAACATTAAGACCTTTGTTTACAAAAATCACATCTTGCTGTGAAACAAGGTATATAATAATTATTACATAATTTAATATTTGGTTCGATGCAGCGACATCATTGAATCGCCTATTGCCTTTAAAAATAGAGCTTCCAACTTAGTGGTCCTTCAAGAAAAGCCGGCAGCTAATCTTCAGTACATATTGAGGATGTTTATGGACGTCGGTGATCACTTAACGCGGGACCCGTTGCTCCTTTGCCCCCAAGTTGTGGGTAAACAAAATTAGTTATTAATTTAAATATCGTTTGTAAAATTAACGTTGTAATAAATCTTGATGTAAAGTATATGCTGAGTAATGACGTTTGTCTGTTTGCTTTTCACTTATAAATGGCGTCGCCTTATCTCGCTTGTTCAGACCGCGGATGACGAATTATACGGCGACTGTGAAGACAGTAGGCCGACGTTCTTATATTCTTTCCTCGTTTTTATTACCTTAAGCTGTTATTCTAATAAATTATCTTTATTAATTGTAATTGGCATCATTAACAAGTATAATTGACCACCAGTGATCCACCCTGCGCCCGGGCAGCCGTTTCGGAATGTATACGTACACAAAAAACAAATAAAATATACGGGAACCGGGATAATAGCCTATATGATATTACAGACTGTAATCTATCTCTGTGCCAAGTTTCATCCAGATCCGTTCAGCCGTTTTTGCGTGAAAGGATAACAAACATCCATACATCCATACTTACAAACTTTCTCGTTTATACTATTAGTAGGTGTAGTAATGGTAATGTTTAATAAACAAACATATTGATCATGAGATTACGTAAATATCCGCGCCCGAAATCTACTCTCTCCCTTATTCCTGCGTCTCGTATTTATTTTCACAAATTGCAGATGCACGTCTTTACACGGGAGTCCCTTCACCTACTTTCTGTCATACCGAAGCGATGACGAAAGTGGGAAATAAAGGAGCAAAGAGTCGTAGAATCTGTGCCACAGCCCACTCTCTCACATCGGTCGTCGAAAACTCAGAGGCGCGTAAAGTAGCAACAAAAGGCGGTATTGTTAGCTGGCAGAGCGAAACATCAATTAGTCTGTATTAATATGCGCTAAAATAGACAATAGCGAGTGGCGGATCACATTGTTGTCACAGTTCTCTTAGTGTTTAAGTCATGAGTGGAAGCGATTATATATTACGGTTAAAACAGATGTAAAATGCATTTTGCCACTAACCTGTTAGTGTTCCCAACATAGAGACATATTTTTTTTTATATACCAGAAGGTGGCAAACGGACAAGCGGTTCACCTAATACTAAGCGAGCGCAACCCATAGACTTCTGTTACAAGCTAATGTCCTTCCCCCTTCAAATTCCCCCTCCCACCAAAAAATGACAAGGTGCGGTTTACGCACTGAGCTCTAGAGAAATTGGATTTCCCACATGTACAGGTCTCACCGCGAAATTTTCGTCACTACTAGAAGTCAAGACAATTATTTATTCTTTAAAAGTAATACATTAAAACTTGATATCGCTTCCGTTTACACTTTAAAGCGCATCAGTACTTACAACGCGATGCGAGCGCTCCAAACAAAGTCTCATGTCTGCTCAATCGACTAATGGAGGGAAAAGATAAGCCTTTATTACACTCATATGCTCGTACTTGAGGCTGGAATAGCTTTAACTTAGCGCTTCTGTCTCTATACAGAACCCTTCTGTGGTTGCATGAAGGGAATTCAACAACTCATGACTATTTGCGCATACACTGATCAGTATTTAAGTTAGATCGTTGATAGTTACAAATCTCTTAATTATTTCGTATATGGTTCCACATGTTTCGTTTGCCGTAATGAATGTTGAATACACGATGAAGGTAATTACTAATTCGGCCTTTTGAGAACCAATTTCGTACATGTACATTGAGTACACATTAAATTGTCATGGCAAAGTGACTTGCAAAATATTGAATATTATAAGTCCGGAAGTTAAAAATGTATAGACTATGCTTAGTGATTATCACTACATATTTTAGAACAAAGTATAATAATTGCGTCTGTTTGTATGTACACAATAAACCTCAAAAACTACTACTACTAGTTCAGCCGCGGTAACTTGAAAATATTGCGCCAGTATGCATTAGCATTAAAATAGCTAAATCTGTGGGTCTGTATATTACGTTCAACAGCACTATAATTGGCCGCAGCGCGTACGTGATCGACATTCAACGTTAATCATGCCACGGGCGCCCCACGGCGCCACGCGTCCGTCAATGTCAGGGCACGATAGAGGGCGATTCGGTTGCGGGGTTGCACCACGTAACCCTAAGACGTAGGTATAAACGTAGCTGTTTTGTGTGTACGTATGTGTTTAGATTGATTATTGAAGACAAATTGCCTAATCGTAAAGCTATTGAATTAGAAAATCATTGTACATTAATTTTAATTTTTACGTTCTTTACGGTGATTGAACGTGCATCGAGAGTGAAAGTTCAAGGACGCGTCACATTTCGTTACGTGAGAGAGAAGAAAGATATAACCTAAAGACGAGAAAGAGAAGGTAATGTAGATTGTAAACATAAAATGTATTAAATAAACATCTGCATTTTCCCATATCTTTCTCTGTCTCTTTCTCTTTTCTTGTATTCTTTTTTTTCTTAAAAGTCTTAGTTCTTCCACGTTTATGGTATTGGTCATGACGAACAATTTTATTAGCGTCCATGACGATTGTTACACTTGCAAGATTAATTTAAAATGCTGTTAAATATTTGCTAATATCAAGTCCTATGTCATTTGGCAAAATATAAGTAGTAATTGTGACGTGTTATTAGTAAATTCCGTTTTATCCGTAATTACAATTAAGATGTTGGTCTATCGATACACTAATTAGAGCTAACCATTGGGCTCTAATTGGTCCATTAAAATCTAGCGGAGCATTGCAGTCGTATGTCAGACTTCCCAACGGACGGTGCACTGTATAGACGTTTCAATTCATAGCACGTTAGAATCGATTGAGAGCGTCTATTGGTGCATTAACAGCCGTTACAATGAAACTTTGAAATATTGTAAGGATTTGTAGGGTGGGGTAGGTATAATTAAATAAGGCATACCGTTTTCTGTTCTTCTGTATTGTTACATCTACGCATGAAAAAACATGTGTGTGTGTACTTATATACTCACATAAGGTGTTACACTTAGGTATATATAATAAAAAACTGACGAAAATGTTCTAAAAAAAGGACATTCAACGCAATTTATAACAATTAAATAACTTGGAAATAAGTTAATTTATAAAAAAATTAATAGTAACACCGTGAAGTTGGTATCGCGCATAAACAATCACGCTCGTAATTTTCCCAAAAACGCGCCAAAAGAAGTGTAACCTGGAAACTAAGATTTTCCCTTTTTTATAATCTACATGTTGCTCTTAGTGAGGCAAGTAACAAGTATAAGATACGGAAATAGAATAAAATCAATATAAGCGTGGCCTGTTGGTAACTGAGCGGCTTGAATCCTTCATTGTTAATTCAAGGAGAGGAACCAACTGTAAGTCAAACATGTCAGACTATGTCTACTTAGTTGTTTATAAATAAAGCTCCAATATTTGTTTATTGATCAACAATATAACCTGATTAAAACATACTATGGTTTTCCTTACTGTGCATCTGATTTTATTTTCTTTATTATAGCATCTTGGGAGCTATGCTGCGTCGTTCAGTATTTGGCTGCTATTTTATCATCCTACGAATAATGTGGCCCTGTCCAGTGACGCCTAAATCTAGCAATTCTATGTATCAACTATGAATTATGAGCGAAGAATTATGGAATAAATTCACTTATTTTATTATTGAATAATATTGAATTGAGGTGCGCAATAAAGACGTCGAGAGGTGGTTAACTGTTGTGCAACGGCTTGGCGCGTGCACGCCAGCTGCATTGCATCTCAACGCTCGTCGCTTTGATGTTATTTGTTTGTTTTGTCCGATCTCATTACACGCACTTGATCTTATCATGAATCCGTATGTAGGTCTCTTGCGATTGGAATCCAGTTGTCATTCTTCATTATCATTAACATTAGCTTGTACCAGTCGATATAGACCTGCCCCAATTCCTTCCATAATATGCGGGTTTCCGCATCCATCCGTCCCGTCGACCTCACTCGTGAGGACTTGTGCATTACATCAAGCAACCCATTTTCTACTTGGCCTCTTTCTTCTATAAAAATTATGTATGTGTTTTTTTTTATACATATATTACAAAGTGGCAAACGAGCAAGCGGCCCCTGGAAATAAGTACCGCTACCGATAGGCATCCGCAACAAGCTTATGAGTTTCAGATGCGTTGCCTACCTTCACGGACGAAGGAGGGGACAAACAGAAAAAAGGATAATTCCATTCCCTGTCCATCCCCTCCTCATCCGTCAAATCCTCTTCCTCTTCCCATCCTTCCCTTATTAGAAAAGGGTAGGAGGGGGAAGAGGACTACAATTAGACCTCCGGCACGTATCATCAAACGAAACGCAGAATACTTCTACTTCACGCCTGTCTTCTGTGACGTCGTGGTATTTCACCGGTCGAGCCGATCTTTCATCTACCACTGAATTCTGATTCTGATTGAATGCGAAACTCTACCGAATGAAGAGATCTCTCTGTGACCGATGATTTGAGCACACGTTGATGAGAAATCGATGTCGTCTATGGCTTGAATAAAAGTTTCCAAACGTATAATTTTCATAGCTGCGCTCCGTTGTTTCACCCGACGGGCAATTTATTTTAACTAACAATGGTGCAAACTAAGCTGAACCATATTTAATACGATTTATGATATGGATTTGAGATCAAGTTGCATTGGATTAAATATTTCTCCACTTTCCAAATAAGTGAATAACGTGCAATAAAAAGCTATAGGTGTTGGACAAGCTTTATTAAATTTGTAACACATTGAAACCTTTCAACATAAAATAGTTTCAAGCAATCGTGTCGTTATCGCAACGAAAATCATTTAGTGTTAAATCGGCTTCATTTCCTCTGCTCAAAACACGTCCGCTCGCTACGGCGGTCGAGGCGGGAATGCCGGAAATGTAACATTTTTTCAACAAAGTAATTTATATGGCTTATCAGAATTGAAAGAAAATACTCTATTAATGGGAACTAACGAAAGGCGTTTACTTGGAAATGCGATAAAGGAAAATTGTTCTTGTTAGTGGCAAATAAATGTGAAAGTAAGTTGTACGACTCAGTATAAATACAATTTGTTTTTTAGGCACGTCTTACGTAATCGCTTCTTTGTTTTTATGCTATTTTTTATCATTAATTAAAGATTAATGATATTATTTGGGCATGTAAGTCGACGTGGAATGGAGTCCATAGAACGTCTCGTCGTGCAAGAGATCTCCGATGAGATACATGGATCAAGCGAAGGCTGCGGTGGGTGCTTCCGCACACTAATGTGCCCAATTAACGGCCAGAGGTGAGGTGAGAGGCCATTTGGATACCTCCTGGCTATCTCTCTCTCGCTTCTGCATACATCTAAGCATCGACGTCGTCACTCGTCGGTTATGAGCACTTTTAATAGCACCATTATTTAGTATGTCATTTATCTGGTCGGTATATATTTATCTACGCCACCCCCTATTGCCACTAAGTCATCGTCGTGACTTCGTCAAGTTGACAACGTCTTCTTTTAAGCCACAGTTTTCCCACGTAATGCTATTTCTGATTCTTTCGTTTCAATTCACATCTGATTTAGTGCTGGTCAAATAAACACGAGTTTCCATTCCCTAATCTAGAATATTAATGAATTGTAGCGTATGTATTTTATTATCAGACATTGTAGTTTGATCTCGTTTGTTTATGACAACTATTTAGTATTTAGTGTAGACAGAGCTTTGTGTTAAGTGTCCGTAAACGATTCGTTCATTAAATTCACGTTTGCAAATAGAATAATAAATGAATAGTATTAAACTGTCCCCGTTGCGAATGTTCCGTTCACGAAATGTGCAAATGTTTTGTTCATTTCTCTGTGAAAGGATGGAGGATTGTTTTTGCAAATGAGCCTGTCGAGTTGTTTAAATGATAATTACTTCTACTGACACTAACTTAGATGATTTAAAGTATTTGATTTATTTTCTTATTATTAAAATAAATATAAGGCCTTCGTTAATTTACAAACACAAGTCATAAAGGAACTTGTAACGCTTTTAGACATTAAATCTGCCATCAGTAGAGCCGTTTGCTATTACCCGAAGAAATGAGTTTCATTACTCACTCCTTGTATTGATAGGCTGGGGATGTGCCCCATATCATCCCTTCCTTCTAACTGTATCATCCTCTGCACAAAAATCATTGTTTGTTAAGGTAGCGGCGATAACATAATATTGGATGGGCCGCTTGTCCTTCTCCGCAAATCTAAATTCGTATACCGACCGACTTTTATTTAAATTTGGGGTCGTCTCCTGGTATCCCTTCTCCTACGATAGTGGTTCTGGACCGTTCTCTTAGCAAGGTCCCACTCGAAGATTTTCATCTATCTCAATCTGCTACGGCGTTTTGGTCCCGCAAAGTAGTAACTTTGGTTGGTAGGTAGGCACTATTACTGTTCTTTGGAAGTTGGAATAGTCACAAATGTCAGGTGAGCTCTTTGTATCATGATATCGCGTTGGAATCAACCATTTGGTCTTAATCACCGATGCGTTTAATTCTTAACAAAAATAATACGGTTGTACCATAATGACATTCAATCAGGAATAATGTATTGAGAAATGATTCACGCGGCTATATTAGTTCCTTCGCTCGTTCATGAAATATAACCCGCATTTTTATCGAGTCTCCTTCCAGACGAAAGACATATTGCCCTGCATCGAGACATGCGCTGTTACTCCGCGTCATTGCCAAACGGTGCGGGAGCAGTGAGTTTTATATAGTGACGTGTTTAGATGGTGCCAAGTCGAAAGTGTCTGTATGTCCGTTGTTGGTAGGGTGATGACAATGGCATAAGATGTGAGATATCGTTTTATTAGATTGGATTAGCCTGACGACTACTAGTGTTAGATTGAAATAATATTTTTTTAAGCTAATGAATCGTATGCACATCGCGTATGTATGCGTAACTGACGGAGCACAGTCTACAAATACTACTTGTAAAGGCACATACTATACCCGTGATTGACAAAGATTTGTAACCTCTAAACAAATGGTTTCTCTGCTCTGTACTAATAGAGTTTCAGGCCAAAATATTTCTACTCCACTTGTTGTTTCCCTTCGTTCCCTCTCAAGACTGCCGGCCGCCACCAGTGCATCGCTTGATTGCCCCCCACCACTATCGACAACGTCGCGTGAGTCGATAGAGGCGCGACAAACGGAATCAACACAACAACTTATTATTCTTGTAATATTGTTGATAATTAGAATTTAAACGTTTAAACTTCGCCTTATCTTTATGAATTAATTTATATTCAACACAACAATAATTATAAAAAACAAGCTTCAACTAGATTCATTTACGTGTACATTACTAACATTACGGTGTGAGAGCTTATTTGCGAACTATTCTTTCAGTATTTGTTGATACGTTTTAAAAGTTCTTTTTCTTGTTTCAGGTAAGTTTAAGACTACTACGGCATCGTTATTCCAACCGTAGGTGGGATTATGTTCAGGCTTAACTACGATGTGATGAGATTTGTGCCTCGGGACTATTGTACTCAAGATAGTAAAATAACTATAGTTTATCTCTCGCTGATACGTCGATAGATTGTGCTAAAATAATCTACAGTTAGTAATGAAATAATTTACCTCTTTTCCGGTAACCTAATCATTTATATTTACCTACGACATGAACATCAGGGTACCTTCGTCAGTTTTACAAATACATTTCTTTATCAAGTCGTAGGTAGAGCGTATAAAATTATACTTGATACGCCAACAAGGTTTAAAATAGTAAACTGTCAGTCAGTGTTCCTGGTGCAAGCAAATCTCGACTTTAAGGTGACATTTTTCTCTTCATTCCTATCGAATAAAGTATTGCATCCCCAAAGAACCCTCTGTCAAGATTCAATGACTTGTTTGCTTTAATTTTTCCGTTATTCTGTTTTATTTGGGATGTGCACGTGATTGGGAATATTTCTCCTGTACTGTAAATGTTAATGACATTTTAATTTAAGAAGTATGTTTGGTGTGACATTGAATGATAGGATTTAAAATAGCATTGTTAGGGAAAAGTGTGGGTTAAAAGTTGATTTGACTAGAATTGAGAAAGGTATGCTTTGGCGGGTCGGACATTTCTGACATGAACACAAATTTATTAGTGACTAACAAAGGGCGATATAAGGACCCATAATCGGCGAGAATTTATGCGTATGGGTGTAGAAAAACTGAAAGAGTTGTGCCAGGATCGCGCCAAATGGAAATCCATAATCCCTGCTTACCCCTTTGGATTACGGCAACGATAATCATAATATTGTGTAGGGTTAAGTCGCGCGAGTCCGACGCTGACAATCAAGTCAATTACAAACGCATTATTAATAATTCATGTCCGTTTTAATCATAATAAGAGAGCTGAGATAGGTGCATCTAATCATCTAATATAAATAAAAATCAATGTTTTTGAATAAAAGATAAGTTCCCTTTGTCCCTGTATGTCAGACAATGTGTGTGCAAATTCCATGAAGATCGCTTGAGTGCTTAAAGCGTGACAAACAAACTCACATTTGCATTTATATCATTAGTTGGCATTGAAATCAGATGTTACTGTTCCTCGATCAAGTGCCGTTGATTGATACAACCCATTACCGGTCCTCGTTTATTTGTTTAACATTAACTCGGCACTCGTATTACGAGGAGCGGGTTTATGGCGTGAACCATTATTTCCACCTGTGGACGGCCATCCCTTTTGTCTTGTGGCTAATATTAATAATTTTGTTACCTAATAAACCGTTACAAGGTAATAATATAGTATAGTTTTAATCCATTTATTAATTGCTTGAATAAACAAATAAAACGGTGTATTATTAGATGAAAATTAATAAAAAAGATAGAATTAACAAACTTCAGAATTGGGGTATTATGTATGTTCTTGCGTTTAAAAGGACACCATTTATCGAGTCTTATTCTGATGAGTATGTTCGAAGATCCATGTTTTTTTTACAAATTTAATGGGCTACTCCAAGCGCGTGCCTCTCTATACTCATGGGACTGTATAGATGAATTTGCGGTGTAGGGTACTTAATAGAGCCCAAGGTATCCCGCTTGGGCTCCCGTACCATTAGGTAATACTAAGACGAGCGCGAAATAACTTTATCCCACAAAGTTAGTGAAGCAAAGTGAAGCATTGAATTAATTAAGCGATGGCTGTTTTCAATTCGAATTTACGTAATGACCTCGTAAGCTTTTATAGGTCTTTGTTCTGTGTTAAGCTTCTAATATGGGGAATTTATTAGACTTTTCCATGCTCAAATGAATTTTTGTAATGTGATTCCGCGTATAATAACTAGAGTTATTGGTAACATGGTGTACATTTTATACAGTCTATGGCATTTTTTGTATATCAGACAATGTATGCAATATTTCATGATAATCGGTTGAAGAGTTAAAGCGTAACAAACAAACTTACATTCGCATTTATATTAGTTAGGATGCAACTACTCATATAACCTTGTTTCAGTGTTGATGCCTTAGGGAATAATTAACGGTTTGTTTATACTTAAACTAGACAAGTTGCTTATAATTAATTACAACGAAAATGGAGGTGTCCAACACTTAAAGACCGATGAGTACTGAACATTTATAACAAATCAGTACAACTTTGATATGAATCGGTTCACAAGAACAGTTGTTATTTGAATTGTATTTATAGCAAATATTTTGTAAATTTGTGAGGTTACACAATTCGAAATGTTCCTTAATTTTTCCATACCAAAGAAGGCTGTATCATAAGCAAATTTGATAAGATATCTTTGCTTTTTTTATTTTCGTCCTAGTATCAACAAATTTAAGCTTCTGAAAACTCTGTAGTCCCCTGTCAAGTGCAAACCAATCAATCTCTTTAATAATCTGTTGATCAAGAAGGCCATTATGTGGAACGATTTACTTGCAATATACATTCCATTCAATCAATCTCGTTCGATCTGACCTTCCAGTCATTCATTCGGACCAACTTCCCGCGTTTCAATTCAAAATCTAAACAAGAAATACAAATTAATTTATTTTATTTCAATGTTAGGAAATAAATGTATGCAGTTTTATATTTGTAAAATGTCATCTGTTAACTATTGTAATGCTGTTTTCACAAAATGATTACAACAGTGCCAGAGCCCGCAACAACCTATCTTCGACGAATGTACCGCCTCGACCGGTGAAATACCACGACCTCCAAGAACAGGCGTCAAGGAGAATGGTTCTGCGTGTCGTCTGATGTGTGTGTGATGTGCGGGAAGCCTAATTCTAGTCTTTTTCCCACCCCATTATTTTCTTATATGTTAAATATGGCAGGAGAGAGATGATTTGAAGAGATTGGTAGGAAAAGGGAATAGGAAAAAATCTGTTTTCTGGTTTCTACTCGTGGTAAGTCACTAATTATTGTTAACCTGATAATAAGTGACTTACCACGTGTTCTTAATTTATATTTGTCAGTCAGTTGGTGTGCATTACGTCTACTTTCTTTGTCTGTTTGGTAGTGTGGAAAAGTTACTGTGGGTTCTTAAATGATCAGCATGAAATTATATTTGACTAGCACCCGGTCAGCACTTACTTTAACCCGTGGATGCTATCTGGCAATCACGTGTTGTTTTATATTTACGTAAATCGCTATCTAAGTTTCCTGATTTGATTAAAATCATTGTTTTTGTAAATAAGTTCAGCATTGTAACAATTGTATCACATTTTATTTATTCAAATTTATACGAAAATGACACAATACTTAGTACTTATATATTGAATTAAAATCACTAATTCGGAGCTTGTTACAAAATACACTTTTGTCAACAAGATAAAATGTCTTGAATTATCTAAATCACTGCATGTAATTTAAAATAATTATTATTTTTCAGTTTCGTAGTTTACCCAAGTAAAACCGCTCCATCCATCTTTAAACTCGAGCCTGTCATATTTGGCAGAAGATTACTGGCCGTTAATAATATGAGTTTCGCAACGTCTTTAGGGTCAAATATTTTCTTCAGGGACAATTCTGATATGAGGTTATCATAGAAGTCGTTCACATCACTCTCGTCTATGTTTAAACTTTGAATATAATTAGTGCGGGTCATTCCCGGGGTAACTAAATTGATCCTTACACCTTCCGTTACTAATTCCATTGCTGCATGTCTTGAGAACTTCTCCAATGCGGTCTTTGATACAATGTAGGGAAGTAATCCTGGCCTATATCTTTCTAAGTACGCTGATCCGAGATTTACAATATTTCCTTTAGTTTTTACTAGATGCGGCAGCGCGAGCTGTGTCAAGTAATAAGGCACTCTCAGATTGATAGCTATTAACTCGTCAAATACGTCAATGTTTGGTTCGTGCAGTGAACCCATATGTACCTTTCCCGCACTGTTGACTAAAATATCAATTCTTTTAAATTTTTCAAGCGTTTTCCTGACGACCTCTTCACAACTACCCGGTTGGATTAGATCGAGCGAAATACACAAAGGTACATTTCCGCTGAGTATCTCACAATCTTGTGCCACATGTTGAAGTCTCGATGCTCTTCTGCCCACGAGGCATAGTTTTGCTTTGTACTGTGCGAACATTTTAGCCGTTTCGGCGCCGATTCCTGAACTTCCACCAGTTATGATAATAACTTTGTCTTCGAAATTGAATTCCATCCTTTCGATGTTGTAAGAAAATTATTGTTAGTTAACAACGTAACACGACTTGAGTTAAATTTAAAACACTCGGAAATCCAATTTTTATTTCATAACTAGTTTTGGAAAGTCACAATATAACGGGCGTTTGTTTAATGTTGCCAGTGTTCGATATGTGTTGCCACTGCAAGTACTGTTGTTATCACTGAAGCATAAAGTTTCGTATAAACCATATCTTACAAATCCAACGTTCCGTTTTATCGCAAATTTGTTGATAAAATTAAAAAAGAAAATTATCGGCTATCATTTTGACTCGCACATATTTATATCTTTGGCTATTTTATTTTATTATAAATTTACTTTTAAACCGAATGAGTTGTTCATGAAGCTTAATTAGAATTTCATAATTACATTAAGGTAAATCAAGATTGAGCACTATAGCATATGCTAATCAATTATTACATCCTGGATAACAAACAAACGTGTACTAAAATGTAACTTAACATGACACAAAAGGTACATCTATAAATAGTCTTATGCTCTGTATTCAAATGAAGAAGTGGGAATATGGTGTGACCAGTGTTTAAAGATCAACTAACTACATCAAGAATTTGTAAATAATGTTTCGAATATAATTTAACAGTGGTAGAGTCCGCAATCAACCAGCTCGTCAGATAAAATACCACGCCTCACAGAAGACTTCCGTCAATTGGAAGTATTTCTGCGTTTCCTCTGATGAGGTTCCGGAGTCCTAATTCTGGCATTCTTACCCCTTTCCTTCCCATCTTTCTCTTGTTATAAACAAAGCGAGCATTTTGTTATTTTACGTTTGATATTTGCGCTTTTTAACACGCTTGTATTACTGGTATGTATGTGACCAAATCACTCGAGCTTGATTTTCCTCCACTTTTAAACGTCAGATTAAATCGAAGTTTTGCGAAGTCAAGGAGGAACAATGATAATACGATTTTCTTATCTTAGTTCTGACCAGTATCATCATTTATTTTTAGATTAAAGACAACACTACCCTTTTTTATAGAAAACGGTGGCAAACACCTCATATTAAAGACCATTACCCATAGGTAGCTAACGAGTTGCAGACGCGTTGCCTACCTTTACTGAACCGAGGAGAAGATAGACAGAAAAAAAGTATATTTTGTTTAGCTGTCCATGTCATCCCCTTCTTTTATTTTTAGATAAGGGTGAGTAGGGGATATCGATCAGACTTAGGCCTCCGGCATCACACTCGTCAGATGAAACGCAGTATATTTTTACGCCTGTCCTCTATGAGGTTGTGGTATTTCAGCGGTCGAGCCGGCTCATTCGTGCAACAAATGTTGTAGCTGCGGGTCTACCATTGTTAAGGACCAAAGTGTAAACCTGGTTTCAAATACAAATAATAATACGTAATCAGAGCTTTGCGTGTGTTTATTTGTTTTAAACTTTTTATTGTTTATTTTAAGTAAATTGACCTAACTTAACTTGACTTATGAGAAGTCATATCACAGTCATCAGGATTTGAAGGTTGAACTACTACTAAAACTGATTTGGGTTGTATACAAACAAAACTAGAAAAATATATTAATTTACTATAGAACCACTAACTAAATTTAATAAAAAATCACTTAAAGCCCAAAAAAATTGAGGAGCTAATGCCCATTATACATATTTTTCCGTGTCATAGTTTCTTCTTCATCATCACGTCAATTTGAACTTTGACGCCGCGGCTCTGAACAGGAAAAATGAGCTCTTTGCGAACCACTGGTGTAGGGTTCCTTAGTCTTCTTCGGCCCATAGTTCCATTTTTCAATCATAGTTTCAATGCAATGTTATGTTCCTCAGTGATAATTCTGGCGCAGTATTATACCTGTAATCTTCCACTGTCATCATTTTAAGCTCTAGTTTTATCATGTTTATTCTCGATCTATCAGCACCTACATCGACGTCATCTACATCATTGTAATATTTTCCAAAACCAATCCAAATCCAATTTTGTATTGCTAATTATTCACGCAGGTTCAAATAGCGTGCTAAATTACAGACGCGGCTCCATCTATTCTGATATTGGATCCATTAATATCTGGAAATAGCTCACTGGCTATAATGCATATTAATTTGGCCACTTCTGATGCTTCAATTACAATTCCCGCGGGGAAGTTTTGTGATACTATTTTATACGTTGCCTCTAGACACTGCGGCTCAATATTTATATTCTGAAGTAGATTCGTCTTTGTGAACCCTGGATTGATTGAATTAATTCTCACCCCTTCAGTGGCGGCCTCAACTGCTGCCTGTTCTGTGAACAGTTGCAGAGCATTCTTAGTGATATTGTACGGTAAGAATCCTGGCGCGTGTCTGTGCGAAAGAGACGCCGCAATATTAACAATATTGCCTTTTGCCTTCCTTAAATATGGTATAGCTAACTGAGACAGATAATAGGGGACCCGCAGATTGATTGCAAACAACTCGTCAAAAATATCAATGGATTGGTCAAAAATTGAAGACATTTTGATTGTACCAGCACAATTGACTAAGATGTCAATTTTTCCGTGTTTTTCTACGGTTCGGTTGATAACAGTTTCACAACTACCCTGATGTGTCAAATCGAGAAGGATGCATAAAGGGCTAAGTCCTTCAGTCGTACAATCTTCGGCCACGCTTTTGAGTCGCTCTTCATTTCTTCCCACTATAACAAGTTTCGCTTCGTATCTGGCGAACAGCTTGGCTGTTTCTGCACCTATTCCAGAGCTCGCTCCTGTTACAATAACAACCTTGTTTCTAAAATCAATCTCCATTTTTATTCGATATTTTTGTGTAAACTTATCACTTACACACACGTATAGTGTCGAAAGAGTTCTCGTATGTACTGCGTTATCAGTTGTTCAGATATCCACTATCTATTTGTGTTTCCGATTTAACGAGTCGTCGAATTTATTATCATGAGTCATCATTATTTTTGGCTTTAATTATTAGGTAAGTTTTATCGTGTATCAAAATGATAAGTAATATGTAATGTATACATTTACTTGTTTGTTTGAATTTGTGTAGTTTTTTTTTTGTAGGAGAAAGGGGCAATCTAGCAATAGGTCGCCTAACGCTAAAGCTAATAAATTAAGTTGTTGCATCGCAAAAAGGATTTTCAACTTAATACATTTTACAAATATAATTCGTATTAAGACGAAATATTATAATATTAGGACTGGTAATGAATGGGATAATCGGAATATGTCTGTGAGCCAACTTCTACTTGAATAAATAATAAAAAAAATAAACCCTTGTACTTTCACAATAAAATTCAAAATTGAATATAGAAAAATCGTTTAGTGCCGGTAAAATTACTGGCCAGAAAGAATGACACGGCGCTTATAAAATAAATGAAAAAAAGTTAATCGAAGCTGTTCCAAATTCAAATGTTGCATGGCGAACATTTCGATGTTGCGAATCTATCAAGGTAATCCTCTACCAAATATCGTGTAACGCGGCTAAAGAAGTTTTCGCTTCAAAAACGTTTTCAGATTGGCAGCTTACGTGTGTGGGCTACCATTGAAAAAAGTGATGGTGTTGTTTTAACAAAATTAAAAAAAAAAACATGTATGTTCTTTTTACAATATGTGATAATAGTTTTGGTCATACGTTTAACCGTTTCATGTAATAATATTGCGAGACAAAATCGTCAACGCGCGAGCGAGAGTGACAATTGACGTGCCGAATAACCGGCCGCGTCACGCTGGCACCGCGCATGTTTACACGTGACGTCACGCCGACAGCGCCCGCGTGTTTACAGGCCGCATGTCGTTTTGACGTATTGTTTTCCCGCTTTCAGGCTGTAAATTAAAACAAGACTTGGCAAATGAATTTTAGAAATTCGTATTACGTGTTTTGTTTTTTGTTCTTGTTGCAATGTTGAATGTGTTTTAAATCCAAGTGATTTGTCGCCGGCGCCTGATTAAAATTTTTGTTATGTTATGTATTATTCTTGTAAATATGTTTATCATTTATTCCAGTTTTGAACACTGGCGTTTTGACAGTTTTTACTTATTTTTAAATATTTCTATTCGCTCGCTGTTCATTTAAATTTCTAACAAGTAGAGGCGCCGCCATCTAGAACCAACGAAGTTCCGTTGAGATTGGGGTGTTCGTGTCCCGCAAGGAATATGATCATCTTGGCTACATCTTCTGGTTCATTGATGACTTGGGGTTGTGATTCAGCTATCTCCTTGTAAGTTAAATCCATTTGGTCTTCGTCAACGTTGAAATTGGCCAAGAAATGGGTCCTGGTCAGTCCCGGACGGACGGCGTTCATCCTTAATCCTTCGCAGGATAGATCCCGAGCCCCGGATACTGTAAAGCATTCAAGAGCGCTGCTTAACATGGCACTCAACAGAAAACCCGGCCGATGCACCACTTTCCCAAACACGTTCACAACGTTGCCTTTAGTCAGCTGTAAGTACGGCACGCATAGCTGACACAGCTTGTAAGGCACTCGCAAGTTCAAAGAAACTAAATCATCGAACGTGTCCATTGAATTCTCGAATAAAGATGATACTGTAGTTTTTCCCGCACAATTAACTAGTACGTTGATCTTTTTAAACGTTTCCATTGTTCTACTAACGATTGCTTCGCAGCTGGCGTCATCAGTGAGATCGACGCGAACGCATAGCGGTCTGTGTCCATGGTACGCTTCGCAAATATCTGCCACTTGTGTTAGTCTAGATTCGTGTCTACCTACTGCTGTTACCAGGGGTTACCACGAGAGGCGAAGAGCTTAGCCGTTGCAGCTCCTATACCCGAACTAGCGCCAGTTACTATTATAACTTTACCCGCGAAATCCATTTCATTGAATCGTAGAAAACACGATCGGTCGTGGTTATGTCCGTTGTGTGACTGAGCCTCAAGGTCGGCCAGACGGACAGGCAAGTTGTTTATATACGTCATCAACTGTGACCGTGATCTTGACAAGCAATCAATTATTCACATCTCATTCAATGTCTATGTCACGATGATTCAAAAATCTTAATGGTACAAGATCCGGCATGAGAACTTTATTTATGCTACTTTGATAAATCACTAAATTTGAACTCAAGTCTCACATTATGTTGTAAGTCCACATAAACTTAACCCCTAGAATCAGATATAAGTCAGAGTTATACAAAGGTTCAACCAGATTTAACGCGTCGACCCAATTGTAATTTGGGATATAATCTAGGTGAGATGCGATCCTTAAGAAATACGCGTGTCTTTGAATGATAGAATTAAAAATAGCGTTATAAGGGAAAAGGGTGGAACACGTTGAAAGGATAAATGAACGGTAACGAAACAAATTTATATGTTGCAAACGTCAGGGGACGCCCTGGGAGAACTTATATCGATCAGATTAGTGACTTACTAAAAAATACGAGTTACGATATAAGTAGTACCTATAACCGACGAGCGTGTATGCGGAAATGTAATGAATGTAGAAGAAGCAAAAGAGGAGCGCACCAAATGGAAATCCTTATCTTTGCCTATCCTTCTAGGTTACGGCGTGTACGCATATTCATTTTTTTTATAATCCTGGTGCCGATCAAATAACAGATGAGGATATAAATTTATTATGCCGGATCTTAGACCATAAATTATTATTGCTGGTTGCGTCTGCATAACGATTATCTGTAGTAGTTTTGTCTTTATTTGATGTGTCTTAAATCCAACACCATCTAGATGGTTGGTATCATGGAAAATTGTTAAATTGTCCGTTATTTTTGCATTATATCACAGTATATTACCCACTAAAAATAGCGCTATATTGAAGTGAGCTAAGCCGTCTGTATGTGTGTCGCTTATCAACGCTGTACAGCCTCGAAGCCGAAATAAATCAAAATGTGTTGTGACGCAGCGATTTTTATTCGTCCGACCTTTCACTAGCTTTTTGTATTTTCGTAAGTTATTTATAACGCTTTTGTCACGTGTGTTCATTCAGACATCTCTTTTAATAACACAAATATAAATTATAACCTTATTATTTTTGACCTATATTTTACTATTCTGACAAAATGTTCCAAAAATAACAGTTACTAATCTGGTAAGTAGTTATGGTAGAGCGTGGAAAACGAGCTGGCAGGTCACCTGATGATAAGTGACCGCTACCCATAGGCATCCGTAATAAGCAAATGAGTTGTAGATGCGTTGCCAGACAGGTGACAGAAAAAAGGTTTCCTTTACCTATCCACCCCCTCCTCATCCAATGCTCTTCTTTCCGTGCGAGGACTGGAATGAGGCCTCAGTCACATCACTCATCACGCGAAACGCAGAAGTATACTTCTACTTGACGCTTGTCTTCTGTGAGATCGTGGTATTTCACCGGTCGAGCCGGCACATTCGCGCAACAGATGTTGTTGCGGGCTCTACCACTGTTAACGACTACTGTTTGTTTTCACGTATAAAAATGTGTTACGGAATCTTACTAAAATCCCAATTATCAGTTCGATCAAAATAAGATAGTGGGAATAAAACCTTGGCTTTAATTACACAGACATATCCGCGTCCCCTTTATCTGTATTACAATTGTTTGGTCGCCAGATTTAAATCGTGATTAATAATTCTTACCCAAGTTGATTTAATAAACGGAACATTAATTAGTACGGATTGTTTAATAAATATTTGTTTCAATATTGGGGCTTAGTTGAAATTTATCTTGACCCAGTTTCGTGTAATTCTGGAGTATTGAATAAAAAATAGACTTAAATTTCTCGTTGTCTCTTGAAAATTAGCAACTTGTTTCCTAACAGTGTCTCAAGGCATGTCCAGTTTTACATGACTTGACCTAGCCGAATTCAAAAGGCTCGTCCACGTCACTTTCGTCTAGATTCACTAAGCTCGAAGACTCTCGTCGCGGGTTTCTTATTTATTATTTAACAAGGTTGTTACATAAAACATCGTGAGGAAACCGGCATGTTCTTAGAACCACCAAATTCGACATGTAACATCCACCAACCCGCACTGGGCGAGCGTGGTGGATTACGGCTCATTCCCTCTCTCAGAGAGGAGGCCTGTCTCCCTGCAGTGGGAAACATTCTAAAAAAGGCTGATTTATTATTATTTATTAAGGCTGTAACGCTAATCTGACCCTCCACGATTTGTCTAAGAGGTAAGCTCAGCGTTACTTGATTGCGTTTTACAATTTTCTTTCAAGGGAATATTGCTGTCGAAGTTTTTACTCGAGTCTTAAGGATTTCCAGATGTCTTAGTAGTCGCCGAAATTTACTCCGGAAGTCCACTTACCGGTCTTTTGATTACTTCGTATTTTTTTTGTTTCTGACTGCGAATGGAATTATAATGATCCGTATAAAAGTTCACGGCACTTAATCGCTTTGTCTTGCAAATTTCCAAAGACTCTTTTGTCTGGAATACTTTGTTGTGTTCAGCCTGGGTTGCTCCCTTCGAGCGTTGGGGCTAACAGCTTCGGAAAGCTTTATATTTAATTGTAGTAGATTTATTTCATAAAGACAGAAGGATATACGTATTTTAATAATACTATCATATTATTCAGGCAGTGGGGGATCCGTGTTTGTGGTGCTCAATGGGGAAGATTTTGTAATGTGAATGGTAACGCATATCCGGTCTTCCGGATCAAGTGCTGATTACGTCGGGACTCGCACCGACTATACTCTCACGATGTTCTCCGGCACCTCCCGCGCATAACGGCGGGGCTACGGGAACGCTCTCTCCGTTATCATCTGCGCCAGACGCCAAGGTAGCTCCAACCCTGGGGAGGCAGAGCCTCCCAATTCTACAGAAAGACAGACTGGAACACCAAACACACCCTAGATGTGTTTAGTCATATGTAACGGAATCCCCGAACTTGTCACGGCGGGAACGAAAAGAGAGTCGAGGAGCCACTATTGTGGTTTATAATGTTATCGGACACCTACGCCTTGAGTTTTGATACCAATAGTGTACCAAAGATTGCGTTGGCGATTTTTATGAAAGTATGGCTTACAAGTGAACATTATTGTTACGCCTCCCATCATTTATTTATAACGAATTTCTAGTATTTTATACATCGTCTATAAGGGAGACATTAGAATCGTGTGACGCGATAGCGTTGGCAATTTGCATTCCCAATTCGTTCGCGGCGTAAACAAAAAGGATTACAGCGGAAATGTAGCGCCGTTTGATAAATATTCACGAAATCGTTAACTCAAAACGTAATTACTCGTGAACGTTGACTCGAACGAGCTCTGGGTTCAAGCTTGGCGTGAGTTAATTGACTGTGATGTCAAGAGGCTGCGTTGTTTGCGCATTATTTATGCAACAGCTAATTTAGGATGAACTTAATGTTACGAAAGTCCGTATTACTTCTTAAGTAATATGAAGCAAAGGTAACTACGATGCTGCTTTCTGGATAATCGAGGAAGCAGCTAATTCCAAATAAAGACCTACACACATTGTTATTTTTGAAGTGAGAACTTCTTTCGTCGCTTTGGACGATATTTCGTAGGGGAAAATTGTACGGGTTCACGTTAGCAAAATGCTACCACGCGTCAGCAACCGCTGTTTTGAATTTGGAACAGTTTCGAGGAAGTATTTTTTTTTTTCATTTACTTGTATTCGATTTTTAATTTATTGTTAAAATACTATAGTTTAAGACTGCCAGTCTTACACACATGCAATTGTAAGGAGGTATGAAATAATAATATTATCTGTCTGTGCAAGTGTCAACACCGTCTTAGTTTGTTTACAAATTAAATTTACATGCGTCCCAATACTAGCGTAGTGCGTAACATATTAAAACTGTATCCTTGGCCGCTGTTGTTAATTCAGTTAGCCGCCTAATTGGTGCACATTGTGACGTCCACGCCGTAATTATAGCAAGTCGCAATTATACGCGCCGGCCAATAGTACTAGGAATACATAAGAGGCACGTAGTATGTCAGCTGGCCTTGAATAATTATGGTTAATAATTTATATTCAAATATCAATTTATGGACCAATTTTAATCCTCTTTCCTTTGCCTTCCTCATACCTTCCTAATAAGGGTAGGATCAGGAGAAGAGGATTGGATTGGGAGGGGATGAATAGGTAAAGGCATATCCTTTTTCCTTTATATGCCTTCCTGCCCTCTCCATTAAAGATGGATGCTATCTATGGATAGCGATCGCTTAAGTGGATCGATTATTTGTTAATCTTTTTAAAAAAACATTTTTTAATTTGTAATACTTCACTTTAATCCCTACTAATATTATAAATGTGAATGTAAGTTTGTTTGTTACGCTTTCACGCGAAAACTACTCAACCGATCTTTTTTTTATGAAAAAATAGTATGTAAAAAGCGAAGTATGTATGTTCCCTATAGATTCCGAAATATACAACGATTGTCCAGATTGGCACATTCCTGTGTTTGGTAGTGATTTGATCAACATAATTAGTGGTACCCGGGCGAAGCCGGGGCAAGTCACTAGTAAATATATAACAAAGTAACAAATATTCTTATCTTTGAGCCGATAGCGATGTTATCTGCGACTTATTTTGTGTATAACCAATCGCCCTACTAATGTACGGTCTAGAAGGACTATTTATTTGTCTACACGTTGGTACGCATTAGGTTGACGTTTCCGTAATGTTCACAAATTTGTAGACACTCGCAATTCTAAGCATATTAACACGTCAGTAAATCTCTGGACGTTAGAGGAAATCCGCTGTTAGAGTGATGGCTTAGGGCGTGGACACATTGAATACAGGAATTAAAGAAATGTGTGTACTTATGTGTACGCACGTAAGAATACTTCCTATGCGTGACAATACAAAGTTTGTGAAAAAAAATACTTTAATGCGATTGATAATGGTAAATGTAAAAAATAAGTTATTGGTTGCCTTGGTTACACCATAAAGTTGATTCTTTAATGTGTCGCGTAACGTAATCATTCACTGTCATAGGGTTCTGTGCTCCTGGTAGGTACAAAAGATATAAACATGTGCTTTATTAGTATATAGTATAGGGGGTAAAAATATTGAAGGTAGGTACGACATCAAACTTTCCGAGACCCTCAATTAAATCCCGGTTATACAATACAACTTGCATGTTTGAAAATTGCAAGGCGGGTGAAACCGCGGGGCACAGCTAGTACATTATGTACGTGTTGCAGCGCACACCAGAATGTCTCGCATATGACGATTTTTTTCCTCCTTATTTGATTAAGCGTTATATTTTGGTTAATTCTCACAACATATTAATTATAGCCTATGTGTTATTCTGATGTATAAGCTATAATATTGTAATGTTTCATTAAAATCCATTCAGTAGTTTTTGCGTGAAAGAGTAACAAACATCCATACATTTTAATATATAGGCAACATAGTAGAATATAACTTGCACAGATTGTTTGGAACCCTTAGCATCCAATCCACGTTGTCTTTAGTGTGTACACATCCTTATTAGGGCGGAACGCATTGGGGTAAATTTATGCGGCCGCGTCTACCGCAACGCTTCCCAAATATCCGGCTCAGATGGATACGGCGTGTTCAGGTGAAAATGCGAACTCTACAATACGTATATGATCTCCTGGTTTAGGACTTTGAGCATCCTACTACTGCGACCCTAAAAGTGGTAGAGCCGGGTGCTGATGCATTAAAGAGCGGCAACCAAGGAAGTTATTACGCATAAAGGAATTTTTGACATTCCTTTTGTAGTGCCATCTCTGGACCTATTCATCGCTGCTGTCTACTGGCGTAGGTATCTAGCCAGCAGATTCTTCTCCAGCCGAATACAGACACAAAATTTAAATTGAACTTACAGAGATATCGCTAACAATTGCATCGAGTCTGTAAATTTTATTCCCTTGTGTTGATAATCTAGATTTCAAAGTTGAACCATCAGTCAGTGTTACCGTTAGCTAGGTGCGGATCAGAATAGGTATACGGGGAAACTTTCGATCACACAAACAACTCCAGTACAATGTGTTTTCTTACCTCTTTGTTAAAATAAAACTACATTTTTAATTACAGCTGTAATTTTACAAAATACATTATAAAGGTGTACGCACACCAGTATTAGTATTGTATTGTTGACTGTGATTATTGTGTGTATGTATGAAGCAATATAGACAAATGTATACCGATTGTGTGTTGGTGTATGTGTGTGTGGTGGTAATCACAGCTCGTCCTAAAAAACACCCGAGCCGGATTTATGAGGGTAACGCGAGATTCGGACAAGTGTGAGATACAACATAGCGAGCTTCGCTTACTTCACTGTTCGGTGGTCGAGACATGCGAGTGGTCGTCCAATATCAAAGGTACTCGTGAAGAAGTAAATGTGGTAAGGAATGGGAAAACATGTTGCACGAATGCGCCGGCTGGACTTATGCAAGACGGGCGTGAAGTAGAAGTATTCTGTTTGTCATCTGATGAGAGAAGTTAGTAATTTGAAAGGGAAGTAGAAGGAGATTTGACGGTGGAGGGAATAAGTAAGGAAAGGATATATCTTCTTCCCGTTTTCTGTTTATCCCCTCGTCTGTCCGTTTAGAGTGGGCAACCTATGGGTTTCGCTTGTACATGAACTCGAAAGACATTCGGCACCTATTTAACTAAAGTAAACTCAGATGAAATACCCCTACTTAACGCTGGTATTCGGTACGGTATTCCAACTTCTGCAATATCTACTACTACTTTTGCGGACTCCACCCCTATTCCTGTATTAGTTTTAGGACTAAGGCTGGGGATCAAAACTCTATGAAATATCTATGAATACTAAATAAAACTCAAGATAAACAATTCTCTTAAACTTGTCGGGTTGTGTTTTTTGGTACAAATTTCCTTTCCATTATTCTTAGTATTTTTATCAAAGCGATATTGTTCTCGATGGAATCATTTCATTGTAATATAATATCCCGAATCAACGCCTCTCCCTCTTTCCATCTGTGATGTTGTCGGGGTCAATCTTTTGTGTTGATATAATTGCCGATGGCAGGTTGCTATCTTGTTACCATTGCTTTGATTGTTTTTTTCTAAGACTAGAGATGTATTTATTGTAATTGTGCTTTCATTGAAAAGAACTCGTTCATAAATTGCTGGGCCGTGGTCCACCCATTTGCGATAAATATGGGTCAATTGCCGTCTTAATGTCAGTTTCCCATACCAGATCGTCGGTACATCTCGTGGGAAGCCTACCTACTGTGGGCAGTCTGTGTGCGTGGCCACAATTTATAACATTTATGTCTTAATTCTAGTAAACATTGTACAAGCAATTTTTTTAGTTGTAAGTCTACGTCACCATCACTACAATCACGTCTAACTCAACGTCACGTCAACGTGACGTCACACTTCAAAAGTTGAATTATTCCAAGCATTAAAAATAATTAGACGCCAAGTTATATGTCCACTACTCAGACAAGCATTTACTTAAAATACAAATTGTCCGTCCCATTCTCTACAACGACTATTGATTCGGTGTAATTGCAACTAACTTTATTTATCTGTACTTATCCGGGATTTGTGGGCGTGCACTTTTGACCGGGCGACGTACCGGCCGGCCGGATAATCGGATACCCGACGCCCGCCGAGAAAGGGCGCTCTGATTTAGTCAGCTGATGTATTGGATGTGGTCGACCGGTTTGAATTTGTGAGCGTGCGATTTCGAACGATTTTGTGTATTGGTGCTACTTAGATTTTAGTTTTAAATAATCATTTTGATTTGAGTTTTAGGTTACAGATCGATCTGTCTACATTCTGTTGTAACATTTAAACTGGACCCCTAGAATCGCCAAAGGCTAGTTACGCAAGGGTTCAACCTTATTTGGTTTTTACGATTAAAATCTAACATAATTTCTAGGTCCTTATAAAATAACAGATGAGAGTATGATTTTTTTTTATATGATAAGGTGGCAAACGAGCAAACGGATCACCTGATGTTAAGTGAGCGCTGCCCACAGACATCCACAACAAGCAAACGTGTTGCAGATGCGTTGCCTACCTTTAATGGACAAAGGAGGGCACAGACAGGAAAAAGGACATTTCCCTTTCCCCGCTAACCCCCTCCTCATCCAATCCTCTTCACTTTCCCGTCCTATCCTTATGAGTGGTGGGAAGGGGAAGAGGACTGAAATTAGGCCTCCGGCACCTCACTCATCAGACGAAACGCAGAAAACTTCTACTTCACGCCTGTTTTCTGTAAGGTCGTGGTATTTCACCGGTCGAGCCGGCCAATTCGGCAACAGATGTTGTTGTTGCGGGCTCTACCACTGTTAAAAAAAAATTCTTATTCCGTATATTTTTTTTTCATACTAGATTGTTTATTGAGAGTGTATTCCCCAATACAAAAACGTAATCACCACATATTATACAACAAAGTCCCTACACCTCGTTCGTCTGTATGTATGAACGTTATTGACTGGACTACTATCCGGGTTTACATATTGTTTTTACCAAAAGACGTATAGATTCATAAAGAAAGTTTAGGAATACAATAATTTAAGGTATGCGCTCACGCTTGTAACCCAGAGGTGTAAGTAGAGATCATGGATTTCCATTGGGCGCGATCCTGGCACACCTCTCCCTTCTACATACATCGTCGGTTACGGGTACTCCTTATACCGGCCATAAGAAAAAAATACTACGACACTGATTGTCGAAGAAAATGTAAAAAGTTTGTAGGATATTTCTATGGGAAATAGTTTACGTTTAAGAATCGTTTCCCTTACGAATCCGGGGCGGGTTGCTAGTACATCGAATAAGCAGAATCTACACACTTTAATTTTTCTATATATTTGTTTTAAAGTAGTCGCAGATTTTAAAATTAACATGTGTATGGGGAATGATGGGACTGACATGTCTTCTAAAGTCCCTAATAAAAAATCTTTCAAATACAGAGCCTGTCTCAAATGTAAGCGCATTAACACCATATTGGCTTAATGCAGTCCGCGCGGATGACACGTTGGCACGATTCCACGAACTTTGTTGTTGAATGTTTTTTGCTGGTATATATGTATATACACTAGCTGGCCCGGAAAACTTAATTCCTCCCTTTAATTAATAGATGGTTCACTATTTTGGTGATAATGGCTTACACATAAAATATAGATATATGCTGTCGCGGGGTTTTTTGACTCCGCTGTCTGGCCGTCTGTCACCAGGCTACCTCATGAACCGTGTTATTTAGACAGATGAAATTTTAACATATGAGGTATTTTTGTTGCCGCTATAACAACAGAATAAAACAAAAATATTTAAGGGGCCGAGTCCGACTCGCACGATTCTGTAATGCGCTGTTTATATAATCTGTGCACTACATCAATGGCTCTTTGATATAAGGATGTTAATTGAACGTGGACTTTATCATGAAATCAGGTTATTGGCACTTAGCATCGGTATAAACAGTTCAATTAACAATGCACGTTCGCTATCGGAGAGCGATTGTTGAGGTAGCTACGGTCAGCCACCAGTGTTAGTTGACACCTCAAGCGCGTTTGCGGCTTACCCTACATTACTACTAATTTGTATTACGCATCCAATTGTCATGTTGTAAAATAGATATAATCAACATTAGTGCCTATGCAATTAGTTGATGACAATTACGAATAAACGTGGCACATTACCATGGCAACCGATATTGTAAATTATAGATTTATGTACCATGGGACGGGATAAAAGTTAGGTATCCCATGTCATTTTCTGTACACCAGAAAATGTGTGTGCGAAATTTCATGATGATCTGTTGAGGGCTTAAGGAGTTGAAGCGTAACAAACAAACAAACAAACTGACTTTGCATAGTGCATAATGAACACGTCGCTTGTCTAATTACAAAATAACGTTAGTAATGTGTTGCACGGTGGCTTACGAGGCATAAGAGTTAGACTGGCGTTAAATGTAATTTCAAATCACGATACGAAGACCTCGATGTCTTTCATATTGCATCTACGTATATAATTAGACGCGAACGTCCGGACAGACGGACTAATGCATATAATAACACGATATTTTAATTGCGCAGTGCATTAGGGGATTTGCATCACACGTTGCTTGCGTTACCAATGACCTGGATTCGTAGGAACGCTAACACACTCTCCCGTGTTGTGTCTTTCTTCACATTTGCGTGGGACACGAGCTGTTTCGTGAATTAATATCCTACTAAAGCTAGAAGTCATTTTATTCAGCAAAAATACTAATACAAAATATTGATTGTAGGTTTATTTTATACTAGCGAGCCGCCCTGACTTTGCAAGGATAGCTTCCCTCATTTTATTGCCTACTTTGCACCTTTAAGGGATGAATTTAGTTTTTTTTTCTAGGCCTAATTTGGGTGTGTGTTATATATCAGTCAGTTTTTTCTTTTCCATACATAATAAAAAAATTGTCATATTTATAATTGAATGCCACGGCACCATCCAATCCGGTAATAATAATAAAGTAACGGCCCGAGCCGAGGCTCCCTCTACGGATGGAGCCCTCGAGCTTAGTTACTCTTAAAGAGGCTTAGGCTAGGCCCTCTGCGCCCTGCCGCCTCGTGCCCGGTGTAGCTGTAGACGCCTCCTCAAGGTAAACAGTGACCTTTCAGTCACAAAAAAAACACGGCACCACGCTAAAAAAATGTCATGTTTTTGATTTGGAGTTGTGTCAGAATTTGGGACATTTTGTATGTATGTATGAGTCACAAACAAGTTATAATTTAGATTTGTTTTTATTTAGATATTTTCGCTCAATAAAACAATAAATCAGTTTATATTTACACGATTGTGAAACAAAAAAGTATTCCACATATTCCCATTTGTTAGATTTAAATAAATAAGTGAGGAGTCCCGTGTGTCGAATGTAAATTATTGAAAAGCTCCGCCCGCGCTATCGATAATTGAATTCAATGCCGTTTAATCTCGTCATTCCGCCATTCAATATTGTTCACTGTGCCTTAATGTAATTCCATAACACATTTACTGCGTTCTTTAATCAACTTGGTGTGTATGTAAATGTTTGTATGTAACGAAATCTTTGAACGTCACTTAGAATCCTTAAACTTGACACACTTATCAAGTACCGATAACAATGCAATAATTTAAATAGTTTTTTTAATTGAGAATAACGCCATCTAGTTGTTAAAATTCAAATGACAATGGATACTGTATGTAATGGAATTTAGCTTGTTTCTTGTCTAAAACTAATAAGTAGGTATTTAATTATTTAAAGTAAACAAGTTGAACTTGATATTTCGGACAATTCTTTTCATCAACTACTTCCAATTATTACACCACTCTTCTACCCCACCTTGTACAAATGTATCATTCTGTCCGTTCCGTCTTTAATATTATATGTAGTATGGTAGGCATCGTCCAGAAAATGTTATTTTCCCTGTCACCAAATTCACCGTTAAAAGAAATGTAGAAATGATACTTTAACTGTATTAATTGTGTGTGACGGTATCCGATAAATACAAAATGAGTGGCCGGCGCGTGTCGCAAATAAATTGGCGAAATATTTTTTGCAGCGCAATCTGAAAGCATTGATTGAAAAATGCGTCAGTTGTAAATATTAAACGGAATTGATTCATACGATGTAATCCGTCGCGCGCCGCTAGCGTTGCATTCTGAAAATTAAGCTTTTGTTTTAGGCAATGTTAACCACTGTTTTGTTACCCTACTCTACTTATTAACCCGTAACCCAGAGGGGTAGACAGACACCTCTCTCGCTTCTTCTACCATACATTCATATATCTACGCATACATGCTCGTCGGTTATTGGTGCTCCTTATATCGCCCTTTCTAAGTAAGCCACTAATCTGATCGATATAAGTTCTCCCAGGGCGTCCCCTGACGTTTGCAATATATAAATTTGTTTCGTTACCATTCATTTATCCTTTCAAAGTGCCCGAACCACCAAAACATACTTTTCTCAATTCCAGTCACAACATCCACTTTCAAGCCACACTTTTTCGTTTTAATGCTATTTTTAATTCTCTCATCCAAAATCCCCTACCAACTCTACCACTCACTTTCGCTATATGAATTTGTTTCGTTATTCTCTCTTCATTCATCCTTTCAACATGGCCTGTTTATTAATATTGTTTATAAATTATTTAAGTTTGTGCTTATGTTATTAGCATAATAGTTCACTTTGAATACATTCATAAGCAGTGCTTTATTAAAGCAAGCTAAAATACCACTCATAGGCAGAGATTGCGAATTTCCATTTGGCACGGTTCCTACACATCTCGCTGTTTCTACATCACCACTCGGTTACAGATGTACTTACCGTGACGAATTTCTCAAAATACTTAACAAAACAGCCTTACCCACTTAACACGTGATACACCAATGGGGCTTGGGAAGCATGATTTTATTTTTATATGCGTATTTCTAAACAATGTTGCTGAGTCGATAAGACCCCTACATTTTATAGTCCTAACTTATTTATTCACCTAATTAGAGATGCCTTCATTCGCGCCACATTATTCCACGGCCTCCGAATTTTC
This sequence comes from Papilio elwesi, assembly GCA_029849275.1. Lineage (NCBI taxonomy): Eukaryota > Metazoa > Arthropoda > Insecta > Lepidoptera > Papilionidae > Papilio > Papilio elwesi. Next base: position 5,684,829 of record CM056713.1, read on the forward strand.
CGTTTCCTTGAGTATTTCTAATTAACTTACATATTTATGTAGGAATTTTTAATTTATATCCCTTAAGTCAACAAGGAATTATTAAATAATTAAAAAATAATAATTGCGACTCTACACGAAAGCAATATTAAATAGCCATGGGAGAACACAGGACGGGTTCGAATCTGCCATTGATCTGAACTCGAGCCACTTTTCAAATCTATAAGGTCCGTATGGCGTAGCTGTCCTGAGTGCCCGTCAGTCAGTGCGGACTGTACGTGATGACCGTCAGTCAGCTGTTTGAATTCAGTGTTTCGAAGACCATAGTACGGAACAAGTGTCGATGTTGACAGATATGTTTCACACAATAGTACCGTACCGTTCGAGTCCTGTCTCCGTGTCGCGCTGAACGACACTTCCAAGGCCAAAATGTAAAAATAGCCCTAAATATGCCCTAAAAGTACCTGATAATTTAAAGGGGGCCCAACACTTTCCGCGAAATGAGATTAAATGACCGGAATTTAAAGTACTTTCTTGACTTCATATTTAGTGTCTTACTTAACTGTTGTAAAACTTGTATCATTTATGTTTGTTTCAATTAAATATTTCTATTAACTTTGTTTCAGGTAAGTGGGAATAGTTGTGCTGGCCTTGGTGTTAAAATTTAAGCGACGAGATTAATTAAGTAATTGCAAACATGTAAGTGATACTCAAAGTTGAGTGAGTGAGCTTCACTCATCTACATGAAGTAGTCTACACTTGACAAGTAAGTTTAAAAGTGTTTGCTTCAGAAAATTATCTCAACAATATTTTAATTAAATATAATTTTGAATTAAACATAAAATAAAAGAAGTATTTTTAATATAAAATAACATTTTACTGGGTATGTTAATAATGAGCGGAACATGAGGGCGGATAACTCACAATCTCCGGTTTCTAATTAAATTTGCATCAAGGCATTAGACCGCAGCAGCTCGCTTGTGTTCTATCACTATGGTAACAAAGTTCATTATCGTGTAATAACTACTATGTGGTCTAGTTTAGATTTTGTGTTAAAGATAGCATGGTCTACGATAGCTTGCTGATGTTATAAACTGTCGGCAAATTGTTAGCTGAACGATTAATTCACGATTTGACGTGTCATTTCTAGGTAGTTTATAAACTGTTGAAGTGAATGAAACAATTTTTTTATTCACACACAGCCATCTGATCCTAAACTATGCACAATTATTTATTCATCTAACTTCCATAGGTAACTAAACTGAAACTATATTACAGCTAAATTTAATTAAAAAAAACTTTCTAAAAAGAGTAAAAAGTCTTGTAAAAAAAAGTAGCCGTCAGAGAAAACAATGGCAGTATACAGGTGGTTACAAAAATACACGTTGATAATTTCTCGTGGCCGTGTTTTGGAGCGTCCTGTTATCTTCAAAGATACAACTAGTAAAAATAGCGTTGAAAAGAAGCCTTCGGTTTTGGTAATGCTAATCACTTGTTTAATATTGTATAATTTTAATGTGAAATAAATAAAAAAACCCTAAAGTATCAACGAGTGTTGTAGTGCGGAAATAACATAGTGCATGTTGTATCAACAATATGAACAACAAATCCCGGCTCTCTGGGCGGGGTGAAGTGGCCAAATTAAAACGAATGGCCGCCACCCGCCCTTGCTCTATCCGACTTTGCAACTTTCTGAATCTACGCTGACCATGAGTTTGGTTTGTTATGGAAAATCACAAACTGTCTATAGTACACTGAGATTTTTCACATCAATAAGCTTAATAAGCTATTTTATATCGTTTAAAGTTACGCTGCAGGTCGTGGGTTCAATTCTCGACCTGGACAGACATTTTCTGTATGAACTGTCTTTCTCGAGTAATTATGTATTTACAAAAGAAAAGTAGTATATGTAGTATATCAGTTATCTGGTTGCCATAGCACAAGCTCTGCTTAGCTTGGGATCAGATGGCCGAGTGAGAATAACGTCCCAGGATATTATTATTGACTACTTTAACTTTATGTTTCTATTCGCCGCGTTTTTTATGATAAAGAAAAGATTTAACGTTACCCCTCCATCGTTAATGGGGGTACGGGCACAAAGGAGAAAATTCTAATATATTCCATGAACGTCCATGCAGCAGTGATAGAAATAAAAAAAATAAAAAAAAACATATCTAAATAAAATTATAAACAAGAAAAATAAATGAAAAAAGGTTCAACGAAACTTCCAAATTCAAATAAGAATGTTGCTGACGCGTGTTGTTGAAGCATGTTGTTCACGCGAACCTATAAGATTTCGCGCGCGCTAACGCAGCTGAAGAGGTTTTCACTTCAAAAATACATTAGCTTACTTAAATGTGTTTTTTTTCTTTCTATTTGATGGTCACCGTACTGTAGCGTAGGCCGGGGATCGGGTGCGGATTACGGCGCTCATCCCGCGTCCAGCGGCGATCGGCGACACTACCAGCACAGGCCGGGACACTGCCCAATATAAACTCCAGTGTGTAGTATCAGGGATTAGGGAAGGTAATTACACTGGAGATCTATAGATATTAATATAAATATAGTTTACTACGACATTCTACTTGAAAGATTATTTGTTGTTTTGTGACAACATCGAAATTGTTCTCGGACAGACAATCCGTATAGTCTAAGATCCGTCATATGGAATTAATTCCGTCGTCTTTAATTTGATCAGGACATACAATTACAGTACCGTACATAAGTTTGTCTTTTTATTTCTGTGTCTTTATTATTAATAAATGAATTTGTGTTTTGGCCTTTTCAAGTTGGATAAAGAACAAGAAAAAATGATAACTACTTGAAAACTGCTAATCCACCTTCAACTTGTTTAATGGATGTAACAACAGGCGACCATCTACTGATCCCATGATGTAAATTTAAAAATATATATCTCATAGTCTGTCAAATAAAATTTTTAATTATTGCTTACCTGTGTTTTTGTGGGTGATGAATTATCCTTCTAACTACCTGAAAACAATGTCAATAATAACCCTTCAATACGTTAATGTTAATTCTTGCAAATATTGAACGTGCAAGTCTTGTTTTATCCCTCTTAATACAATATCTCTGAACGAAGTGAATCCAACCGATCGCGCGTCTGACGGCCCTTTTTAATTAATTCAACGAATGGCCATTTGCGTTTTTCCGATATCTCTGTCATTTAATTTTAAAAATGGAATTCAGGACAGAAGCCTACTTTTATAGATGATTTTAACAAGATTCTGTATTGTCGAACAATGTGATTAAATAGAATATCTGTTTTCTTAGATGACTGCGCAACGGATCTTATTGCGGTAAATGAAAACCCATTTAGATGGATACAGTATGGATCCTTATCCTTTGATAAGAAACATATGTTAATTAGCTTGAGAATTTCATGAAGATGGTGTTAAGGATCACCATGTTCTTAAACACCATATAATTTAATTGATTATCTCCGATATCGCAAAAAAAACATTGCGCGCAAAAATAAAATCAAGCGCGGGTCTCACATCGGCGTCTGCGGCCCTTGATGTCGCCCACTGTGTTCAAGCTGAATGTGTTTTCAATCATGGGTTTGACCCGGGTGTACCAGATCCAGCATTTACTTCAGCAAAATCGATACATCTAATAAGGTAAACATAAATTAATTCGAAGGCGGAACGAAGTTTGTAGTGTCAGTAAGTTATCTAATTATCTAACATGTGAAGCGAAAACTTTGAGAATAGTTTTAGGAATATTGTAAACATGGGAATTTGTGAGATTTATAATAGTATTGTGTAATTTCTATCGAGGTCGCTGGTTGGAACCTGGTGGTGAAGCAAAATTGGGGACCGCCTCCGGCATATTCGCCATGTATCAAAAGGTGACATTATACAAATAAAATAAATTAAAAAATCACCCCTAGCGGTTGATTCATAGTCGATCTCCACCACTTGCTTCGTCGAAAAAGGCAGAAGAAAAGAGAGCTCCGCTACAGGGTTGTCCCAAATAGGAAGGTAGTGGCGGAGAATAAATATAAAAATAATAAATAACGCGAGGTAAGGTACTGTGTCACTGACAACTGACATTTGACGTGTGGCAGTGTGGCCAGTAATAAACATAATATTATTTACTAAACATTACCACGAAATTATTTTTAATTTAAGTCTCCACGGAGATGAAGCGAAGAAATAATAATATAATATAAAAATTGTACAATTTTTATTTCCCTTAGAATAATAAAAAATAAATTTAAGTAAACTTGAATTCATTTTTTTACCACTGAAAAAGTTGTATCATGTTGCGACAACTACACGACTTGCCACTCCCTCACTACATATATACATACGATACGTATGTTATAAAAACACTCCACGGACCTTAATTCGCCGGCCGGGGGGTGTCCGTGTCAATTGAGTTCGCCTAATGCGATCCATTCACGTCCCAACATCCCTTCTCAATAGTTTGATTGAAGATTCGAGATTGTAATATAAATTGATTCGTAGATTTCACCATCCTTAGATCCAGTAGAGATAAAAACATAGGCAATCTTAAATGCCACCGACAGATGTGTGTATTCGAACCATTAAAGAAAAGTAGTTTTGAAATATCAGTCGTTGATTTTGTTTAATGAGAGATTTCATAATTGTCAAAATTGCGTCCGCCCTTAACACGAGACGTACAACAATACTGAAAGTAAACTCACAAAACGTATTAAAAAACAAACTTGTTCCTAATTCCAGAAGAGATCGTGCACGCTACAGCGAGAACTGCTAATAGCAATGGCGGAAGCAATTTGGCGTCAGCTTGTGTCCCACATTGGGCGCCAATGTCCATTTGTAAGCTGAATTGGGATATTGAGCTAGGTCTTTCTCTGTTGGTAATTTTCGGCGTAGCAATGTGTTTTAATTTTTTTGTTGCCACGCGGTCAGTATTTCGTTAGTATTAATGCAGACTTAGTTTACATTATAAATATTCTGTTCGTGTAATGGTATATATAAAATTAAAAAGTGCAGTCATTGCAGTCTCGCTAACCTTTGCTTTTGCTTCGAAGCACGTTTCCCATACGTTACGTGATTCGACATCTCGTGATATCACGTCACTCGCTTTCGCTATACTGCCTTCTTTGCAAGGTTGCGTGATGTAGTAAGTCGTGTCTAAAGTCTGAATGCACTTAATATTTTTTATCAAATTAAAATCATTTAATTCTTGAAGTTTCTACCATAATTAACTATTATTTTCACGTCTCTAGTATAATTAAAATATAATTTTAAAAATGTTATTTTTTAATATGAATTTAGCAGATTTAAATGGGCGTACATATGCGCCGTGGCTGTCTGTCCTAGTTTAATACATTTTTTACGAGCTTACATCCAATGCTAATTGATCTTCCCTCAAGCGCTATTTGTAGGTAACTCCACTCCTCCCTCTCTCAGGTTATCACCTGAAGAATCATCCAGAATCTTATTACGGATACGATCGCATTCATCTCGCGGATTAAAAACGATTTATCTACGACAATCGGACAGGATATAATCCGAACTTGGATAGATTTTTATTGGATTTCTAATTGGATTCTTTGTCAAGTGTCGGAGGTTTCGACGGGTTCTTAGATTCAGTTTTACTTTTCATTCATCGATTTTTCAAAATCATCATCATTATTATACGGCCTTTACTGAAACTGACGATTTACCACCACACCCTGGGTTGACCAATTCACAGTTTATGATGTTGTATAAATGCTGAAGAAGCGTGAGAGGAGTGCCAGTTAGAAATCAATAATCTCTGTCTACACCACCGGGCTTAGGGCGTGCTTTTATGTTTTTATTATAAATAAAATAGCAAGTCTTGTTTTTTTTATTTTATTTGTTGGTATAAGAGTCAAGCTTTAAGATCTACGTCTAACAAGGAACGTTCATAGCCCGAAACCAAAGCTCCGTTAAAGCTCCTGTGTTGATTGGTTACAAAATCGACTGTTTATATAAAGCTCCTTAGGAACTTGTTTTGTTTAAAGAAACAAATTTACTCGGGTTATAGATGCAAGTTGTATGGAAGTTGAAGGTTTTTGTAAACTTTATGCGTTGAGAACAACCTTAAACAATTTTGTAGTTATCGTCTATCCCGTTTTGATTTAATGAATTCATTGTTAGTGCGAAAGAGACGACATTGAACCAATTTCCCTCGAAGCTTGCTAGAGGAAATGTTAATCTAATATTTGCCATCTAGTTCATTGTTGGCCTGACTAATAATTGCTTTAGTTTGGTAATAAATGCCCCCTCCCCCGTCCCCTCCCTCCACCACGTCTCAGTGTTCAAGTGATGTTACAGAATGTTGTTAAACGAATTTAGTTCCAACTCACTATTTACTGTTTTGATTACAATTGCCTTCTTCACTGGCATATCAATCAAATAATATTTCTTCTAACCATTCCCAACCAAGCCCTAAACTTGACTAGATACGACAATAGTCGAATTTAGGATTCGAACTCACGACCTTACCTTTAACCATTATGCTATTGGCGTTATTAAATATATATTTTTTAGTTAAAAGTTATCAAAGGAAGCTTTTGAAATATATTAGCTCATGTAACAATTGAGTTGCGAAGACATGGGAAGGAGAGAACAGCTTAAAGTTTTTTATTCAAGTGCAAATCTGAAAACATAAATGTATTAAAAACTATAATAAAGTGTTGCGACCGTCCGTCAGTCAGTGGGATGCGTAGGATCGGCTGTGATTTGTATTTAAATTTAAGTATCTAATTCGACTGTAGGTCCGGACCTACCTCCGGAGGCGGCAGATTGTTTCAAACGACTCGCATTTCAAGTTAACGTGGCAATTGAACTTTAAACTTGATTAAGCGCTTAGTTAATATAATTAATGTATGGTAATGCTGGTATGTAATAATTTAATTAATATAGGTAAGTAATTAAATATATGCTCATGCCCGTAACCCGGAGGGGTAGGCAGAGATCATAGATTTCCATTTGGCGTGATCCTGGCACACCTCTCTCGCTTCTTCTACATTCATACATCTACGCATACATGCTCGTCGGTTATGGGTGCTGGACCTATACCGCCCTTTTTTAGTAAGCCACTAATCTGATCGGTATAAGTTCTCCTAGGTTGTCTATGCAGCATGCACCTTTCGTGTTTTGTCTTATGAGTGATGACAGGAGAGCAATGTTTTTCGCGGGTATGTATATATGTCCGTTCTAATGAACTCCTGTAACCTAAACGGCATGATTTCGAATCGTGTCGAATTCGTCAATTCTTACTCATACTGTCTATCAGTGGGGTCTTTTGGTCTTTTAGATTGACTATTGCTTGTTGACTCTTCATTTGCCTTAAAGTCTTTACTTAAAAATGCTGGCTGCTTACAGCTATTGTAGCACATTTTAAATTAGCATTCTGTTGTCTTTAATAATACCTGATTATTTATTGGAAAGTTGACCGTTTATAAATTGAAGCAGCGGGTCTCTAAGCTTACCTGTGTCCGCATAATGTATCGATACATCAGTGCCGTTCAGAACTCATCGATATCATGTCGCGTTGAGGCGATATTTCATATCGATAACAAGCCCACGATCTCTCTGTATGCAATCGAATACGGACCGTGCGGACCCCGGGCAGTCATCAATCAACCGATGCTCGCTCCCGCTTGATTGTGTCATTAGGAGCCATTCTCCTGTGACCGATGGGGGACATTATTTCCGTTTTATTATAGAAATGGTGTGTTACTGCCAGGCGATATACATCTTAATGTGATCTCTGAACGTTGGTGATTCGCTAGGGCTGAGTTGGTGTAAAGAGTTCTGGATAAGACACTACGCATTTTGAATATAGATTTTGTTCATAGAAAAAACTATGCCTTGGTGAAAACTACATATTTACAGTGAGAGAATGAATACGACGAATGGCGGTTGAAGTAGATAACGTAGTACAGTCGGGGTTGGGAAACCTTTGTCAGTTTCAAATGCATTCCTTTATCTAGTCGTAAGCACTTAGTACTTTATGAAACGAAGGCCTGATTACTTGTTATGACAACATGTTTCAAAATAGTAAACACGACTAGGCAAAATGTTCTATGGAATTGTGAGTATGCGTCAGTGTACCTGGTGCAAGCAAATGTCAACTTCAAGGTGACGAACCTTTTTTTTAACGCGACTATACATAAATTCGAACTGATTAGTGACATTTTAAAGCGTGGAGATTTACCATTAGCATTAAAGTCACCTAATTTATGTATATTATGGGTTCCTTATTATTATTGGTCAAAAAATGGGATAGTCCCACTAAAATTTCAGCAAGTGGTCGCGTCCTCTGGTATCGTTCTTGTGACCAGTTTATATGTTGAATGTATTAACAATAACCATTGTTCTTGGACACACATAGCTGTGTACTTCCGGGTTCGTAATAACCTTCATTACGACTTCACCCCCTATGCAGGTGCAATAAAAATAACGCGGGAACGTGTTCGCCCCGACTGAGGGGATTGCCCCCGGAGGATGTGCTTCAATTCAATGTAATGTTGCGAGTCTAGAATTTGTTGGATTATGTCTTATTGTACTTGAAGCTTTTTTTCTTAATATCACCTTTCTTCAGTATGTAAACAATCAAGTCGATATAAGTTTTGTATTTCTTGATGCTGATATGTAATTTGTCGGAGATGGGTCACAAATGGTTGGTCACTTGATATTTGTGGCATATCTTTAAGATATACCACAAAAAGATGTACCAAGTACAGTATAAGGAAGTTCCTTTGAAATTCTGATCAGTGCACTACGATGCTGTACCCAACTAAAATTCCGACTTGTTCCTATTTGAAATAAGCTGCATTAGACCGGATATACCCCGAGTTGGAGCGCGCCCCGCGCAGTACAAACAGATTTGCGTCTCGTATACGTGAATACATCTCCGAGCAAATGCTGTGGAAAATTCTCACAATACCCGCACCCGCTCCGTCGGAGCTGCGGTTGCCGCGTTCTTAAGGTGTTGGTGGTACAAGTGATAGGATGCAGCGGACAATTATTTTTATTTATCTTATAACACTTAACGAGTATTCCTTCTATCTTGGAAACGGTCCTAAGTATTTGGGTCATATATTTTATAACTAGCGAAGACTCTTAATTTTATCTATAGGTGTCTTCTGAAAAAATAACTTTACAAAAGACAACGCACTGCCAGTTTCGGTCGCCCACATACTAAAATTACTAACTAACCGTCATACTAGTGGCGCTAGGTGGCGCTATTATAGTACAAGTAACCTGAAACCGATAGACCGTTGAAGAAATATTTGTGATATTTATAGAAAAAATAATGCAATGCATAACCGTAAGGACCTCTACCGGGAATCGGAGAAGTTGTTTTCATTAAAACTCGCATTTCTTGATTTTGTATTAAATAAATTGTTATGAGCGAGCATGTATACGATGTATGAATGTAGACGAAGCGAGAGAGGTGTGGCAGGACCGTGACAAACGTAAATCCGTAATCTCTACCTACACCGTTGGTTTAGGGGTGTAAGTGTAATAACATCTTGGTTTTCAGCTCTGCAGTGGTTATCGCTAGTTTCTTGCATTTGGCACCCTCGTATGTAGCGCTTTAAGTCGCTGCGTCAATCCAGCTGTCCAAACGAGAGCTCCGACGCCCTTACACTATGCAGCGATTTGCTGTCAAATCCCACTCTATCCAGTTAACTTTTTCTTTATTTTACTTCCTTTATCTCTAGAATGATAAAATGTAATTTTCAGTATTAAGGATTTCCTTGGCACAGTTCTGACATACCTTTCTCGATTCTTCTTCATCCATAAATGGAAGAACACCCCTCTTAGTATATTACGGCTGGTCAATATAAGGGAAAAATAATAAATATAAATTTTGTTTTTATAATTTGTCCCTCCGCTCGTACCTCATTACTTGCAGAATTCACCGTCTGTATCATGTGCCGTGAGTGCACCTGAGGCCATCGGTGACAGCTGTTCAAAGCCTGGCTTCTCAGCGTGCAAATATTAGGGTATTAGTCACATGCCTCGTTTACATTTAGGCTCAGGCAGGCTGTGTTAATGTGAACTCAGGCAGGCTTTGTTAATGCGAAGCTTAGGATTTTTTGTCATTAAATTAAACGTTAAATTCTGGCAATGTAGTTACTCTAAAAATATAAGATAGGATAAAGGATTTCTTTGAAGAAGGGAGATGGCTCACTTTCGCACCAGGTCAGGTTAGGGTTACCGGGCTTCAAATTTCAACCTCAGCTACCTTTAGTTATTAAGATACTTGAGATGCCCTGAGGGGAAAGAGGATTTGATGAATAAGAGGAAATGCCCTTTTTATATTCATCCCTTCTTCTGTCTACAGAAGGTAGGAATATGCAACAAGCTAATCTGTTAGCTTTTTCACTGTCACAGTCATTTGACTTACGCGTGCATATAAGTTACTTGACGTTAAGTAACTTTACGGTGTCGAAGCAATTCTAATAATTATTGTGGCATACAATTATATCGTATACTAGCTGTTTCCTGCGACTTCGTCCGCGTGAAAATAACTTCGAGAAAACAATTTCGAGGGTTTCCACTTTTTGCGCGAAACTTTAAATATTTTGCTTTAATTAAATTTGCCTATTTGAATCCCGACAATATTAGCTATCTTTCAGTAAAAGTCCCATCCGAATCGGTTCAGTCGTTTCTGAGATTACCCGGAATAAACAGACAGACAAAATTTTACAAGTACCGTATATACATCATGTGTATTGAGTATGGAACTGTTATTTTAATATTACATACAGACGCTTCAATTTTATTTATCAGAATAGACATGGTCAACACTCGTCGCAGATGAAAATAATTCATTTGCATAATTTAATCCCATTAATTATTCGGCGCGAAATGTCATTAATTGGAATTGCAGTTCGGTCTATTTTCCTATCTGTCATTTACGTTTGTATTCAAATTATCAACTCCTACCAGCGGCCACATAATTACTGTTTATATTAAGCTATCGTCGTGTTTGTTTATATTCTTTATAAGGAACTAGTTCGTGAAAGAAACAAGCAGACATAAGGACTGCTAACAGAAGTGAAAACTCAAAACAGATGGGAGGGCGCCACAGTAGTTCCAGAATAAATAAATTAACAAAAACAAACCCTTGTATCTTAACAATTCATTCAAACAAGAAAAATAAATGAAAAAAAAACGGTTCCAAATTCAAATAAATGTATTGCTGACGCATGTTGTTCACGCTAACCGATGAAATTTTCCCTTAACAAATATCGTCTAACGCGGCTAAAGCAGTTTTCACTTCAAACATCCGAAAATAGGCGCCGAGGCGCTCCGTATGAAGACGTCATATCTCAACAGAGCTTGGTGCAACATCGCTCGTAAAGTGCCGCACCGCCTTGAATGAATCCACACTAGGAAATAAACGGAATGTGTTCACCGCCCGGGAACTTATAACTCATTCATTCAGACCAGTAGAATCAAGCTTTAGCCACTTTCTTTTGGCGCAACGAAACTCGAAATAGGGTTTGAGATATAGAACGCTCTATTACATCAATTAGCTGGTATATAAATTAAAAAACCGGCAAAGTGCAAGCCGGGCTCGCGCACGAAGGGTTCCGTAGCTTTAAAAAAAACTCGTTTATTGTTGGTCCTTAAATATTTAATTTTGTAGTATTTGTTGTTATATCGGCTACAGAAATACATAATCTGTCAAAAATTTCAACTGTCTAACTATCACGGTTCGTGAAATACAGCCTGGTGACTGACGGACAGTGGAATCTTAGTAATAGGGTACTGTTTTACCCTTCGGGCTCATTTACTACGCTTTGTACTATTTAATTTTAATATCAACCTATTTTTTAAAGAATAATGCAGCGTACCATTATAAATAGAGTCGCCTTGTGGAATGATCAGTTCCCAGCGATACTTCCATAACAATACGATTTAGGGTTCGCCTTTTCTCCTTCCTCCATGGCAACCTATCTTCGATACCTCTCGTGTTGTAGGTGTTCACGTAATGCTATAAAAAAACTAAATAACCTTATCTCGGATAATTTTATTTACAACGTAATTATAATTACGAAGAAAAACACATTATAATTGGGGTCTACGCAACAATTCCTCGTTGACCGTTGACCTCGTTACGACGTGTAGAGTTTTTATATACTTATCTGTATTTTGTCCGCTAATTTCACTGGTCTACGCATGAAGTAACTTAATTTCTTTCCAGATATTTTTATAAACATTATATAATCTAGATAAATCAAACCGGATGCTGTGATCAATGCGCCATTAGAACTGGTGACAGAATTAAATAAACAGCCGATGAACACGAAACACATTCTAGCTCTTGAAAAATAGTTTGAGAAACGCCTACGACATCATTTGTCAATTATATTTATTGCTTATGTAATTTCGCGTACGTTTCTCAATTGCTGAATACATTGCTGTTGTACACGTGTTCAATGTGTTTTAGAGATTTATATTTTATGTGTTTTCCTAATGTTTCTTGTATGTAATATTTTCATTAATAATTCATTACGTTTGAAGTTTATTTTATATGTATTTTATTGTGCCTTTATATGAGTTTGGAGTGAATTAACTTCAACATTTCAAAAGCTGTGTTTGAAATTGACTCCATATTAGTTGTTTCGTATTATGGGCTTATTTTTTCAAATTTGTCAGATAACACTAACGCTTTCTCTAAGTGTCTCGTTATTTCTTTCCTTTGATTCCTAGCTCCACATTTAATTGTTTATTATTATCTACACTGATAAATAAAGTTGAAGTGTCTGTATGTAATATCAAAATAACACTTCCATACTCAATACACATGATGTATATACGGTACTTATAACGAAAATACAATTTTAAAATTTTTTGTCTGTCTGTTTGTCTGCTTATTCCGGGCAATCTCCGAAACGACTGAACCGATTCGGATGGGACTTTTACCAGAAGATAGCTAATATTGTACCATTCTTTTATCTTTGAAGAGTTTGTTTGATTTCCCATATTTTATTATTACTTTAAATGAAGTAATATATGTATTACGTTGATGTATTAATTTTTTTTTATTCAAACAAGAGTATAGAAACATTGCATCGCCTTTCAACCAAAAGACCATCGACACAGTAGTGTGCGATGTGACAATAGATTGAATGACACAAACATACAGTCTAAAAATAGTCATGGAAAAACTGAGGCGTATTAATAAATCAATACTCCTTCCTCATTCTGCTTGAAAGTAGGGCATTATTTTGACGTCCACGAAGAAGTAGGGACAGCACAATGGCTTTGTAACTTTTTCAAACATAAAAGAAATGAAACGTAAAGGTTCAATGTTTATTACACGTAGCACAAATAACTTTAAAAGAGGAAGTTTACAAAATGTGTCAAAACATACTTTGACATATTGATGTTTCAGTACTTTTAGAGATGCTTTTTTTTATATAGAAAGTGCTGCAGACGAAATGCGTACTTTTTTGTCAGGACTCCGCAACCTTGACCAGATTCATTTTTTTAAACTAGATGTCGCTGTTAAAAAGATTAAAACACTGAACCACGATGTTGAGTTGGTTCGTGGTTTCTATTTGGTGAATCAGTAAAACAAATAATGCTTTTTCTTTTAGTTAATTCGTTACCTATTGGCCTAGCTTTGGTCGTGTCTAGTTTATGTCATTCGGTCCGATTGCGTATAGTCTGGGACACTTAATCAACCACGACTTGTGCAGTAAACAGAGATACACTACGTGGTCTGTTTCCGTCCACCCGACTCTCAGTAGACAAAGCGAATCGTTTCGATCAAGCACCGTCGACCTATTGATGTCAGAAATAGCTGGGCTTTGAAAAAGGAGCATCGCGCGGTTGTCTGGTCGGCTGAACGATTGGCGAGTATTGATCTGTCGGCTGTGGACCGAAATAGAGCCACAATTAAAGCGATGCGGCTCTATTTTTGCATTGATACTAACCAGACCCATGCGGTGTGGGGTATGTATTACGAGAGACTGCGATATCTGATTCCGAAATGAATATTATTATAAATTCCAATGAAAATGTATTTTTGAAAATACTTGTTCATACGTTACCAAGTATTGTAGCAAGAGATTTTCTAATCGAATTGTTAATAGCAGAGAAGACGAATCTAAATTTAAATTACAGCGCCATCTATCGATGCTGCGATGCCATTAAGTTTATAAGATACGCAGCGTTCTTATTTAATGTAATTAACGTACTACTAGGTTATCACTGTATAGTGGTCCTTGCAAGACCGTGATTTTTCGAAAAATCTATTCAGTAATCGGATAGTGAAATATAACGCCATATTAGATCGCTGCCGCTCGTGACTTATGCCGTACGTTGCTGGTGGAATTCTTCGCGGGCGCAGCCGCGTGCAGGGCTGCCAGCTAACTATCGCAGTTCCGGGGCTGATCGTATTAATAGCTAACAATAGCCCTAGCATTTTACCGACCACTGCAGATTTATCGTGTGTCGAAACTTCGGTACTTTTGTTGTAGTCCCGTTATAAATACCTAAGGCTTGGAAAGAGGAGGAATAGATTAAGAAAAGTGGGGGAATGGTGAAGGGGGTGGGAACCTGTAAGGTTGCATCAGACGAAACGTATTATAAATCCTCTTTCTCCACGGTCGTATTTTGTCAGATCGCGATACGTTCTTTATGAAACCGGCTAGAGAAAGTTATAGTGCTGCCGAAGACTGACGCATGTTGATGCTCAACAACAGTTGTTCACGCGACTCTGTAAGTTTTCCAAGCTTTATATCGTCTAACGCGACTAAATAAGTTCATTCATTCATTTTATTTTGATGATTTAATAATTGAAAAATAGATGTCGCTCTGTAAAAGTTATTCCGCGATGTTAAAATTTTTGTTTTGTTATGGAATACCCATGTTAACTACCTTCCATTCAAGTAATGAACCAGAAATTGCCATCATTTAATTTAAGTTAAAAATTACTTCATCGATTCCGATACGTCCTTTTAATCTAGACCCTATCACCTCGTTGAGTTTCATAGAGTGTGGCGACACTCGACAACGGTAAAGGGGTGCACACACTGCGCTCCCCCTCGAACAGATTACGTATTGTCTGTGGCCTCTACAATGCCAGATACAAAGGCGTGTGACGCAATACTGCAACAGTGCTCACCTTTACAAAAAGGAATTGAGAAAAGGTTTTTGTATCTTGTTTATTATACAAAAAACGAAAACATTTTTATCAAACTTCAGCTTTCGAATGTTTTTCGTTTGCATAATGCCTCGACTTATTTGAAAGGGCATCAATGAAATAAAATTTGCTCTGTAGATAAAAAGTTATCTAATAATAAAATACTTTGATATTGTTTCTATATATTTGAAGATACTTCAAATAACAAAATATGGATTCAAACACTTTTCGTGTCATTGCAACGCATATAGTATGTACTATAAAATTACTTAAAGCAAAGGTATTATACAAGCAACAGATCCACCAATGATTCTAATACAGACAGAACCTTTTGGAGTACATATATTATCTTGTACTATACAGACCTCATATCTTTACCACCGCTCGCTGACGTTTCCTTATGGAATTTTCAATATCCTGCCCGAAAATCAATTCCGGGCAGAATTGTCGACGTCCTGACATTTATTACATGTTGCTGTGAATCTTGTTACGATACATTTGTAATTGTTTCAACAATATTTAATACATTCGGCCATATTCAGGCGTAGGCAGAGATCTCTCTGCACAGCTCTTACGGTTATTAATTATAAGGTGTAGAAGGAGTTACGTAGGGGATTGTGTTATTGTGGTAGGTAATACACAGTAATAGGTGCTGTGGTGGGGGTGCATTGACGCATTCTAAAGACAATCGCCATTGCGAACGGACGTGCCGTGCGCTGTGTGCTTGTTTGATTTAATAAACAACTATAGTGAACACAACACTGTCAGCCTTAATAAACTCAACAAGACATTTTATCTGTTTTACTTTGTACACCTTTTGTATTTTTCTAGTACATTGTTTGTGTGTTTTTCTTGTCAATTATCTTGTAGCATCGTGTATGCGTCGGGTTCTTCGTAGCCGTGGATTACCTGTTAATAATTGAGGGACCCCTGACTCCCTGTGCGGCCTTGGTAAATGGGATACATTGTAAGGATATACTGCGTTACTACAGAATAGTGAAGGAATTATACGAAATTTACAACGATATTACTTTAAATAAAAATCCCTTATGCGTAATCCTTCGTTTATCACAATTTATTCTTGTCATGTTTAAATATACACTACGATAAGACCCATGAGTGGGAAAGAGAGCGAAATAGTCTCCGCACCGCTCTCGCGTTTTACGACCCAATTTGCAGCGAGTGAAAAACAGTACTATTCACTCGCGCCTTCAGACACGTTAATGCCCTATTTTTTTTCGGAATATGAAGTACCTTTTGAATCTGTGTTCAAAATTTCGTTATCACCAATAGAGTTGTTACAGCGTGACAGCGTGACAAACAATCTCTAACAAAAATCAATCATATACATATTTTTAATATTAATTCTATCCAAATTTTGAAATTTGTAAATGTCTGTTAAAATGAGCGGATCTGATCTCGTAAGTTTATTTAAATCCAAGTTGATTAGCGAGTTGATAATGTTTTTATACAATAGGATTTACCCTAATCAGGGGCAAGTTGATAGGCGCAATAAATTAGCGATCCCAACAGTTCTGTGGATAAGCGTTAAATTAATTAATTGTGTCAGAAGCCAAAGCTTGGACTTTCACACGCAGTCCATGTGCTCCCAATATTCTTACAACCGCCTTCAGTTGTTCATCTGAATTTATGAAGTCATAATTTTTATGCGCTAATATCACAACACACTCGGTTTCTCCTTTTTTGTTAAAATTATAATTTAACTTAAGGATGCGGTTCGCGACAATTGCCGAATAGCGCATTCGAACCCACGACTTCACGTTCGGTAGTCCGTACGTATTTATATTACTATTAGACTATTGCCACTTTGTTTAATTACAAATGTCTTCTCTATTTTAATTTAAAGTCGTATTTGATAAATGAAATAAATATGCGCTCACTCCCGTAACCCAGAGGGGTCGGAAGAGATTATAGATTTCCATTTAGCCCGATCCTGGCACACCCATCTCGCTTCTTCTACATTTACATATACATCTACGCACACAAACTCGTTACGGTTGCTCCTTATATCGCCCTTCTTTAGTATGTCACTAATCTGATCGATACAAGTTCTCCTTGGACTTCGTTTCTCTCTTCATTCATCCTTTCAACGTGTCCGAACCACCGAAGCATACCTTTCTCAATTCTAGTCACAACATCCACTTTTAAGCCACACTTTTTCCTTGTAAATGCTACTTGCTTTTTATATTTTAATTTCTACGTTTCCCTGCGCCGACATCAAAAAGAGGAATCGCGTTCAAGGGCTGGCGTATTTTTGAAATTAAAATCACGTAGGAACGTGAGAGGTTACGCGGAGGGATGCGAGCCCTCAGGACTAGCGGTTATGAATATTAAAGCTGCGCGTATTGCCATTGTCGAACACGAAACTAACCTCTCCAAAGCAGAAATTGTTTTTAATGAGTCCACCTCGGTTGAATTTGTTGTATCTCTTTTGGTTTTAAATTCGAGGAAGTTACCCGGTAAAATACAGTTACTATAATTGTATTTGTTGCTATTTGGTATTAAGTGAGTTTGATGGGGGGCGGGGGGCGTATGTAAAGTAGTAGTAGTACATCATTAATTGAAATTTTAGTTTATAATGTTGTGAAATGAATTTTAATATAGTACCGAATTCAAATTAATATGAAGTCGAAATGGTCTGTAAAGCGCCGAGCAAATTGTCTATGCATGCGAAACAAAGAGGCTTGCATCCCTTATGAATGTTTGTATTACGTTTGTATGGAGGGTTTAGTCGAAACAACATTTACAAATTCATTATACTGCATAACCCCAATGATATTATATTACAAAAAATATCAGATACGCCATTAGCAGTCGAAAAGTGAAGACTTGATAGCATGCCATTTGGGACGCTTTTTCTATAGCCTACGTATCTGTTTACTACGTGTAAAGTGACAAACACTAGCTGTCCCATTTTTTCTTATTTTAATTACGCTATCCTTTTCACACCATTTGACATGTGGGAATGTTGCTTTCTCTGGCTTTAGAACATTTTAGACCGGTGATATTTATATGCATAAAAAAATGAAGCCTTATTTCCCTCGGTCACACCACGCCTGCAGACCGATTTTTGTATGGTGTTGATTAAGTCTGAAGAAGGTTCTTACGAGAAAAAACAAACAGAACATTTAAGAAAACCTACGGCCATATTGGTCTTTTGTAATGTAACTTTAGTGCTTTTGGCACAACTGTCAGTCGTTTGACAGTTGGCGGGATTACCTCAACTAGGGGTTGAACGTTTGTATAGAGAACCCGTGCGAAACTGGGGCAGGTCTAATATCTATTAGTTCACTTTTTTCGATTAAAACCTCTGAGAACGAGCTGCCTGCGAGAGACAAGCTAATCTCCTCCGAGGTAACAGATGGGATTAATCTGTAACGAGTCAATAATCCGCCTTGAGTCGGGCTTATCTCGCCCCTTAGCTTGCCTTCCAACTATAATCATCCCTCCTTTTCTTGGCTTGATGTGAATCATTTCCGGTCAATTGTTTTTCAGATAAATCTTATAGTACCTTTATTTGGAGCGCCGAGCCAGACATCAGATAATTTTCCATGGTAATAACTGGACACAGCTTATTTAATTTACTTTTTATATGTCTACATATAATGTAGGCTTCATTTACATTATGTTAGTGGATAATTAATGTATGTTATGAATTTAAAAGTTTTTTTTTCAATCAAATGTTGGCAGCTTGCATAAACAGTTACTGATCACAGAGTGTTAATAATTTACCATTCCAATTAACCTTAGAATTATCATTCTACCTTCCAATTTCAATTGTTTAATGTAAGCTAGCTAGTAGGAAGTTTGGTAGCGATCGGATCAATATAATTATTGCTGCCCGTGCGAACCCGGCGGGACACTAGCCTTAAATAAATGCCCGCTCTGGGTGACGGCCGCGAGGTTAAGAGACAGACATTTTCTAAAACGCTTACTTCGTAGTAGATGTTGTAAATAAACAAACGTCATTTAACATACATAGCGGCCATTACACTTCCTATACTTTCATCGGTAATGTTGTAATCGTGAAGGATGTGAGGTAAAGTTGTAATTTACTATTGATTTTACATTGAAGTCTTTATTTACAAAAATCACATTTTGCTGTGAAACAAGAATAAATGAAACGATGCAAGTTCCTACAAAAGCGCGGTTGTTTCTTGTTTCCTTAATTAAATAAAGTTTTCTCAATTGGAATTATGCTAAGCGATTAATTTGCATCTCGGCGAAGCTCCGGTCGCACATTTTTCCACGGCTCATTTTAAATGAAATTTGCTTGACAAGTGACTGTCGGACATAATTATGTTTAACGTAAGAAAATTATTTAAGATTTTAATTAATACAATTTGTACTATAAATACATATTATGAAGTTATTTTCTTACGCTTTTGTGTGTTTTCAATTGAGTAAGAAACAAAAAATTTTTAACAACGGGGTTCTTATCGCAAATTACTCGTTTGTACGCCTGTTTGGGGGTTAGACCGAATAAAGTTTAACAATGAAAAACGCCACCGAAAACCGAAATATTTTTGCAAACTATTGAACTAAACTATTTTTCAGCTTTAATTATTACTTGACACAATCACAGAAAAGTATAGTGAAATGAACTAAGTTCCAACCGAGTATCCAAAAGTCACTTCATATACTTGTCTTCCACCGATACATCCACGTATGCTCCATGCTTAAAGGTAACGTATACTAAGTACGTCCGTTCTTTAGTATGTCAATAATCTAGCCCATTAATTCATCTCAGACCCAAGCATTCTACAAAATACTTTTGTAGTAATACGTATTAACGTATATGTTACGTTATATGTTAAAAATGTTAGCATTTTTACTTATTTCAATGAAATTGTCACGCTATTTTAGCTTTTATTCATTACAACTAAAGGCAACAGTAGCGTGACATTTCTACGCTCGACTACAACTGACGTCAGTTTTGTTGGCATTACCGTCACGTCCGAACGTGACATGTTACACGGGACACGCTCTAGACCTTACACCTCTGGGGTACAGAATACTAAATACGATACCAACTTGTTACGTAAACATCGCTTTAACCCAACAAAAATAATCGCGAAAAAGATTTTTTTAGTAAAAACTAAACTTTATTGACGCAATACTTAGAATTAGTCAAGTAAACATTTACTTTTTACTAGTATTCCTCCCCGGATGCGCCCGGGTAACCGATCCGGAATCTATAGGGAACATACATACATACACGCATCGCCTTTTATATACGTAGATATGTTACAGGTATATACAAATTGATCCGCCCCAGCTTCACGCTGGTAATTATGCTGATCCGATCGCAACTAAACTTACAGCATCATCCGCTAGGTCAGTCGTCGATCTGATCGTTTTCTGCAAACTTCGAAATCAGTCCAGCCGTTTCGGATACACATCCACTCTTGTTCATAGAGACATGTTGAAAGGATGAATGAATGAAACGGGAAAAGGCAAATTTGTGTTGCAAAAGTAGGACATATTTATATCAATCATATGGGTGACATACTGAAGTAAGATATTTACAGCGCTTACCTTAGTATGTCCCTTTTCAATTTAATATCAGCGAAAGAGAAAGATATAAGAGTATAAGGAATTAATATGGCTTAATATTTGCATTAAATACGAGAAAATAACAAAAATAAAATGTATAAGCGGGTATATTAGAAATTAAATAACAAAAAGAAGCATCAAGTTTCACAACACCGGCTCTAAGAAGTCTGTATAATAGAGTTACTGTGAAAGCGTCTACTGCTATACAAATACAATTTACTTAAGTTTATTTTACTCGCTACTCTCTTCAAATTTTTATCAAGCATCTAAAGAGATATAAAATTGTTCTAGATTGGTTTAAAGATTTCATTTTGTCTATTCTATAATGTATTTGACCGGGTTATAACGGTATAAAGGTGTCGCTGGCTTTAAATCCTAAAAACTAACACGTGACTGTGTGCCACATTGTTTCTGTGATGATTTCTGTGTCAGACTCTCCTATAAGTAAGACTGGATCCTTATCTTTTGCATTTAGTACACTACACACCACCACAACATTGCCCTGATCTCTGTTCTGCGGTTATGTACATCTTGTACCAGAAGTACCAGGCCAATTTCCATTTCAGTTCACTGACTGAGCTATGTCGCCTACTTTTGTTTATAATATTATATCAGCAATTCTCAGTCAAAGCTTTGATTTTCCGTTCACCGAAATAGCCATTGTTTACGTTGCCGTAATTTCTTCTAAGTTAATGTTGAGTTAATCCTCCGTGGAGTAAATAAATTGCCGCCGGTCCAAGCCGGGAGCTTTACCTCTGATCTTTATTTTTAACGATTCATTTGAAACTTGATGTAATCGTTTCAAGTCTGTTGTTTCGAGTTAGTTTGAAGGGCCACTGAGCGGGCTAGTCTTAATCATCCTTCGTTTTTAGGGTTCCGTACCCAAAGGGTAAGGACCCTATTACTAAGACTCCACAGTCTATCCACCAGGATGTCATATGAACCCTGATGGTTACACAGTTGAATTTTTCTGATGCCGCTATAACATTAAATACAAAAAAATACAGAATAAAATAATTATTTAAGGGCGCTTCCATACAACCTTTGTGCGCGAGTCCGACTCGTACTTGCCCGGTTTTTATTATGAATAAACTAGTGGTATGGTACTACTCATATTGGCAACGTGTTCCAATCCCTTGAAGACCCTTTAATTGGATGATCACTAAACGAATAACTAAGCGCTCGATTGATTGGCGACGGGGAAGTTGAATTATTTCCCACAACTTAATCTTTGTACCTTAGCAAAAGATATGGACTCGTTTTTGGATCTAGAAATTTTCAATTAAACTGTGATCAGGCGTGACTATTTCAAATTAGAGTTCTTCTTACAAATTTAAATTGTACCACGATTTACGGCAATCGTGCGCGGCTTCGTTGGTTTGCGGTGTACCCTGAATGAGATCGGTCAGTAGCCACTGTATATAATTAATGAAGCAGAGTTATCTACTGACCAGGGTCTAGAATGGAGCGTTACTGAAGTGTCTGATGTAGTTTGTGTAACTTTAGGAGTTCATGTTATATTGGTCGAGCATAACAGACGTTATAAAGCTTTGCAACTGGGAAATCCATTTTGTGGACATTTACTTGACATAGCTCCTTTTTCAGTGGGTTAATGTATAGGTGTTTAATTTATGGAAGTAAAATAAATATAATTTAGTGAACAATACAATAGGATAGTTCAAAGCTATATATTTACCAAGCTAGGAAGCGAGATTTTTGTATGTTGGGTTTAGTATTTTTCATATCAAAGACAGTGGCAAACGAGAATGCGTTTCACTCAATATTGAATGGCTACCCATAAAAAAACTTCTTCCCCTACTCATTCAGATGGGGAGGGAGGGAAGGTGAATGATAGTCCTGCGGTATGCTTTTATAACAATAAAATTCATTCTACCTAACCTATATTATGAATTCATTTAAACTGTAGGATCTACGTGAAGGGGCGCTACATTAACGCTGTTAAAACATGAATGTAGTTGAAATCACTTCGCCGTGCAAAAAACAAACAGGGGTCTGCATGCGTAACGAAGGCTCCGCTACCGAACGTGCAACTCTCAAACTTTCATTTGCGCCGCTGAATTCGGTAGCTTTATTTAGGGATAGCTATTCCGAGTCGGACTATAGGACATTAAGTATTTAGCGGACGTGTTTCCGAAACGCGGATTGCTGCGGGCCTCGGGGCGGCCCTCGTTGTGTTCAAAATTTAATACGCTAACGTGGCTCTGCTTTACAAAGTCGACTTTTACTTCCCTTCATTAAGGTTATTCCGTATTTGCCTTTGCCTAGTATAACCTCACTATTTTCAAAATGTCAGCAAAAGTGACTCAATCGGTAGGAGGGTCCTTTCATCGGTGTGTAATGGTTTCACAATTTTAATTATCAACAAGATAAATACGTACCTTTTTTTCATTCCTTTACGCGGAAATTAAACTTTCATTGGCCGAAAAGCTCGAAGTTCAAGATCAAAGCGCAGCAGGTTTATTCCATCAAGTTGTAGGATTAAAATTGTAGATGTCGGGTTCAAAGGGATTTTCCCGTAACGTCATAAGTCCTCTCGTCTCCCCTTGTGAATATCGGAGAGCGCTTGTGGGTTCGGAAGAAGCATTCACGTTTGTGATGTAACAAAAGTATTGTAAAAATTATACGTGTTGGATTTTAGAAGATAAGTATCACATATTTCGTAGATATTTTAAGTGTGTATTCAGCAATTATCCCAGTGCCCTTTGATTTTAATGGTTGGTGGTAATTCTCATCTTGTTCTGGAATAATGTCGTTGCTATTTTATGTTTAATTTTTATTTTTACTGAACGTATTTATTTTTTGTTGCAGGTATGTCTTTGACAACAAGCGACTGGGTTGGTAAATAACATTAGTAACTGTGCCATCGTACAACTCTGGGACAGCCGGATGCAAACAAATAATCATAATTCGAAAACGTATTTTATCATATCGTCACGTGCTTAAATACCAAACGTGACGAGTAGAGAACACGCGTCGTCAGTCAACACCGCCGCGTCGAATGTGGAGCGCGGGTAACGTGACAGAAATAGCGAGCGAGCCTCGTGTCACGCTGCCAGGGGTTAAACACGTGACTAAGGGTTGAGCGTAGTAATCATATTAGCGAATTTTAGATTTTATCTTAATACTTGTAAGAAATTATATCAAAATCACTTAATCCACAATTATAGCGTGTACACTTCAAGTTTTTAACCATTATTTTTATTTTGCATTGTTAAGATGCAAAGGTTTATTTTTGTTGATTATTTATTTATTTTTGAACTATTTTCGCGCCTGTTTTCAGTTTTCACTTCTGTCTGCGGGCCTTATGAATGCCTGTGTTTTTTTATGTATAATATATTTCTTTTATGAAATAAATACGCTTACAAAGTTAATACTTACATTAAGAAAATACTTTTTCTCCTCGCGCCACTTTTGCAATGTTGCCATATAATTATTAACAAAGCCCAGGCGGCTCAAAGAAAAGTTTAAAAGTATATCTCTTAATTATAACCTTTTTCTCGTCTTTATTTTCCCTTTGTGCCTACTCTTTTGCGGTGGAAAGGATTCTCTGTTCCTACGTTGCGGGTAATTTTGTTTTGCTTTATTCGAACTCTTTATGCGAAATACTGTTGGTGCGTGCTAATAAAGCGGGACTAAGCCATTTTAATACTTTTCTCTCCATTTTGTTTATTATATGATTATTACTATCTTGTTTTTATAACATATGTATTTGCATAATATACTTTTAGAAAGGATTCGGAGGAACGGCTTCGCACTGACGTGTGACGACAGCCGAGTTGACAAAAGATATCGATAAATTTACTTACAGCGCCATCTGTCCCCTACGACGACTAATGCTCGTGATCCTAAGGGTTCCGTTATCTTTGCAACTCCATTCCCGGTTCTATGGGCAGATGACAGCACAGTTGTAGATAGATGACTCGGGACCAAACGCAGTCTTAACGTGACCATTACCATGGTAGAGCGTCGAAATCACAAGCTGGAACCAGTACTCTGTTGGGGAAATACTAATTTTATAAGAGTCAACGCCAGCGAAGCGCAAACTTGTTTTTTCCCCGCCAAAAGGTGTCAGTCACTTACTCCGACGTTTCAGAATGTATTACTGGAATTCATCAACTGTCTGCATTTACTGGGAGTCGAGATCTCGGCGAATCTTAACTTGTGACGGTTTGTAGAATCCAAGGCAAGCTTGGAGTCGAAAGGTACATCGGTAGTTCACACCGGGACAACTTTTGACTTTAAATAAAGCACGGATCCGTGTATGGATAACTACTGCTATATTTGAATTGCCATCGAATACTGATGTATCCTCTGGTAAACATTCTTTAAGTTACTTTAATCTCTAAACTGGCTAAGTGAGTACGTACAAAATAATATATTAGATATCAGCGTATTAGAAACAAAGTCCGTCGATATTCGGTAATGTGTTTTAATGGCAACATTTAAGTTTTACTCCAAGAAACACGTGGTAAATAAATAAGGTCTGACCCATGTTTATTGAACAAATATCTTAATTAAGATATTTCAAATGGTATTAAGTCAATTATTTCTTATATTTACGCTACTACTACATTTTACGATTTTATCGCGTTTATTTTTACGTGTGTTGTTCCCGGCGTTTCGAGTACTTTACAGCGCTCACGACCACGGGTAGGCGGTGTGTTGTGATTGACATTCATTGGGATGCATCTAAAATCCGTAAAATTAGTTTTATTCGAATGATATTAAATTCTTTAGTTTTAGTACGTCAGCCAAAATCACGCTTTAATTTAGAACTTGAAAACCCTTTGTTCTTCAAACATTGACGCAAATGACCAGCTCCCGTGTTGTCTTACCGATGATACGAATTTGTTATAATTTTTTATCAGAAAAGGACTAAGATAAAACATTGGAAGTAGATATTTAGGTTGAGATTCGATTGTTATTGTAAAGCTACTACAATACATTTTTATTTTTTTAAAACGTTGTCTTTAAATTAAAAATCTCCGTATTTAATTTGTACCTTTGCGGAATTCACCTTTAAAAATATTCAGAGAGAGGCCGGTTGGTGAGACTCAGTGGCGGTCTGAAATTAAACGGATCGGTCGGGATTATCTCGTCCCAGCGTCGCCCAGCTGTGGGATTAACCACCTGGACTTATAAGAATTTCTGCACACTTTCTAAAATTAGTTTTTATAACGATCTTACTTAAACTAGATTTTTTATACTTAGAATTGTGAACAGTCAGAACACGTTTGAAGTGCAATTTGCAATACACAATGATGTTAGTGCCTGTACGAAATTTGCAGGTAAAACATCTCAAAATAAAGCTTTAATTCAACATACAAGAAGTAATCGAAGAGCATGTATGCGTAGATGCATGGATGAAGAAGCGAGTGAGGTGTGCCAGGATTACGCCAAATTGAAATGACTTTAAATCACAAGATTTGATATCCACCCGTATTATTGTAGCATTTAAGAGGACGATGAGCTTGGAATAATGAATTCCCGACATTGATAATATCCGTACAATATTTCTGCGGTTACAGCTTTGCGCGTGGGTAAATACCCACAGCACAATGCACAGAAATCTGTTCTCTAATGATATTAATGTGATAGTATAGTACACTTACTTCCACTCTAGATTGAATTTATCCAGTTATTAATAGTATTAGTTGCATTATTATGGTGGCCGGGTTGCATTCTATTTAAGCACCTTAAGATGTACGTGTTTGGTGTTTTATTGTGTAAGTCGGAATATATACCACTGTCAGTAGTTTCTGTCATTTCACCAGAGATAACGTCACATACTAAAAACGGAGCGGAAGCAAATCCAACAAAACAAAGAAAAAGGAAATTGTGCGGCCGTGCTTAAGTTATAAATGTTTTACTACTTTGTCAACTTGTCAATGAAATTTACTTAATCGAGAAAACTTTAAGCTGGAACGTGAGCCACGCGGAACTACTTTAGCGGTGGTATAACAAAATTGTGAGTGGCTCACATCCTGTGTTACGGTTCAACTGTGTCAAGGTTTTGTTTAAATTGTGTTGTTTTTACAACTCTTTGTTTATATATAAACCTTTTGTTCTCTATGCTCTTCTGGTTTTTTTATGGTCAATTTTTAAATTGAATTCAAGTCCAAAGTGGTTACTGATCGATTTTCCTCCGACCTTTCATATTGTACATTTTTTCCAATCTGTCGAATTAAACGAAAGCATCGCATGTAAAAAATAATGGCAAGTCAATTTTGTCGCCAGATGTCGGAAACATTTTTTTTAAATGTCTAAACTTTAGGCGTAAAAAAAGGTTGGCGACCGCTTGTTCACCATTTCCAATAATAACGACCCTTATGGACCCGCCAATGGCATTTTAACCTTTTTAAATCTTCTGAAATGTAGGTTAAAGGTGTTAAGCTTTCTTGTAAAGTGGTACTTGTCTTGCAGGTTCAATAGAGATAATAACCTCTGATATATTGTTCAACAACAAGAGACAAAAGATAAAAATTAGATAGGGTACATCCTACTAATATTATAAATGCGAAAGTTTGTGTGTATGGATGTTTGTAACTCTTTCATGCAAAAACTACTGAATGGGTTTTAATGAAACTTTACAATAATATAACTTATACATCAGAATAACATATAGGCTATAACTTATAAAGATATTGTGTGAATTGTCCAAAATATAACGATAAGTGTCAAGTAAGGAGGTAATTCCGCCATATGCGAGCTATTCTGGTGTGCGCTGCCAAAACCGTTAGAGTTACACGTATATAATGTATAATGGAAATGTTTACCTTAAATAGTCCTACAAAAAGCCCGCGACAGCATATATCTATCTTTTATCCGTAAGACATTAGCGCCCCTAAATAGTAAACCATCTATTAATTGTGATATTTTAATTCCTCTTGCTGTTTAGAATCATTTCTGACTTGGTTGATCTCTGACCAAGAATATATCAAGATACTAGCTAGGATCGTGGGAGCTTGTTCTATGTTACTAGTTCAACAAAAGACGTCGTCCACAATTGCACCCTCAGGGTAGGTGAATTGCGGTGGGCGGCGAACTTGATGAATTGTCCGCCGCCTGGTCATTGTTTGCTGACATCGACACGCTCGTTCAGGAAATTAATGCTACGGAATTGTTACCCGATAATGTGGACGCGCCTTTATTGACAACTATTGATGGATATAAAGATGTGTTCTCTTTGATCTTACCGAGGTTGGATGTTAGGACGTGTACACAGGAATAGCGTAACTTTAATATTTTCTGATGTTGCGACATAAATTTGCTATTGCTATTCGACGCACGTTTACACATAAGTCTGGTTTGGCCGTTCGCAACTTTTGTTCCTAATTATCCGTAGTGTTTTGATTCTGTGCATCGAGTTCATCCGATTATAACGTGTGTATCTTCAACGGAACAGGTGCGCGCTATATTTCGACGATGTCGCCACTGAACATCCAGTGGGATTGTCGTGGAGGACTAGTTTACACATTGGGCTCATACAACCTTTGCAACTAAATACCTTCCTTAATTTCATTTTCGTATTTCGTTCCTTTACAAAATCTGATTCCAAACATACAACATGGGTATCCAGAAGTCTTTACAAATATATTTCATCGGGCGGGCTGGCTTGCTATGTATTCCCTCAGGACGTGGCTGCGACCCGAACTAGGATTCAATTTAAATCCCTCTTCTACAGGAATTTGTAAAGGTCGGGATATATGTCACGTTTGAAATATTGTCTAACTTTATATGTGAAATAGAAAAGATATAATTTTGATAATTTGCCTGAGAAATTGAATTTTCATATTTGCCTTTAACCAGTTTGCCTTGTCTTTCATTATGATTAAATTAACATATTCAACCTTATTTTTCACAAATCTATTTGTAAAAAAAGCGATCAAATCCTAGTTGTCTGCGACGTAATACCAATATATTACCATCTGTCGACGAAATTCACACAAACGGATATAAGAGAATTTGTTGCCGAGCGAAAGAAAGGTCGTGTCTCATAAAGTTCACAATTTATTGACACCGCAGCGGAGTTGCGGGCCGCTTGTAGCAAATAGTCGGCACGTGGCGCTGCACGGAAACTACGGGGGCTTAAGAGTATGGGGGTATAATAATGATAATGGCAAAATGAAAACCATTTTAGACGACGAAATGAGAGTGAATTTTGTTTTGGCAAGTGCAATTACAAATGATAATTTGCTACTTGTATACTTTGCTTTGCCTATTGCCTACGTCACAGATACATTGGCAGGTATTTTGTATCTTGATAGGGAGCGGGGGAACCTCGGTCAAAGTGTAAATATCTACATCATGGTTTCCGATCAAACTGACTCATTCGTGCAAGTATTTCCTTTGCCGGCGCAACCGATACCTTTTTATTTTATTAGTCTAGACGTTAAAAATGTAATTGGTCACGTGATAAAAGTGACCACGATAATACCAGGTGGAATATTTGATAAATAAATTAAACCCTTTTACCCTGTACGATTGTCCAAAATAACGAATGAAGGACGCACGTTAATTAACTTTTTAAAAGGTCCCCCGTTCGATGCCGCGGAACTCAAATTATTCTCTGAATAATTGAAACCTCACCGTGCCCGGCGCACGCTCCATACGGACGCCTTAACCGTGTACACGCGCTTGTAAATAATTGAACCGTTTAAATGAAATAGGGGTGGATAGGGTTCGTTGAACTGAAAATGTTTGAGTGGTTATTATTATAAACAGGACATTTTGTTTGTTTTTCGATGTCCGACTTTGACTACGATAGTATACGGACAGTTTTTTTATTTAATGATACTTATTGGTGATATGTGAAAACGCTACTGCCGTTTTGCCGCCGGGTAGCCGTTTCGAAATCTATAGGGAACATCGCTTTTATATATGTAGATAAAAAATGGATCCCAATGGAACTGTACATTTTTCCGGGATGAAAAGTAGCCTATATACTATTCCACACTATAATCTATCTCTGTGCCACATTTCATTCAGATCCGTTTAGCCGTTTTTGCGTGAAAGAGTAACAAACATGCATTTCGAATTTATATGATAGTATAGAGTATAGATAGAAAAAATCGCTTAACTCTGCCTAACCCCTTGACATATTGGGCTTGAGTGCTTATTATTAATTACTACTTCAAGTGAAGACACAAATTATTCATCATTAATTAATAACCAAACTGTGGAATAAGTTTCGCGTATAGCATAGAGTTTGATGACGCCAATCTCATTAGGTGCTCTCGTCAAATTGTCACCGGTAATTGTTGAGCGAGGAGCTGCACTATACTCTAAGTCCGTGGTGCGACGAAGACAAAACATCTACGAGGATCGTTAGCAGCACTTATAGGGTGACTGCGTGTTTCTTTTGTTTCTATAGACTGCTTTTATTTACTAGAGTTAATATAGGAGTTGGTTTATTTATAATGTTATGCGCTTTGTGTGAATAAGATTTGCTGTAGGTCTTGTCTAAGGTTTTTATTATAAGATTGTTTATTTAATAAACAAAAACAGTGAACATGACATGTACATAAGTAAGAACTGGCTAATTCGTGCAGCAGCGGTGCTTCCGAACGAATACAACTGGGTCCTCCAAGAAGCGAGTGTACTCCTTCCTTAAAGGCCGGCAACGCGTCTGCAGTTCCTCTGGTGTGTGAATGGGAGACCCGTAGCTCGTTTGCCCCACTTTGATATTTAAAAAAACTACGAAAGCTGGTTCAACTTATAATGTTAAGACTGACCGTGGTCCAAAATTGAACAAATAATGGAATGATGAAACGCGTGAATATAAAGCATCATTTTCATGTCCTACAGTGTACCTATGAATGGTGGTGCACCTGTACAGGAGCGTTAAAGTTAGTCACTTAGCCTAAGTTCAATAATGAGAGTACTAACTGACTTGTCTAGTGGGACGGCCGGTTGTGCAACTGTCTCCCAACTTGGAACGTTGCTCTTAGTGCTTTGCCAATCAATTAGCGGGTGACGTGTTTCGCTTTACCCTACGGAGGTCAACTGACATTTAAAGTTCGCCGTACATTTCGCTCCGATTAATATTGATGGCTCGGTGTTAAATTGGTATTTAATATAGAACTGTTGTGATAAATTTAAACAACAAGCCCGCCCTTGCTCCTCTAGTGTGCCCTCTGCTTATCAGAGGGACACCTGGAGGAAGGCCCTCCCGTCAGACTATTCGCCACTCCGGCAACCGCCGCAGTGACGGCCGGCTGGTGCCCAGGGTGCAACACATTTCTATTTGCGGCCTCTTTGAAAATTCCTTTTTTCACACGTGCTGTTTTTTATACAGCGGGTAAAATCTTGGTGAAATTTAGTGGTTCCGTGAAAAAATTATCAAGTGTTCCAAAAATTATTTAGTTAATTGTAACGGCTAGATAGATCCCGGTCACAATTAGAACATACTCGATTTCTTTAATGGATTTTATTCATAATTGTAAAATAAAAAGCCCTCTCCGGTTTTTCGTCGTCTGAAGTTCTTACTCCGTGCAACCTGGAAAAGGTTTTGGTAATTCGATCTGTATCGTCCAGGTTTAGTTGCCACTCAACTAGTTTCGCGATGTTAAAATCTAACTGAGGCGGTGTTCAAAGGCGGCGCAGGTGTTCATTACGCGAACCTATTAATTTAATTTCCAGGTCATAAGAAACGGGCCAAGCTCTGAAAATCGCAGAATTGACGT
The DNA here is from genome assembly GCA_029849275.1 of Papilio elwesi. Taxonomy (NCBI): domain Eukaryota; kingdom Metazoa; phylum Arthropoda; class Insecta; order Lepidoptera; family Papilionidae; genus Papilio; species Papilio elwesi. Next base: position 5,716,247 of record CM056713.1, read on the forward strand.
TCTTGTTTCGTGTACAAAGCGCTTCTGTGTAAGTTAGAAATAGGTATTCGCGGAAACATGCGAATGTATGTCGGGGTTACGTGCTGTGGTTGGAGACGACATGATATTGTATTATGAAACCAGTTACCCGCCCCGGCTTCGTTCGAGTACCAGATTGTATATTTACAATTTTTGTTATATCATATTTTAGCCACTTTACTCAAAACCTTATTGAATTATTCTACAAAAATCTTTTTTTATTACGAGCAAGCGGTTCACCTAATATCAAGTGATCGCTACCCATAGACATATGCAACAAGCTAATGAGTTGCAGATGTGTTGCCCACCTTGGACAGAGGAGGGACAAGCAGAAAATGGTTACTTCCCTTTTCTATTCATCCCCTCTACCGACAAGTCCTCTTCCCCTTCCCAACCTTTCGTTATTAGCAAAGGATGGAAAGGGAAAGAGAACTAGAATTAGGCCTCCGGCACCTCACGTCTGTTTTCTGTGAGATCGTGGTATTTCGCCCTTCATGCACGAATGCATCAGATGTTGATGTGGCCTCCACTACCGGCGAAAAAATATTACTCCGTCGTTTGGTGTAAGTCTTTCTTTCTTCAGAAGCTGTTTTCTTTTTTTCTTCTTGGTTTCTTATCTTCCTTTCTGAAATGATTTGTAACTGGATTTCTCGTATTAACTTGTAATTATAGGTGAATTTCGAAAAGTTGTTATTTCTTGCCTTTGTAATTGTTTGTCATATTACAAAATATCACAAAGATTTTAATCTCGTGTCATATCCCTCGGGAAGTTTGTTTTTTTCGGGACAAAAGGTAAGTGAGATAGTTGAAGTATAACAAACAAATTCACATTCGCATTTATAATATTAGTTAGGATGTACATCAGGTGTACATTTCACGTGCAATCCGTTCCTCGCTGCATCTCACAAGACGCTGCACCGAATGCGCTCGAACAATGTGTCGCGTCTGAAAATTGCAAAATATCACGTCCCGTGAAAGCAGCGGCGTTCGGGAGGGACGTTTAATATTCAATTTCCTGGGAACTCCGCGGCCATACCGACAACTGTCGTCCTGTCTAGTGAAATGAGCGGGAATTTAAGTTTGTTTATCGGGTGAATATAGTTAGGAATTATGTACGAGTGTAAGGACCACAAAAATGAGAAAAGACGTTCTATTCACTATGACACAATTAACCGTTGACATGAACTGCGGTAGAGTCCACAACATCTGTTGCACGTATGACCGCTTGACCGGTGAAATACCACGACCTTACAGAAAACAGGCGTCAAATGGAAATATTATGTATTGCGACTGCTGAGTGAGGTGCCGGAAGCTCCTATTCCACTTCCCCTCCTCATCCATTCCTAATAAGGTAAGGATGGGAAGGGGGGACGAATTTGATAGGAGAATTAGGAGGAATTAGGATTAATAGGGAAAGCAATTTGTTTTTTTTTCTGTTTATCTCCTCTGTCCAGTACAGGTAGGCAACGTATCTGCAACTCATTAGCTTGTTGCAGCGGCCTAGGGTGGAGGTCGTACTCGTTTGCTTATTATTATAAAAACAGAAGGAGTATGTATTCTCTAAAACAGATAAAATCCACAAAAATATCGAAGTGTCTCTTACGACTCATATTTCCACCATGTCTCAAATTTATCAACATATTAAAAACAAAGCAATATTGTTCTAATGCAATATCGCTGTTTTTATTCTTTTCAAACAATTCTTGTCCAAAGAATGTGACACGTTGCTATAAATAAATACACTAGAAAATAATACAAAGTCGTACTCAGGATACAGAGAGGATAGCGAACTTGCAGTAAAATTTTATTAAAAACTTACTAACTCGGAATGCTAATGTTATTGGAAGCGAGGGCGGGGGGAGGGGGTCCGGGATTCAATTCCAACAAGTGGTTTGTTCGATATTGCCTCACGTCCGAAGGCGTAGTACATTGTTGGACAAGAATAATAGGACACGCTATTAATTTGGAATTCTAGTTGAGTGTTAGGAATAAAAATGTGGAACCTGAGTATATTAAGTCAGAAGTTGTTATTTTATAAGATTAGTTTTAGTGAAATAAATATTTTTACCTTCATTTTTGAATGTACGAAATTAATAGTTTGTAAAAAGTGTTATATATTCCGTATTTTGGACCTTAAGGTCCGAAAATAAATAAAATTCATATTTCTTTAACCAGCTATTAACATCTCGATCTCGAACAAAAACATCATTTATTAAATTTGTCCTTTTATTTTGTCCTACAGTGTATTCATCTTCCAAGCTTAATACTAAACGGCTGCATTTGAATATGCGTCTCCTACACACACATGGCTTTTTTGCAAAGCAAAAATCAATATTTGAATGGAAATTGCTTAAATGCTAGACGATTAAACAAAATTGTGGTGCAAGAGACGAGGTAATTGAGTATGCGTTAAATTTAAAGATATACAATTTGTGTTAATTGTATAATAGGTTAATAAACTTTTTGGCAGACTATGTTGCCGATGTTCAGCAGCCTATCATCATCCCCCCCCCCCTCCCAACCCTCGCCACCTTCCCAATTTTTACGTTTTTAAGGGCAAAAGGATGGTTGGAATTGGTGTTTCACTGGTCGAGCCGACCCATTCGTGCAACATATGTTTGTTTCGGGCTTTACCCCTGTTGACGCCTCCTAAGATAAACATAATTCTCTCTGGACTTTGCCTTACACTTAACAATAATTTGTAGTAATCAACATTAAATACTGCAGATTGTAAAAGACAAAAGTAGTTTCAGAAAGTTGTTGATGAAAAATGAATCCATCATAGTATATTATTGAATAAATTTTCACAGACTAGATAAGTTAACTAGTCAGATATCCAATTACAATGGAGTGCAGGCGAAGGGCGCACGGTGCAAAGTTTAATTAGTGCAAGATGAAAATTTCACCGTACAATTTAACTGCTCTCCGTATGGCCGCGTTCGCTCTTGAACGAGTTCGTTTGTCTCCACTTTCAGATTTAAACGGGCTCCGAAACTCTTGATTAGTCTATTCAAGTCTAGATTGGATAATACAGTCTTGTCTCCACTTTGGTTTTCTTTATAAAAAGTTTTTATGCGGTCGTATTTTGCGTAAAGTTTAACGAGAATCTTATTTATTGGCTATTTACATTGATTTACGTTTTAATTAAAGTTATCTTGCTTAATCTTAACAAAATCTTGCAGAGACTTATCGAACGCGATGAATGATTTCTTTGCGTAGCTAATCTGTGACATGTTAAGGTTAAATTGTTGGTAATAGATCCTGGAGCCCCCATCTTTCGCACTCGAGGATCGCCACCGGAGGGGTTTTAGTGAGTTAACCTCACATAACCCGTTCTTTCCCCCAGAAGCAGGGTATCTCGGTTAAGATTTCCCCCTCGAAAACAAAAAAAAGCGGTAATGTGCCGACCATGTACCTCGCACAGCGAATCGGTCATTGTAGCCAAAATATTTTGCAGTGGAGGCAGAGTACACGGTGACGGATCGTGGGCAGATCCCACAAGATGGACCAGCGCTAGTCTGGTCACGATTGTTAGTGATGATTGATAGGAAAACTACTACTACTTCTACTACTTCTAGCAGTGGACAAGTTGTGTCTTATAATGTTGACTGGAAATTTAAAATGTACTCCTAAAGTTAAGGCTGACGACATTTCTACATTTAATTTGTATTTCCTTCACGAGTAATATTTACATATTTAGTTCTAATTGTTTTTTGTTTGTTCCAGGACGTAGTACACACGATCAGCACCCCACACGGCCAGGTGCAGAGGATTGTCGTCTTTAAGAAGAATGGAGTACAGGCGATGGTTGAATATCCTTTTCAATGGTCATTACATTTGCCTTTCGGCTAGTAAAGTTGATAGACAGATATTATTAAGTTATATATTTCAGATAAAAATAAATTATAGACTGAATTAATTTAAAATGATTTGATAAGACAAATGTTGAGTTAAAACATAACATAATTAACCTTTATTCTCAAGGCTCAATCTAGCTCACAAAAAATATTATTTAATAGTTTTTTTGTAATTATTAAATATCAATTGATTATTGAAATTATTGAATAATATTTATTTTAACCGAAGCTTAAGCTTGTGGCCAGGACATGGTTCACAACAATAGAATGGTGAAACCGGACCCACGACACGTTTCGGTAACACGTACAATACGGTTTGTTGTAGATTTGTATCTATAATAAAGACTTACGTAAACGTATATGTAGTTCCAAAACAAGACGGAAATTTTGTAAACAAAGAACCGTCACTTACCCTCCGTGGTAACCATTTTCAGTTCATCGGAATTGTTGCAATTGCAACAATATGCAAAGTAATTGAAAAGTTGTTTTTCAAAAATATTTTAGAATTTATAGATTTTAGCGTAAATGGGTGAATATTGTTTACTAAAATTCCACCTTGGATTGGAACTAACTAAAAGAATCAAGGCGATGTCTCTCAAGTCAGGAGAGCAACCTAGATGTTTGAGTTGATTGTAAACCTGTTAATGGACATAGGGCGCCCAGTAACATTAAAGGTGTACATTTTTCAACGGGTTCGTTTCGATGCGATGCGTGTGATAGCGGGTGGCGATAAGCGGACTAGAATCTATGCAAGCTATGATCGATTAACCAATAAATACAATTAAAAAAACAGATGATTTAATAACCTTTTCCTTTTTGAAGTCGGTTAAATTCCTCAGGCCTAATTCTTCATCCACGTCCCATTCATTTCCATGGTTGGGAGAGGGAGAAGGATTTTGCGGGGAGGGGATAAATAGTAAAAGGTAATATTATTTTGTTCTGCTTAATCCCTCCCCTGTCCATTGAAGGTAGGCAACTCATTATTGCTGGAAATGCCTACGAATGGCCGATTATTCTACAAAAAAATCGCTTCCGCTGTAAGTGCGACCGCGCCCTAACCCAAGTAAGTTGAGTGCATACCATTAATAGTGAAAAGTAAATATATAAAATACGTTTCTGTGTTAATAAACTTTAGTGCCGGCCCCGGCTAGAGTCCCGCTCTATTTCGTGCTACGTTTTACACTATAAATATTTACACTGACACTTACTTGATTACACTCCCATGTTAGAACCGAGTGTAAAACTGAGAATATTTCTTCTTTGATTTCCGTGTCTCTGTTTACCCTTTATATTAATATCTTTATTATTTAAGACTTAAAACTTACATATAGCATCCATTGCTACTTAAATTTTAACACCTAGATGGCGTTATTCTCAATCTATAAAAAACCTGAAAACCCTGGTCAGAATAATAGGGATAACTATGCAAATTATTGCATTGCAATCATTTCAAGTTAATCCGACGGCTTGAAGAGATTCAAAATTACATTGTTATAAAAATATGTACGTAACTAGTGATCCGCCCGACTTCGCTCGGGTAGCCGCCTCGGAATCCATAGGAAACATCGCCTTTTATATACGTAGACAAAAAAAACACAGGAACCTTGCATTTTTCCAGGATAAAAAGTAGCCTATATGCTATTCCAGACTGTAATCTACATATCTCTGTGCCAAATTTCATTTCGTTTCATTAAGCCGTTTTTGCGTGAAAGATTAACAAACATCCAGGCATTCAAACTTTTGCATTTATAATATTATAGTAGGATTATAATTTGAAATAGTTTCACAAATGTAAGTGCACACATTACATTAAAGAAATATAAACAATAAACAGCTAAACACTTTAATTAATGAAAAATGCAGCCTCTGTGAATTTCGTCTTAAATAATAAAAATCAGCCCTTATAGTACGTGTCCCCACGGCAGGGAGGAGGCCTGTGTCCTCCTCTCCGAGAGAGGGAATGAGCCGTAAGCCACCACGCTGGCTCAATGCTGGTTGTTGGATGTCACATGTCTTTGAATTTGGTGGTTCTAAGACTTGCCGCTTTCCTCCTTATACGGTTAAGGAGCAGTGGAGATGTAACTTACACAAAGTAAAGCGCCTGCTTCGGTTAGAGCCTGCCACAGTACGTAAGTCGGAGTCTATACCACTGGACCACAACTGAATCCAGTTCTCCGACTTGCTACAACTTAATGTATCTTTGTATGGCATTTAAGGCCTTTTTGTCACGCTACATCGGTGAATCCCTTATTACATTCTTTATAGATTATTTGGGGTGGGTTAAAGGCGTTAACACGAATTTAGTTGTCATTCTCTCACTATTAGATTAATGTCCTAAAGCCGCTCATTAATATAAATTTATGTTTCAATGCTTTCAATAGAAAGTTGACGAAATATTGGATAAAATATAGGGTAATATTCCAATTTTCCTTAGGGTATCTTTTACTCTTCACGGACGCAATTTCATGTAAATTCATTGACAGCATCTTATGTAAATACGCACTCGGCGTATATTTATAAACTTTTATATTAAAAGAGTCTCCTTTAACGGTGATAAGGGTTGGATGTGGAGTAAATATATATGTATATATATGTGTGTGTTTATTATATACATTCTGGCTTTATTCCGTCTATTATTGTTCCTAAAATTATCATTTGACAACCATAATGTAACTGTGGTAGAGCCCGCAACATCTTTTGCACGAATGTTCTGGCTCGACCGGTGAAATACCACGACCACACAGAAGACAAGCGTCAAGTAGAAGTATTCTGCGTTTTGTTCTATCCCTCCCCAATCTTACCTGATAGGGAAAGGATGAAAAAGGGAAGATGGTTTGATGGGCGAGGGTATGGATAGGAAAAGGAATTATCCTTTTTCCTGTTTATTAAAGGTAGGCAACGCATCTGTAACTCATTAGCTTCTTGCAGATGCTCATGGGTAGCGGTTACTTAAAATCAGATGACGAACATGTCAGTTTGCTACTTTTTTCAATAAAAAAATATTTTGTTAGGTATTTTATCAATCAAGTACTCACCCACGTAACACAGAGCGTAGGCAGAGATTACAGATTTCAATTTGGCGCGATCCCGGCACACCTCACATATACATCTTAATATCGCCTCTTTTATACCCATCTGGTCTTCTCTTTATGGTCAACCGCATAACAAATTTATACCCTCATCTGGTATTTGATCAGAACCTAGATTATATGTAAGATAAAATGGATAAATCTAAAGCGGGTTGCCGACTTTAATCTGGTGCCAACACTGTTGGCACATAATAAGCAAATAAGGTTGAACCTTTGCGTAACTCGCCGTTGGCATAATAATATCCTAGGACATATTCACCCACGGCCATCTGATCCCAAACTAAGCAGAGCTTGTGCTATGGCAACCAGATAACTGATATACTACATATACTATTTTTCTTTTGTAAATACATACTTAAATAGATAATTACACCCAGACTCAGAACAAGCAGACATGTTCATGCACATAAATGTATGTCCTGGGTGGGAATCGAACCCACGACCTGCGGCGTGAAAAGCAAGTATCTTACAAACCACGCCAAGCGGCCCGTCATAGAATACATACAAAGTTATATTTTTGACGTATTTATTTTACGGCCACATAAACTTGTGATTTATCAATTTACATATTATCTTACATAATTGTAATCTATGTTCTGATCAAATAACAGATGAGGGTATTAATTTGTTATGCCGTATCCTATACGTACACTTCTTTATTTGTTCTTAACCCTCCCGAAGCTTACCTTTCCCTGTTTTAGTTACTTTTTCAGATTTAGTTATTTTATTTTTCGATTCGTGTTTATATCTGGATGGTAAATCTGGTCCACTTTTTATAACCATAGTACCCCATCGTTAACCGTGAGATATTTTCATTGCATTGGATTTTTACTTGGTAATAAAATCGAGATCGCGTCCGTTCTGTGAGCGCTGGGGCCGTTAAACTGAGAGTTGTTTATTGTACTAGTGAAAGAATCGCCTTTGGGTATAAATAAAATTAGCTATAATTCTCTCTCGGAATACGATTCGTCTACAATAATGATGTCATCTACGCTGGGATCAATATTAACCTCACCGTCCGATTATCCTATATTAACTGCAGTCTTTACAGATCTTTTTTATGGAACAAGGTGGTTCCTATATACTATTTAACAGTGGTAGAGTCCGCAACAACAACATCTGTTGCACGAATAGGGCGGCTCGACCGGTGAAATACCACGACTTTACAGGAGACAGTCGTGAAGTAGAGTGTTCTGCGTTTCGTCTGATGAGTGAGGTGCCGGAGGCCTAATTCTAGTCCTTTTCCCCTACACATCCTTTTTGATAATAGGGAAAGGATGGGAAGGGAAAGAGGACTTGACGATGGAGGGAGTGAATAGGAAAGGGATATAACTATTTTCTGTTTATCCCTTCCTCTGTCCATTAAAGGTGGGCAACGCATCTGCAACTCTTGTTGCGGATGATTATGGGTAACTAACGATCACTTGATATCAGGTGAATCGCGTGCTCGTTTGCCACCTGCTCTTCTCCCTCCCTAATTAGAAAAGTATAGAACGGGAAGACAACTAGAATTAGGCCTCTGGTCTCTCACTCATCCAATGTAACGCAGAATACTTCTACTTTAAGCCTGTATTCTGTGATGTCGTGGTATTTCAACGGTAGAGCCGGCACATTCTTGTAACAGATGTTGTTGCAGGCTCTGCCACTGTTAACCCTTTAGGTTTATAAGGAAAAAATGCATTAGTGATTGACCACAACATTACCTGATGTTAAGTATGGTACGCACTTGTTAAGCAGAAGCCTATTCACTCCCCTATTGGGACATGGTTACGCTATAGAATTTATTTTTATGAGATTAGATGGTAAACTGTCTTCTCTGTGTGGGGAAGAGAGAAAAGACCGTTATGAATAGCAGAAGAATATGACAAGAAAAGTTAGTTTTACTATTCAGCTATGAGACCTTCAAAAGAAGAGTGAATAGTCATATAGGTTATAGAGAAATGTATTTAAATTATTTGGTGTTAAATGATGAGTGAGTGAATTGGAATTTGAGTGGCGTGCCATCCACACGAAATGCGCAATTATCCAGATCTGAACGGTCACGTATATCAGGCGTTGGACTACGACGTGACGCCTGCTAATACACAATTGTAAACATAGCCCTTAAGGTATTACCACACCAATACTATACTATAAACTAATACTATTAAGATAATACGCTATATCATCATATCGACGGGCGGAGACTATTGACTATTTATATAATTACCTATATATATATTTTTGCTTGAATGCGCTTCTGAACATCACTCTGCTCGTGGCGAACGTTATCCCGAGTGACGTTCAGTTTCGTGGTCACTTGGAAGACAAGGCCAAATTGGCCTCTAAAAAGCTGGGTGTACTCAGTAGAGCGAAGCAGTATTTCCAGCCGTGCCACCGCCTTCAGCTATACAAGGCGCAAGTTCGGCCCCACATGGAATACTGCTCGCATCTCTGGGCGGGAGCACCCCAATACCAGCTTCTTCCATTTGACCGCATACAACGTAGAGCGAGTCGAATCGTCAACGACCGAACTCTTACCGATCGGCTTGATACTCTGGCCTTGCGGAGGGACGTCAGCTCCCTCTGCATTGTTTACCCTATGTACCACGGGGAGTGTTCCGAAGAACTGTTTGGAACGATTCCTGTCGCCGAGTTTCCTCATCGTACGACACGACAGACCGCCAGGTACCATCCACACCATCTAGATGGCTGGCATTCCTCAACAGTGCGGTTCTCTCGACATTTCCTGCCACGCACAGCCGCGTTGTGGAATGGTCTGTCCTCGGCGGTATTTTCAAACCAGTACGACTTGGGGTCCTTCAAGAAGCGAGCCTTTCTTTTTGTAAAAGGCCGGCAACGCATCTGCAGTTCCTCTGGTGTTGCGGGTGTCCATGGGCGTCGTTGATTACCTGGGTGTTCCCGCCGCTCGTTTGCCCCCTTCTCTTATATAAAAAAAGTGTGGCAGTGTCTTAACTTTACCGTAATTATAGACGGTGACTTGTAGTGGACGTATTTTGGTTGTGCGGTACGCTACGATATTTATAACGGTTCTGAGTGTGACGTCACTAATGAAGGAAGTGGGGAGGGAATTCTTGCTTAGATATAATTTGAATTGTTAGCAAATTGATTAAAATGATTAGCTATCCGAACGAACCAAACCTGTCTACCTCTGGCGTTCCACGGTCGCCATGGCTTCACGTCAATATTAAGAAAACTCTGGCAGAAGATTGGCGACTGAGTGAGTGAGACAAGCTGCAAGTTACGCACGCATATATTTTAGTTGCAGCGTCGCCAGGCTTTCAGTGTATCCAGTCACCACGGCGGGAGCCGTGGCTCGTGGCGACGGCGCGATACCGTGGCCAAGTGTACCTACCATACAGTCCTATATTAACTATTTGTTTGTAGAACCGGCGTCAAGACAGCCAGCCAGCTCATTTGAAATACCCTTTCACCAATTCAAAGCTGAACGATTACAGATTTATTACTTTTGCAATACATCGCGCCAATATCCCATAGCCGAAGTTAAAGCTTTGTGGATATGTAATGGTTCATACTTATAAGAATAGTTTAATTTAAAATAGTGGTACAGCGACGGCTAAGAAATCCCCACGCCACTCTCCGGACTGGTCTGTCCAAACAAAACGTCCGCTGCGAAAATCTCTTATGATGTAGCGATTTGTTTTTAGTTTAAAAAAAAAACGACTGATGAGTTATTGCTTGCACGTGGCGCGGTGGCATGACTTGGCGTGTCACACCGACGCGTAATATTTATAAGGTTTTGAACATCAAAACAGTAGTAGGCATCTGCAGGGGTAAGGATTTTTGAAGTGAAAACTGCTTTAGCCGCGTGAGTAATGATGTTTGGTAGGGGAAATTTTATAGGTTCGCGTGAACAACATTCTCAACATGCATCAGCAACATGCTTATTTTAATTTTGAATAGTTTCGGCGAACTTTTCGTCATTTATTGTTCTTGTTTCCAATTTTGTATGTTGTTTATTTGTTTATTTATGTTTGAACTATTATCCCACCTGTTTTGAATTTAAGTAAAATATATGTTCCTAACGATATTACACAAGTTTTTGTAGTACGTATTGAAAAACGATTCGTAAAAGTTAATTTACGTATTGCGTTTTAATTTATATTGCTTGATTTAAAAGAAATTAAGACAATAGTATAACTTTAACGCTAAACTTAAAGCTTACAATCTTCTCGAAGCCCTTATACACCGAACTTTCACCTCAGCAATACGATTGAGCAATATATATAGTTTTATTACGTCTCGGTGTGAGTGCGGCCGACTATAACTGTTGGGGCACAAGGTCGGACGAGCGTCGACCTGTGACGGGCGAACATTGCGCGATGAAACATCGATACAATGAGTAGGGAATAACCGCGATTGAACTGGGACTTGTAGCTGGTATTTTTTTGAATAAGCACTCACGCTACTAACTTGAGAGGTGGAGGAGGAGGAAGAGTTCCAACTTGTTATATCGACACACGCCCTGTTCTAACGCAACGATTGGAATCGTTCATTATACGTAAGGGTTGGAGGTACATATAATATACCATTGTTTATGTGAAGAATTGAATACGGTAATGTTAAACTGATGTGCCGTCTTTCAATCACAACCCCCTTAACAAAAGTTGGGATTGGTTCAATCCAAAAATATTTAATTCGGCTTTTAATTTTCTAACAAAAGCTATGAATAATTATCGCATTGAGAACGCTTTGTCGTGTTCTAGTTGAACTCTAGTTCAGTGGATTGGCTTGGTACTCAATGTTGTCCAATATTGCTCATTGAAACAACAACAGCTCCGAACAACACCCCGCTTTTTAATAATTTTTCCTTCATATCTTTCTCTCGAGGGATTGAACCTTTGCGATGCGCGACACCAACTTCATTGCGTTGCCATGGCAACCGATAACAATTTTCGAAATTTACGTATAATTCAAGTTATTTATTTAAACCGTTATTAATTACCTTGAGGAAATAAATGTGCACAAACATCGCGTGAATAGTAAATTACCGGAGATATTTTTGCACAACCAAAGTAGACAATCGAGCTACATTTTTGAATGTTTTGTATGGTACACGCAAAAATGGATACCTCCAGATGGACCAACCAAAAGTGAAGAAAACTTAAGTCGCCTATTGGCGACTTCGTAAAGTCCTGCTCTGACATTCCTTTCCCGCCGCTTAAATACAAATCGACATGATTTTAATTAAAAAAAAACATTAAAATTTATACAAAATTACATTAGCCCTACAAAATACAACGAAATATTTAAACTAAATATAATTAAATTTTAATTACCAATTGTATTTATCTATACTGTAATGTAGTTTCACTTTTGAATGTTGAATTTGTACGGAACGCGCTATTTGGAGGTATATAAATGTATGGGTACACGGTACATAAATGTAATCATTCAAAATATTTCGAATTGGCAATAACCTAACGGTTTAGGGTACGGACAGCCGAATATAACGTGGGTTCGAATCTGCCATTCGAATATTGTCGTGAACCATGCTTAAGCTTAGTTGAAATGATTTAAAGAAATATTAGTAAAAGCAAGTGATTAACTTGATGTTATTAAACATCTGCCGAATAAGATCTGTAGATACCAATAGAAAAGAAGTGAACAAGAGATGTCGGAGAAAATCTCAAGAATGCAAAATCAATGTGAATGACTTGATTCATTTATTATCAACTAATCGTTTAATAAGAGACGTCAACAAACTAATGAAGTCAATCACTTGCGGTGTAAAAATAAAGATTTCTTGTAGCGGCCGCAATTGACCGCGTAATGGACATTTTTACGGGCGCGGGCCTCGTTAGTACGGTGCGTTTTGGCTCGCGGCGACACTTTGCGAGATGCTACGGTAATGTGATTGTGCGGTCACCTTTGCCTGAGACCAAATTGTATGTATACTTTGCAATATTGTCAATTTCAGATTCAAAACAGGCTAAGTTTGAAGCTTTTCATTTAATATACTTAATTTAAATTATTTATATGTTCGTAGAATGCTATGCGGGGGTAGATACAATAACATTTGTTACACTCATGAGCCGGCTCAACTACATACCACGACCTCACAGAAAATAGGCGTGAATTAGAGTATTCTGCGTTTTGTTCCATTAGTAACGTGCGCCGGAGGTCTAAATTCTACCGCTTCCATCCTATTCTAATAAGAAAACGATGGGAAGCAAGCAAGGCATCCGGAAACCGCTATGGGTAGCGACCTATAGGCATACGGAACGAGGTAATGAGTTGCAGATGTGTTGGCTACCATTAATGGACAGAGGAGGGGATAGACAGGACAAAGTATATTTCCTTCTCCTATTCACCCCCTTCCCCTTCAATCTCCTTCCCTTTCCCATCCTATCCTTTGTAGAAAAGGGGAAGGGGAAGAGGACTGACACTGGGCCTCTATATAATGAAAAAGTAAAAGGTATACGCTTACGATTTAATAATAATGTACAGTACAAAGTTCGGAAAATTTATATGTTGTAAGTTTTTAAAGACGCAAATAAAAATATGATACAGTCTGTCCGTACGTCTGAGACGTGGCTTCATTTTCCGTGCCGTTGATTCCTTTGAAGTTTTCATATGGGCCATTTATAAAACCTCGTCCGAAGAAAGTCAGTCTGTCTTTCGGTTTTGATAGAGTCGAAAACTTTAAAATGAAAGTTATTTCAACACTTGGTTCTACAAAAGTTTAAGTTATTACAAATATGAAGTTTGATTTGATCAGAATTACGAACCTGTTTAACATACGAATCTTCCTATACTTTGTTTATCCCCCCTCTATCCATTAAAGGTAGGCAGTGCTTCTGCAACAATTTAGCTTGTTACAGATGTCTATGGGTAGCCGTTACTTAATATCCTGTGAACCACTTGCTAGATTACAATCTTCAGCGATAAAAAAAACCTTAATCAAAAGAAAATTAATTCAGTCTAGAAATGTAAGTTTATGTGGGCATCCACCAGCCCGCACCGCGCCAGGGTGGTGGATTACGGGCCCTTCCCTCTTTCAGTGAGACCTGTGTCCCTGGCGTGGGCCTACTAGAAAAGGCTTATTTATTATTATAAACTTTTTCTGTTTCAAGTTTGTTAAAGTAATTAAGCCTAACCTAATTTCAACGAGTTACTTAGTGCCTAAAATACTTTTACGTTTTACAAAAAGATTGTATTTCAATGCTCGCTAAATTGATATTTTTCCAATATACCGTACGTCTCCGGACAATGGAAACGTTAGCGTATTGTCGTATACCTGATTTTGTATTGTGCCTTTACTTGTTGTTGCAATTTGAACCTTAATTCTATTGGTACAAGTTTGAGAGTATCGAGTCTGCGACACGCGCGAAGGAAGCTCTACACGGCTGCGACATTTACTCCGGATGCTGTACACTCAAAATCGAATTCGCGAAGGTGAGTTGATTTTATTTATTTATCAAGCTAAAGCGAATGTTTTGTTATTGTTAACTAGTGACCCGCCCCGGCTTCGCCCGGTTTCCACTAATTATGTTGATCCGATCGCTACCAAACGCAGGAACACCCGCTGTGTCAATCTGGACAATCCCTGTAAATTCGGAGTCTATAGGGAACATACATACTTCGCTTTTTATATACTATTTTTTTCTTCATAAAAAGTATCCTATGTTACTTCTAATACCTCCAATAATATGTGTGTTTCATGATGATCGGTTGAGTAGTTGAGTAGTAGTGCGTGAAAGCGCAACAAACAAACTTACATTCACATTTATAATATTAGTAGGGATAAACAGTTAATGTCATAAGTCACCCGTGCGAAACCGGGACGGGTCACTAGTTTAATATAAAATACTAGATGTTGCCGGCGGCTTTGCACGTGCCCGTTCCTCATTTTCCTGACTGGAAATATTTGTGATTGCTCATTTTATCTATTAACCAATATAGCCTATGTTATTCCGGGATAAATACACAATGCTGTACTAGTCCCTACTTTAATGTATGGAAGTGAGAGCTAGGTTTGGCAGGAAAAGCATGCTAGTAGAGTTAATGCCGTTGAGATGCGATCCATAAGAAGTATGTTAGGCGTGACTTTGAATGATAAGGTTAAAAATAGCGTTATAAGGGAAAAGTGTGGCTTAAAAGTGGACGTTGTGAGTAGAATTGAGAAAGGTATGCTTCGTTGGTTCGGGCATGTTGAAAGGATGAATGAAGAGAGAATAACAAAACAAATTTATGTTGCAAAAGTGAGTGGCAGTGTTGGTAGGGGACGCCCTAGGAGAACTTATATCGATCAGATTATTGACTTACTAAAAAAGGGCGATATAAGGAGCACCCATAACCGACGAGCATGCATGCGTAGATATATGAATGTGGAAGAAGCGAGAGAGGTGTGCCAGGATCGCGCCAATTGGAAATCCATGATCTCTGCCTACCCCTCTGGGTTACGGGCGTGAGCGCATATTTATTTATTTATTTGTAAAGTAGCATTGTAATGGTGAAAGAATTTTTTAAATCGGTCCACTAGTTTTTGAGTTTACTCGTTACATACATACAAAAATACAAATATTTTCGGTTTATAATATTAGTAATATCAGTGCATTTAAAATCGATGGAATAAAATTCCCGCGTGTTTGTAACGAACGCCGACCAAACAGCCGCTTGTTGTGATGTCCGCACTTAGTGACGCTTCGGGTTTCAGAAAGTGTTTGTATTGTGCCTGGTGTAATTATTAGGTATCTGGCCCCGAATCTATATATTTATATACAAGGTGGATTTTTTAAATATTACAAAAGGAAGCTTTTTATTGAGAGGTATTCATTTCTTAACAAACTACGCAACGGATTTTAATTCGGTTGTCATCAACAGACAGAGTGATTCAAGAGAAGGGTTCATATGTATAATTCATGCATAATTCAGTAGAGAATAGACGAGAATTTCAATGTTTTAAATGTGATGTAAAAAACATATTTTTGTGCGTTTACATTGCAAACACTAGCTACATCTTACGAGATAGATTAAAATAATGTAGAAACCCATTGCGAATGTTCTGATCACATCGCTACTTAACCATATTAAACCAGTTGAAAAATTATAGTCTGTGGCTGGAGCCCTTGATTTGTGAGTAATAAATAACATAAGTAATGTACCGAATAATTATTGTAAGGTCAAATTAACGTTTATGTATTTAATTTCCATAAACATTTAAACTTTAAATATGGGTTTCCATCGACTTATTCAGTCGTCGTAATAAAAATGTACAGACATATTTAGTGGCTTTCATGAAACAAAATCACGTAAGATATTAACAGAGAACTAAATGAGTCAGACGGCTCTCCCGATAATCCCGGCAATTTAACTCCGGCGAGAAGCGTTGCAATGAACATAAAGTGATATTCCCGGCATAAAAAATATCCAATGGCCGCCCAGTTTACATGTGACCCGAAAGCAGTGCCAAACGCTTTTTTTGAGTTTCTTTTTTTGATATGTAAAGTGCTCCTACAGCAAAAACCTCCGTGTAGGGTAACCATATTCAATTTTAAATATACTGGATTATACGCTTATCGTGATCGACGGACGTGCAAGCATAGATTATATATGTAGAAGAGGCGTAAGATGTGTGGAAGGATCATGATAAATGTAAATTTTTAATCTCAGTCTACTCCTTTGGTTAACGGGTGTGAGTGTATATTAATATTGTTTTAAAGAAGGAAAGGAAAAGAAAAAGGAACCCCACCCCGTTAACAATGGATTACACTCTTACCTCTGTTAATTTTCTCTTTCTACAATTTTTTAGAGAGTTTAGGCTATCTCATAATTGGATTGGATTTGAACTTTGATATCACGAGAAGTTGCAAAACTATGGTTACCCTACGGTCATGAATACAAAACCAGTGCAACAGATAACAATGGCAAGTGCCGCGTCGGAATATGCAATTTTACAAACAAATCCATTGTTCATACAAACTTTACCTTAAACACCGGACTTAAATAACTAACTACGGGTCGATATGTTTGTATAGTATACTAGTGACCCGCCTCGGCTTCGCCCGGGTGTACCACTAATTATGTTGATCCGATCGGTACCGAACACAGGAATGTGCCAATCTGTACAATACCTGTAAATTTCTTCGAAATCAAGATCTGGAAGTAATCATTTTCTGTTTGTCCCCTCCTCTGAAAGGCGGGCAACGCATCTGCAACTCATTAGTTAGTTGCAGATGTCTATGGGTAGCGATCGTTTGACATCGAGCGAACCACTTGCTCGTTTGCCCCCTAGTACTATAAAAAAGAAGCATATCGTTCAATAAAAATTAAGATACGGTCAACATACAACGACGCCATAAATGTTAAGGGAAAGTATTTTAACTCTATTGAATCATTGTCAATCATATCTATTTTCTTTGTGTGAAGACCGGCAGGTGTGTTAGGTGTATGTCATTTGTAATTTATAAGTATGGGACTACTTCGGCCGGTCGTCGGCGTCTATTTATAAACCATTATTGTTCGGTGCCTACTGCTGTTATTGAATACAATACGACAGACGAGACAAAAGTACAGACCTTATTTTGTTGGTTTCCTTAAATGTTTTATTTTAATTTTTTAAAAGTTATTCGCCGGAGCAAAAGTTGACGTAGCGGCAACATAAATCATCCGCGCGTGCCGGAGGTGTGTTGTGTTGAATTTAAGAGGGTCAATGCACAAACTTGCGACATGAGACAATTTCTTGTATCATGAATACGTTTTAAGTTGCACGTAGAAATGGCATTGTTAATGTTATTTGCTCTGATTGCTGTCAAATATAATTGTACACTAACTTTATAATGACTTGTAATATTTACTCGAATTGTTATATTTATTTTAAAATTTCGACTCACACTAAATCTGTCATAACATAACATTGGCGTGGTTAGTAAGATACTTGCTTATCACGCCGCAGGTCGTGGGTTCGATTCCCACCCAGGATATATATTTGTGTGTCTGTTTGTCCTGAGTCTGGATGTATATCATAGTATTACCGGGTCTCCATAGCATAAGCTCTACTTAGTTTGGGATCAGATGGCCGTGTATAAAAATTACCCTAAAAACCCTAGTTTTCTTAGTTTATGATTTTTTAGAGAAAAATAAAGATTAAAATTAAACAGTAATTTTCTTAAGTCCCAATTTTACCTAGTCATCCCGGAATCTGCTAAACGGTTTCACAAGCACCCTCCGGTCAAAATGCTGTAATGCTTCCGAATAACCGGGTATGCGAGGGTAGGGGCTGATCAATTTCTGGTATCGGATGTATCATAATGGACTTTTTGTGGACGCTGAGCATAGCTTATGTACCGGCTATACGGTCTTTTCTAGAGGGTGATTTGTCACGGGGGCGTATCGGTTGTGTCGTTATTTTTGTGAAGTGGAAAACAAATTTATGGTTCGATTTCTTTATGATAAAGCAAGATTTATCGTATTTCATTCCATTCATTCCACAATGTGCGTTGTCGCGTAATTTCGTGGCTCGCACAAACCAATACGACTTAGGGACTTGAAGCGAGCATACCAACCAACCTCCAACCTTAAAGGTCTGAAACGCGTCTGCAGTTCCTCTGGTGTTGCAGATGTTCATGGGTGACGATCATCACTTAGTTTTAGGAGACCTGTTGCTCCTGTACCCCCCCCCCCCACTCCCCCATTTACCCTATAAAAAATTATGCCTGGCTTATTATTTATTCAAGTTATATTTTCATATGTCCTTGCTTGGTGATTCTGAATGACAGGAATGAAGAATGTAATCTGTGAAACGTAAAGCTTGCTTAAGTATATCGTCATTAGAATTAAGAAGGTTTCGCTATGTGTAAATATGTTAGCTCTGATTTTTCTTATGATTTTGAACGAATAAAACGTGGCTCTAAAACCCAGACTCCTTTGGGGAATCTAGAAAATGTAAATACTTAACAGCTGCTGTAATATATTCTTTATTTATTAAGTTAAATGGTGTGCGAAGGAATTTATTATTCCATCCCTTAGAGAAATATTGTAACGAATTCTTGCCAAAATGTTTGTAATACGACTTAAGTGGATGAACATTGTTCAAACTTATTCTGAACGAATTTGTACCAATTTTATTCATCTTGTATATTTTTTAAAAGAATACTAGTTACTTGTATTACTGAAATGTGAAAGAAGGTATGCTTCAGTCGGCATGTTTAAAGGATAAATGAAGGGAGAGTAACAAAACAAATTCATGTTGCAAAAGTGAGTGGCAGTGTTGGCAGGGGACCTCCAACGAGAACTTATATCGATCAGATTAGTGGCTTAATAAAAAGGGCGATATAAGGAGTACCCGTAACCGACGAAAATGCATGCTTAGGTATGCTCTGGCGGCGCACAGACTGGCTGACTGAGGACGCGACGTACGTCATGGGGCCCGCCGTCTACAACCGGATGTCACAGCTGCTACCAGCCTTACGTCTTTTAAAACTAGATTGAAGTTTTATTGATACATATACAGATGACGTGTAATTATTTAATTACCAATAAATCTGTATTTCTATATTTCTGTATTTCTAAAAAGAAAGAAAAGAGAGAGATGTGTGCCAGGATCCCGTAAAATGGAAATCCATGACCTCTGCCTACCCCTATGGGTTAAAGGCGTGAGCGCATATTTATTTGTCAATTGTGCCTTGTATTGCATTTGTGAACACCAAAAAAAACTAAAATATCTGTTCACGATTCGGTGAGTGCATAAACTGTCAAGAAATATCATGTCAAATTGTCAATGATCCGTTATTTTTTAAGTTAAGTCAACATACTCCTTACAGAAGCGCTAACAACTTTACTAAACTATTAAGTAACTTGCAATATGCGCTAAAGTATACGCATAAGAAACTTACACTGGGGGCCAAAAATAATGGGAGTTTCTTTATAGTTTTACAGTATAGACAGACCTCCCACTAGATGGATCGATGAAGCTGTCAAAGTTGTGACAGCCGACGGGATAAGGTCATGGGACCGATCATAATGCCTATCAATGGGGCTTACGTCCAGCTGAGGACGAATTTTCTCTGAAAATATATACTTTGTGAGGTAATTTGTGAGGTTCCTATGTAAATCTACCCGTGGGTTTACACTGCCGTAATAATTCACACAAAACATATTGCCATCTTAGTTATTTTAGAGAGAAATATATATAGAGAAAAAATGTATGTACACGCAATCGGAAACTCACGGTAAGTTGAAAATAATCAATAAAAAGTGTGACACGTTTTTTCATGGGAGCAGTGTACAATGCGAAAAAGCGTCAGCGTGACGTGGGCAAAAGACGAGCGCTGAAGTGTACTCAGCGTAGTAGTCTCGGCGCAGGCTTTGTGCTCGCGGTTAACTGCCTCGTTACTTTAGCCGTTGTCAGATTAAGCTCTTACTGTTTGCGGAATTCACTTTTTAACCATTTGCTTTAAAACATTTTTATGTTTCTTTTGTTTTAGCGATTCTCAAAGCGGATTTCTCATTGTTAAATATATTCACTTATATATGTATTAGATGTAAGGATATTGTAAAAGCGAGACAGGTGTGCCAAATGGAAAAATCTCTGTCTTATTGTAATTTTGAGTGTTTGCGGATTCTACATAACTCCACGGTTTAGATAATGTCCGAACAATCATTAAAATATTGAACATTTGAGTGAAGGCATAAGCTACTTAAGGTTGTTGCCATTATTGATAAAAAATATGAAGTCAATCAACGTATGTAAATTAATGAAAATTGTAACGAATGGTTCCGTTACAACCATACTTACAGAACTAGGTAATAAGAGTATGTAAAAAGGCTTTCTCGAGTGTTACCATGGCAACACAGTTTAGGAACTACTGGGCAATTTCTATTACTGGTAACGTATCAATTAGTAAATAATAAAATATTGTAAATCGGCCTACACAACACAACTGTCGTAGAAGCGGAGCGCATCAGAATGCAAAGCCCGCACCGTGTAAATGCAGACATTAGGCTATCTCTGCCAACAGTAGTGCGATGTAACCGGGAGGGGGGAGGTATTATGCAAACGACTTGGTATGCGGCCCCGCTATATAAGCACCCCTGCCTACTGTTGCAGTCTATTTGTTAAATATGCTATACTAATAAAATCACCGGTCGAGTGTTCCAAAGACAGTGACAAGCAACATTCCCACATGTTGAATGGTGTGATAAGGATAGCGTGATTAAAATAATAAGATAAAAGAAGACAGATAGTGTTTGTCACTTGCACGTAAATGTAAACACATGAAACTTAAGAATTTGGAATTAATATTTCCCTTAACGCCGTGATTGCCCTAGTTCTTTAGAGATGAAATTAATGGGGACGTAAGTAATAAAATGCTCGGAGTCTCTCTGCGTGATCGCATCAGAAATGATGTGATCCGTAGTAGAACCAAAGTGACCGACATTGCCCTAAGAATTGCAAAACTTAAGTGGCAATGGGCCGGACACATCGCTCGCAGAACTGATGGCCGATGGGGTCGCAAGATCCTGGAATGGCGGCCACGTACAGGTCGACGCAGCGTGGGTAGGCCTCCCACAAGATGGACCAATGATCTGGTCAAAATTGCGGGAGTCAACTGGATGAGGGCGGCAAGCGACCAATCTTTGTGGCGATCAATGGGGGAGGCCTACATCCAGCAGTGGACGACTTTAGGCTGAAAAGAAGAAAAGAAGAAGAAGAAGAAGTAATACAATATTGGTTAGAAATACATCTTAAAACTTTTTAATTGATGCGGTGCGGATGCGGTGAGAAACCGATGTGTGGTTGAAACCTAATATGATATTATAATATCTATCGTCTAGCCTTTCGTATTGCATAGCATAGCTTGTTATGTCCACTGGGTTAATGTATTATGTTCAAGGAAAGGGCCATTACAAAGCGTGGTGCCTCCGGCGCCCGGCCGCCTCACTCCTGCACACGGATGTTTATAAACTTT
The DNA here is from genome assembly GCA_029849275.1 of Papilio elwesi. Lineage (NCBI taxonomy): Eukaryota > Metazoa > Arthropoda > Insecta > Lepidoptera > Papilionidae > Papilio > Papilio elwesi. The sequence continues at coordinate 5,738,144 of CM056713.1, forward strand.
TGTCTTATCCGATCTTTATTTTATCTAATGACTTAATTGACTTGAATTGTTCGCGTGCAATACAATGGTTAATTTTTGTTAATTATTTATTTATATTTGAACTATTGTATCTTAACAATAACATTTAAAGTTACAAGAATACAAGGAAAATAAATGAAAAAAGTTCGTCGAAACTGTCATCTATAAGATTTTCCCTAACAAATAACGAATAAGGCGACTAAAGAAGTTTAACCTTCAAAAACCTATAACTTGAAACGGCGCTCCTCAAAAGGAGTAATTGGTAATTTGCTGTACCTGAACGGAGCTGGTTGCATTGCATCTAAATGTACGACAGCAGGCGACGTGCGGCTTGCGGTCGGACAGTGTCCGGCGCGACGCGGCCTCGCAGCTGTTTTGTTCGCATTCGATGCCCTACGATTTGAAGATTGGGTTATATTTGAATCTGAAGCACAATTTGACATCTTTGCTTTGAATTCATCAGCCAGTTAGACGGCATAAACAGCAACATTGTATTTAATTGTTATGTTATCGATTTCTAGTTTGCCGCTTTACAAAAAAATTATATGTAATGTAGATATGACCTAAAATAGTCTGTCGAAGCGAACTCGTACACTTCTCTCACTTCTTCTACATTCATACATATACATACAAGCTCGTAGGTACTCGTTATATCATCGTTCTTTACTATGTCACTAATCTGATCAATTTAAGTTCTCCCTGGACGTCCGCTACCAACACTGCATCTCACTTTTTCTACGTAAATTTGTTAAGTTATTCTCTTTTCATTCTTCCTTTCAACGTGCCCGAAACACATACCGGAATAATCACTGGAATAGTAATTACTGCCCTACCCGTGGCGTAATGTATAATATTACAATAACAAAATGTCAACAAGTTGTATGTCATACTAACTTACTATGGCAGTTATATTTGTTATATATGGCAAGATATATTTTCCTATCCCTCGGGAAGGTTCTCATTTTGAAAATATATTTACAAAATTTTATGTTGATCGCTTGAAAACGTAACAAACAAACAGACACACATTCGCATTTTTAATGTTTTTTTGTACATTTGTTTCAGCCGGAGAGACTGAACGTGTTTAAAAACGACCAGGACAGCTGGGACTACACATGTGAGTACATTTCATTGTCTTCTATATGGATGATGTATGATAGCCATACATGTAACGATCTTCACGTACCTATCCGTCTCCGTACATAAAACGTGTAGGGACACATTAATGTTGGGACCGTGGTGTTTTTGTTATGATTGTTAGGTTTAGTGAAATCGTTCCGTGTATGGCTACATTTAAAGCCGTTCAGTACACTTTACTGTTCACTTTCTATGGGCATGATATTACAAAACTAAGTCAATGTTCAAACATGTCTACGATGACACGAACTCTGTTGTTTTTCAAACTGCCCTTGACAAGCTTTTAACAATTCTAACAATTCCAATTGTTACAAGACAGAGAGATGCAGTCAAATTAAGTATATCTCTCTATCTTGTAACAAACGACTGTGAGTGCTGTAAAATAATCGGAACTTTGGGAACAAAAACGCAAAATATAAACGATAAAATCGGTTTAATTTTGTTTTACACACCATTCGGCAAGTTTTAGTTAATTTAAAAACGCTTGATTGGCTTTTGGACTTTGATTTATTATAATCCAATAGTAATTTTCAGTACATTGTCAAGAATACGATTTTTTCTTACGATTGCTTTATATGCATACAAACTATTGGATTCACAAGCGCTATTAGTTTCCTATTTCGACAATGCTCCGTTAACTTAGCCGTTATTACTAAACATTGTGTTGCTTTTTGATGTTTTGTCCCCTTATCCTTTAAATATCCAAGAATATTTCTTTTATTTTTCTGTATTTTGTCATAACAAAACACATACAAAAATAAATTGCTCCAGGTGAGGCTCGAACTCACAACCCCGGCATAGCTCGGACACTGTCGTATAAGTACCGTGCGCTAACCAATTGCGCCACTGGAGCGATGAGACGTTTCGTGAAATGCGTCACACCTTAATCTACGATCACCAGTATACATTTTTAAAAACATATGAATCATGGCGTACGTTTGAAGTATTTAGTTAGTTTACGGCCGACGAGTTTTATAAACACTCAACTATCGCTTGCCCGATAATATGTGATATTAAATATGTCATGGACATTGCTTGGTATATCTTTCATGTCCCCTGTCCATTTTCCATGCTCTCTCCATGCAGGATCTGCACTCCATTGCCATATCTATCTAGAAGACCTAGGGTCTGTCCCTGTGGTCCTTTTCCAGGACCAGTCCATAGTATTGATTGATAACAATTATGTTGTGTAATAGAAGATAGTAATGTTATATGGTAGGATGGACTTCACGTGGTTTGTGTAGTATTCGGTATATTAATTTGTTTTGACACTTTTATCTAAAACTTTAACAGGTGTAATGGTCACAATAATTTCTGATGAATGGAACGAAGGTAAAACCTTAAAAAGTTATTTTCTTGTAGTGCTCTCCTATCTGAAGTTGACGGTCACTATAGCTAATCGGTCTATATTCAATCCCATTTATATGTAGATACTAGCGAGACGCCCCGACTTCACACAGGTGGTTTCTCCATACAAATTTTTACCCCCTACCTTACACACTTAGGGGATGAATTTAGAAAAATCCTTTTTGCAGATATCTTTGAGCAAAACTTCAATTCCAGGCCCAGTAGCTTGAGATGTGCATTGCATACATCAATCAGCCAATCAATTTATATTATTTTATTTCTAATACTATTATAAATGCGAAAATTTGTACATATGTATGGATGTTTGTTACTCTTTCACGTAAAAACGTTTGAACGGATCTGGATGAAATTTGGCACAGATATAGATTACAGTCTGGAATAGCACATAGGCTACTTTTTGTACCGGAAAAATGTACGGTTCCTGTGGGGTAATTTTCTTTACCTTCGTATATAAAAGGCGATGTGCATGTATGCAACTTTCCTATGGATTCCGAAACGGCTACCCGGGCGAAGCCGGGACGTATTCTAGTATTTTATTTGTATATAGATTAAAAAACATTATAACTGTATTCCTCCAGATATTATGATTCGAGCGGAGATTTAAAACTCTTCCAACTGCAAAATAGAAGTTGTAATAAAAGAAATATGTAAAATACTTTGAGCTTTAAGAAATTCCACCGTCATCCGGTACAACGCGTCCATTTTAAAGTCTGCTCTCGCTTGAATATTTAGTTGTGAAACGTAGCCGCTCCGTTAACAATTGCGAGGAATAAGATTTAAATTTTAAGTTTTAAGAAGTAATAAAATGAGGTTCACATGAGATTGAATGGTCGTGCCTTGTTGCTTTCTCTCGAATATCAATTTTAAGAGCGATTCGAATTGTTTTTAAGGTTAAATTATTTAGTTAGCAGACTATTTTTTATATTATTCAACATAATGTATAACATAAACCAGTCTTTGATCCATTAAATCATGTTGGTGGTTTGACTGTGGGATTGGGTCTCCGTACGAACATTGCTTTACCCAAACCATGCAATTATCTGCCGGAGACCAACGGGTATTGTACACATTCGTAATGCCATACAACTCGTTCTCTCGGTTGCCATGGTTATTGACTAAAAGGTGATATTTTTGTTGGTAACATTGGCATGATATGATATGGTAAATTAACAAGATAATACCAATGCTCACCCTATTTCTCTACATAACTAACTAATTACCTAGAGTCCGGCGGTGATTCAAGGTAGGCCTTGGCCTCCGACAACAAGTGTCTCCACTCTCTACGATTACGAGTGAAGTAGATCCTTCTCAACTTCATCTTTCCAGCGATACCTGGGACGGCCGAGTGGGTGAGCCCAGTATGCACGCGGCACATTCCTTCATCCATTCGGTCCAAGTAGCTGAGCCAGCGTAGTCTGTGTGCTTTTATTTCTCCAATGATGTTCGGCGCGGCCACCAGTTTTTCAATTTCTGCGTTAATCTTGATTCGCCATGCTTCTTCCTCTTTCCTCACTGTTTCTGACATTTTTGTCTCTAGGTATTCAAATTAACAATTAAACTTTCGACATTTTCTCAGCGCCTTCTGACCTCGCGATCTCTGAGTGATCTCGAGATTTGCAATTTCCGCAGCCTGGGATTCAATATTATACATTATGAAGATGAAATTCAATAGAAAAAGAATTTTAATAATAGGTTTGAAGTTGACATCATATTGAAGAATATTTAATCTTGTGAACGATACCACTATTCTAAAAAAAAATGAAAAGCAAAATTCTATATGAGCCAGAATTAGGAAATGTGTTTTTTTATGGAAGAAGGTGGCAAGCGAGCGAGCGGATCACCTGATGTTAAGTGAGCGCTACCCATAGACATCTGCAACAAGCAAATGTGTTGCAGATGCGTGGCCTACCATTAATGGACAGAGGAGGGCTTGGACAGGAAAAACAATATTTCCTTTTCTGCGTCAACCCCCTCCCCGTTCAATCCTCTTCCCGTTCCCATCCTATCCTTATGAGGAATAGTGGGAAGGGGAAGAGGACAGAAATTAGGCCTCCCAGATCATGTTGAAAGGATGAATAAAGAAATAGTGACAAAAGAAAATTAATGTTGGTAGCAAAAAGCCGACTAAAACGTATAATGACCAGGTTAATTGAACCAAATGTATACCTTGTATGTTTCATACCAAGATATGATTGTTGTAAACAAACAAACGTCATTTAACAAGCGTGGCCGTTACATTCTTTATACTTGCATCGGAAATGTTGTAATTTTGTGGAAATCGTGAGAAAAAGAGAAAAAACTGTACTTCGAAAATATTTTGTAATTTTAACTTAAAAACCTTTGTTTACAAAAATCACATTTTTTGTCAAACAAGGTACACATGTTTATGTGCCAGTGAGAGACGTGAAAATTTTAAAACCGCGCAAAAGTACCGTTCTTTTATCCTGCTCCCTTGTCACAAATGTTTTTGAAGTGATAACTTGTTTAGCCGCGTTACGATATTTGGTAGGGGTCTTATAGCTTCACGTGAACAACATGCTAAATACGCTTGTTTGAATTGCCATGAAATTATTTCATTTATTTTTCTTGTATTCAACTTTGAATTTTATTGTTAAAGTACAAGGGTTTATTTTTTGTTGATTATATATTTTTGAACTATTACCGCGCCTTCCTGTTTTGAGTTTTTACTGATGACTGTTGTACGCTTGGTAATCGATCTCCTCTTTCCTCTCCTTGTCTCTGTAAAGCTGTAATTATCAACGGGGGACTGAACTGATTTCTATTGGCTTCGTATAATGATTCAAAACAAATTGCGATAAATGTTCACAAACATTGAAGCAAATAAATACTCTTGTAGAGAACGAGGTTTATTTAGCGTGCGATTGTTCAGCTCATTGACATTCTGAAGAATCACAGAAAAGCAATAACATCATATTAAAAGATTCCGTTAACAGAATATATTTTTTCCAGTAACAACATTGTACTAAGATCGTGGGAAATTTACATTAATTCCAAACAACGAATAGCTAAACTAAACTAACTTTAAAACACATCTATGTAGCAAGTAAAAAGCAGAATAAATGTCTTGTCTATGACCGCACATAATACCGAATACGCAACAATTGCAGATTCTGCAGTTCCAATAGTAGATATGTGTCCAGGTCTAAAACATTTAATTCTAATTCATCCATACGTACAATGGGTCCTCACTTCTTTTGTCATTACACCAACTGTCTAATTTGTTTAATGAATTATCAACCTAGGCAATATGTTTTAAATCATGATCCACTCTTAGGTCAAACGGTAACTCATCAACTAAACGTATTTGTAAATTACGTTTTAAATTGTTATAACAATCTACTGAAGTAATAGTTTATTATAAAATCACTGTAATTCCTCAGAGTAGAACTGTCGTATCGATTTTCCGCTCGCCTATCGACGCGCCCTCGAGCGCGGATGATAGCGGACAAAAAACTCCGGCCAAGTGTCAAATGTTGGTGCACTCTGCATAAATTTCCACTTTTTAAAGCGAAACGCCACGTATAAATCGATTATTGCACATCCAGACCACTTAGAGCCCGGAGCGCTTCGTAAAGTGGACGTTAATTATGGCCATTATATTATTTTATAGCGTCGCAAGTTCTGCTTTGCTTTCATCCATGTGTGTATGCTATAGTAGCATCTCATTGCTGCTATTACAGAAATGTCGCCTCAAAATAGTCCAGTATACAATAAGCTTAACTAGCCCCTTACAATGTAAAAATGTACTTCAAGGTTGAATTACATTTTGCTTCACATTTCATCGTAAAAGCGCAGAATATGGCTCCTACTTAAATAAAGGTTGCTATGGTTTATTTAATTTGCAATGTAATCCAAGTATGTTTAGCTGATTTAGATTTATGAGTAATAATTTTGTTAATTTTCAATAAGTGGTTTGCTCGAGCGATGAACGTATTATTATCGTTCACTTCATTAACAACGACTTTAAATAAAAGTTTATTCGTTAGTCGCGTATCACCGACAACTGGTCGTATTGGAAATCGAGCGATAAATAACTCTGAATTTCGAATGCATCCCGCGCCCCGTGACAGAAGAATTGGGTTAATCGCTTAATTGAGTTCTGTTGTACAGACGGCCAGGCTTCGTTTCGTTGTTGTAGGTCTTTGTTGTCCGATTGTGCTCCGAATTTTTGTATCGCCGTGTCAATTATACAAAGTTATGCGGTGTGTATCATTCGTTTTTCACATTCTAACGACTCTTTTGTACAGCGAGTGTTGCGTAGGTTTTTATGGACGTTGTTTGTAGGGAATCGTGTCTATGTTTACATTTGTAAACTCTGTCATTTCTTTTTTGCGCTCGAGCATTCATCAACAAGCTGTTACAATGGTTTTTCAGGGTAGTCTATAAATTTTATTATTGTGTTATTTTAGATTGTGGGTAGACTACAAGTAACCTTTATGGAGGTTGATTCTAGATTTTAAGTCTAGCTTATTGCGAGCTGTAGCATTCTGTAACAGTCTATATAAGCACTTGTCAAAGGAAGAGGATTCAGGTTTTCGTTCCTATCAACGGTCGTGACAATACCTCCTTAGGCCTGAGCCTTGAGTGATTGATATAAGTAGTCTTGTATAAAAGTAGTGTGTGCAGTATATTGTGTAGTGAGAATATGTTTTAAATACAGCCTGTGAGAGATGTTAGTTCTAAAGGTAGATAAAAAGAGGCTAAGTGACGTATTTATGACTATATCATATAGCAGTTCCATTCGAAACTCGTCGGGCTAAGTTCTATTTCAATGAAACCCATTTTAAGTTAACCGCCTCCGGGCAATTTACCTGTCCGCTTTCACATTTAAATACGCCCAGTTGTAAGTCCGGAGCGGGGGTGGGTATTGCCGTTTCCCGGACCGTGACGTGTATTAATCTCAGTATTCGCTTAGGCTATTCACAGTTTTACATCTCATTTTATTTTGGAGGCATTTTATGGATTCCGTTTCGCTCGCGAAATAAGTTGTTTACTAGCTTTTGTTTCCTTGCTGTGAATTTTGTTTTGTATGTGTCAAAAAATTATTGTCAAAACATAACGTTACTATAGCAACCGAGATTGTAAAGGAAGGTTTTATGATTATATGTATTTTTCTTTCGCCTCGGGAACAGTTTATTTTCAGGATAAAGTACCTTTGGCAATGTGTTTACTAAATTTAATGGTGATCAGTTGAGTTCAAACGTAACAAACATAACTCACATTAGGATTTATAGTAACAATTTATTCCTATTCTAAGATATTCTTAACTTTATACCTTCATCTGTTATTTGGTCAGGGCCTAGATTATATGTTACATAATGTGTATTGTAATAAAAAATAAATCTGGGGCTAACACTGTTTAATCGTAAAACCATATTAGGTTGAACCCTCGCGTGGTGTCAAGTTTACGTTGACGTATAAACAGCTGAGTGCATAAATTTCTATTCTCTTCTTAGATCGTACCTGAAACTGGACTGCGCTGTATGAGTTTAAACATGTATTTTGTTTCGTGAAGGTCTGTATCGATGTCGATATCCCTGTATTCTGTGTAAGTTACATTCCAGGTGGTTGTGTAACGCGAGCCCCTATCAAATATTCATACGTGTGTTCTGCCTTTGTTTCGAATTCGGAGGCCGGCAATCATTTATTTTGTACGAGGCAATTTTTGTAGCTCATATTCGTCGAATGTCTGTAATCATTTCGTTAAACCCCTCGTTTGTATTTTACTTCTGTGACATAACATAAAAAGCGATATACAATACGTCCCACACTTACATTCTCTGCTCCTCTAATTGAACAAGGACCATTGTCATGAGATGATTTATGAACTCAATTGACTTGACTTTGCCTGAGTTATATCTATAAAAATGTTCTATTCCCTTTAGATATTTTTAGCTTTATTGTGACAATTAAACGTAATAAGTTATTAAATTTACCAGTATTATGAAATTTCTAGACATATTCGAAATTGTTGTGACTAGAATTGACGTGTGTGACGTTTGGTGGTTCGGGCATGGTGGAAGAATGAATGAAGAACGACTAAGGAGACAATTTCATGTTGCAAATGTAAGTGCTTGTGTTGCAATCGAGGTCCTATAAGAACTTATATCGATCAGATTAATGACCTACTAAAAAAGAGCGATATAAGGAATATCCGTAACCGACGAGCTTGTATGCGTTGTTGTAAGGATCTAGATAAGCGAGAGAGATGTGCCAGGATCGCGCCTATTTGGAATCCGTGATCTCTGCCTACCCCTCTGGGCTATAGGCGTCAAGCCCTCATTTATTTATTTCTAGATAACAACGCGCTACTGCCACTATACCACGTGAAAGTTCACTGTTTGTTACACGGTTTTAATACAAAACTGTAGTTACTAATTGCACAGTTTATTCGCAGTAACACGTGCCTCGCTGGCCAAGTTAGGCTACATATTGTGTGTAACAATCCTTGTATAGAAGATACTCTTCTACTAGTCTAATTAGCTTCATTTTTATTAATTTGAAGTGACAACTTCTTAGCAGTGTTCGACGAAATTTGGTAGGGGAAAATGTTGATAAGTTTGCGTGTTCATCACGCGCAACATGCAACACTCGTCAGCAGCATGCTTATTGAAGTGAAAACATCTTTAACCAAAATATACGATTTTCGGTCGGTGGATGGGGGAGAGGGGAGGAGTGGGGGTGGTTCTCCTCGATGTCTTTGCGGTTATTGTTTTTACTTTTAACGTCAGTCCTTAATGGCTGTCAATGTTTTTATTCTTTACTGTTATGTTAACTGTGTAAATGTTACTTTGTTTTGGTTTAGCGGTTTTAAAAGATGCTTCTTATAGTGAACCTCTGCCGTACATAGATTATAATCGCTGGCAAGTGTTACTTTCAAACTACCCTAACTAAGTAAGAGAGCTTCGGGAGCACGTCTTTTTGGAAAGCGTCCAACGACAACGATCTAACAAGCCGTTGTTCCCAGCTATCGCTCTAGTGCCGTAAGTTCCTGGATTTAGTGGATTTGCGACGTTTTGAGCATATTTGATAAAGAGTCACGTAGCAAAATTGCCGAGTTTCATTGCTTCGGGACAATATTTGGCAAATGGAGTCGCGCAGTGTGAATGCGGAGTGAAGATTTTATTGGTATTTCAAGTTTAAGTCTTTTCATCTTTTCTATAAGCCAATATTCAATCGTTACTCTAGTTGTTGATCCATAGCAGATCTGCTTATATAGATAGATATCTGTCAAAACTGTAAAAAATCATGTCGATCCTATCGAAAATCCCAAACCAAAAAGGTTTCGAAAAAAACTGCTTCCAACATCTCCATTGAAAATTACAGAATGAGACGAGTTTGCAAGTAATTATCGGCAATAAAGCAACTTTAGTTTTAAATTCCTAGTCAGATTTTAAAGTTTCAGTCGGTGACGTAAGACCAGTATAAATAGATCGAGCTTAAACCAATAGGAAAGCAACACGCAGAGCGAAAGGTAAATATTTCGAAGCGGACGATTGCGGCGTGTTTGCTGGTCGCGTCCGTAGATTCTCCTCTTGAGCTTTAAAAGATACCCCATTCAAAGCCTTAGGCGGTCTGTTGAAAATTCAGTTACTGAAACATTTTCGACTCAATCAATTCTATTTCTTGTTTACAGAATATTTGAAGCATAATGTTCTAAGAAATTATGCGTTTGCAATTAGTTTTGAAACCCCTGAAAGGGATATGTGATACATTTGAGTACACTTCTGAACAAAATTTCTAAATACATACAAAATCTTGACGCAGAAAGATAGGGGAAGGTTGGAAGAGAAGTAAAAGAATCAGTTGGACGGAGAAAGTATCGAATGAGGACTTAGGCAGAGTAAAAGAAAGAGGAAGTTGACAGAAACTATAGAGAACAGTAGGTGGAAAATGTTGGGACATCTGATACGACAGGTATCAAAGTTAAGAGGAAGGCACATTGAAAATTGATAAACATAAATTGGGCTACATCGAGAGAATTTGAGGCCCTCGACCTCTCCTCCACCGTTGATCTACCCCTTCTGTAGCACCCTGTATATGTTGTAATGCTGTTCACTTGACAAGCAATTACGCCAGTGAGTTCGGACATCGAGGGGGGAGCTTAGTCCACCGCTGAACCCACCTGTTGTTCATCAATCAATCGAATGGCAAGGATATTATAGGGATTTTAAATTTAAAATTTGTTATTAACGTAATACACATACAATAAACATTTTGCTTCAATCATTTCAATTTTATCTAAGTGGCGTTATGATCGAAAAATAGCACGGATTAAATATCAATACACCCACGTATTAATCGGTCGGTCAAACTGACGCTGGCAACTCGTGCCAATCCAATGACAGAGAAGGTGGCAACACTAGCGCCACATCGCCGTTGCGGCTGCAATTTCCATACAATAAAGAGGTCAGATGCCGGGGAACCTGGCTGAGTGTAATTTCCTTTCGCCTCGCCCCTCATCCCGCGCCTCTCGCCTCACGTTTCCGTCCATCAGTCGATGTGGCGGAGAATTTTATGGAAAAATATTATATGCGCTGGGAATTCCGTAACGTTTTAGGTAAGCAATTTACACACTAATTAATGACTGTATTTTTGTAAAAAAGTAAATGAAGTAACTGTGTAACTGTTTTTTTTTACGTTCTCAACGCAACGCAAAAATCCACTTCATAAATGATACTTCCGTTCCCCCGTCGAGCTTCATGCGGTCTTTTCCTTCTTTTCACAATTTAATAAGCACTGGGACACCTCATTAAAAGTTTTAATGAAACAAAAACTTTATGAAACAAAGTCGCTTTGAAACACTTCCACTTCGTCTTTTGTCGGCCGGTCAGTCGCTCGGTTTTGTGACACTTTTTTGTCAGGTGCTTAACCATTAATATATTTTTTTTATTAACACGCGCCTTTTTATTTTGACAAACTTAATTTTGCTTGGCATTACGATTTACTTCACAATTAGATTGTATAGTTCAATGCAGTTAGCTCTTTTCTAGAATCAAGAATCATTCAGGATCAAAAGTAGACTTACCATCTATTCTTATTTGAGATGTGATCTAAGGATCAGAAGGAGAAGTATGTTAGGCGTGACGTTGAATGATAGGATTAAAAATATCGTTATAAGGGAAGAGTGTGGCTTAACAGTGGATGTTGTGACCAGAACTGAGAAAGGTATGCTTCGGTGGTTCGGGCATGTTGAAAGGATGAATGAAGAGAGAGTAACGAAACAACGCGGGGACGTCACAGAAGAACTTATATCGATCAGATTAGTAACATTCTAAAGAAGGGCGATATAAGGAGTACCCGTAACTGACGAGCTTGTATGTGTATGTGTAATTTTTCTATCTGATTTGTAGGAAATGAGTTTTAGATTTTGAACGAGAAATGCGTTACCATGTTGCACAAAAAACAGATATATATTTTTATTAAGCGGGATTAAAATGCAATATTGGACTTGTTTTCCTGTGTACGCTTCTCATCATCGTACACGTATACGTAGACACCACACTAAGTATTTATTATTTAACTTCATTGCACCACAAATGTCAATGTGGCAAAGTAAAATGTGTTAATAAAGAATCAATAACGAAGAAAGAACAATTTAAAAAGTAAATGGTGTACAACATATGTAATCTAATTATTGAGTAAGTTTTTAGTTGGTGCTCCTTTCGAATTTTCCAACGATCTACAACGTTCTTGTTTTATAAAGCAGCTTTATTGAGCCTTAAATATGTACTACTTCTCTTTGCGTCTTTTATTTTCTGTTACGAAGGTTCTTAAAAAATAGTTGCATAAAAATCGCTCAGAAACGCCACCTGTCTTCAAGTGACGCAGTCTTGTCCATACCCTTTCTGATTTCTCAAACATCCACACATTAAGGTTTGCTCGTTGTCTACTTGTCTTGTTGCTGGCACAAACTTCATTGTTTAATAAAATTAAACAAACCCTTTGGGATCCGATTCGGGTTTAAACTTACTTCGTTGACTTTTTTATTTTTCCATTTAGGAACTTTATTATATTTTAACCATTACTTTCAAATATGATACAATTATTACATCGAATTAAGCAGCAAATATTTTGATGGCTTTTTAAATATTTCAATAAGTATGTTGTAGACGAGTAGTTGAATATTTTGGTAGTAATTTAATCTTGCTTGTGAATGTAGTTCATTAAATTTAGCATGTAGTAACTTAGTATACTGATTTTAAATTTCAATTGATTTAGCTTATTTGTAATTTTTGTTTTATTTATTAATAAAATTTACTCTACACTTGTCATCACACACTTTGCAAATCGATGATACCCCAAACATCCCTCACAGAGATCTGTGCACACGATTATCGTCCTTACAATGGTAAGTTATGAACATCAATTTAATTCGTGAGAAATTTAATCCCAAAAATACGATAATAGTGTGTAAAGACTACCGTCATGTTCGTGGTTGCAGTTCCACACAGACTCTCAGACACAGGCTACCTTGCTTGCGAGACTTACAAAAGCTTTGCTTTGGACAGCTTTGGATCGGTACGTATCGCTTTTGTAGCTTACATTTTAGTGTCAAGGTTTTGAATTCCAATGACGATTGAAATTTTTTAACAAATATTGTATCTTCTGCTTGACAATCAGAACTTTGACACTATAAAGCTTTTCTTTATACTATCGTTATAGGTACTACAAGGTTTCTGTTTACAACAGCGTATTAACATACAAATGTACGATCAAGGAAAAACGAATAACTGTTTATTTATCATAGTTTTTACGATTGCGGTCGTTTGCTTCCCTGGTCGTACAGTAAATAATAACCATAGCAATATTATTATTGTAATTAGTAATCTTCCATGCACATGTAACCAAAGACAAACACACTCTTAAATGGTTTAGTAGAAGACATTTTATGAGGCGTATCAGACAGCCAGACAGTTAACATAGAGATGTGTCCGACGAATGCACAGAACAGCATAACAATACCTCGACAAGAAACACAGACACAAAAAATAATGTCTCAGAGCGAACACGAATACCCTCTATGTGTATGAAAGGGACCGGGTTACATTTTGTTAGTATTTATCATATATTATTTGTAGCTTTTTTATGACTGTCATGAAATTGGCATGCACCGCTGACGTCTATGCGAGGTGGAAATTCATATATAGATAATGGAAGTTAGTTGGAATACGAAATTAAAAGAGTGTGTTCGCCTTTTATATGTGCAGGGAAGTGACGGTGGCGTCACGCCGACGTGAAGACTTCACTCAAGTGTTTGTGACGGTAAGTTTTGCGCTTCACCCGAACAAGGTCGCCTAAAGGACAGAATTTGATCAGATAAATTTATATTGTCAGTGTAAGTTTTCAAATTCAATCGTAAATCAATAATTTGATAACAATAGAAACAGTAGCGGCTACCTTACTTTCAGTAAATCTTGAAGTTGTTGATTCAATTAATGAACCACATGCCTGCCTTGTTAACAAGGACGGAACTAAGATTCGGTTTAGATGTCAAATCGATTAACTCCATGCTTTGGGCGACCCTGTTCTGGCGATTCAAATATATTTTGTATTGTGCATTAAAATTTAGGTTAAGTGCAATTCCAACATGTGAATAAGAAGATTGTAAAATATATTCTGCACACATAAAATAGTATTGCACTGTTTTTAAGGGATATCCCTTATCTCAGAAGGTGAGTCATGGCAAAATTTGTTTAAATTTAAAACTCTCTTAAGAAGTTTATATAGAATGTCAGTCTGTATGTTATCTATAACCAAAACGAGAATTTATTACAGCCTACACACAATTGCCGCTAGGATCTGTTTCATTTCTGTAAAATATGATAGGCTCCAGACATAACTTGAATAACAGACGAGTAAAATGATAATGCTTACTGGTTGTATAATTCATTCAGAATTCTTTTAAAATAAAATAGCGTACAACATATGGAATACATTACCAAGCTCTTACAATTTGTGTTCGTATAATAAATTAGATTGACCTAAATATTCCCTTTGGGTTCGTACATTCTGTTTGGCTATCATTCTTGTAATTTACAATATCTTGTAAAGTATCGTATAATAAATAATATGTAGATATTTGAGATTCCTTTTTATTTAACCGAGGTTCTATTTTCTGGAGTACGTGCAATATCATTAGGCTCTTATACTGTATTGTGCTTAGGGTATGTTGCACAGCCCTAGTCAGAATAACGAACCATTGTTACTGGCTTGCTTCCAAACTATAGGCAATTTTATCGATACATGCAATTTTAGTTTTATAACCAAACATACTATGTCCTTGTCTAAATTTATTTCAAAAGACTTGAAGTTCACTTTTTAATGTTTTTCGTGGGTATGTATGTATGTATGTCCACTGTGACCTTCTGTAGCCTAAACGGCTTGAGTTGGCACAGTGAGGAGACATTCAATTCGTATTCTTTCTCGGAGTGTCATCAGTCAGTCGGGCTTATCGTTTTAACTGTTGCTTGTTTCTGTATTAATGAATCTGTAACAGCTTTTCGTTACTTTTCTTTCGTTCATATTCGCTTACTTCAGAAAACACTTAGTCTAATACTAGCTGAGATTCGAATGCCTGATGAAATGAAATGCAGATTTTCCAAGTCATCAAAATGTATTTAGGTGTTAACTGTAATATAAATAGTTTGCAGATCCATTCATAAATTACAGATAATTTTTCTAACAACTCAATTTGTTTCTACTGAAGCGATTTAAAAAAATATTCGGTATGCAATGAATCAAATGCTTAGATTCAATAAATCTAGTGTCTTGCCGCCGCTCGGCGTCGGGCCGCCGCTCGGCCTCGGGCCGCCGCTCGGCGTCGGGCCGCCGCTCGGCCTCGGGCCGCCGCGTTATTTTCTCTCGGTGCTTCTGTAGTAAAATGATCTCCAATTTGTCGGCTGAATAATATTTACACAAATTTGTCTACCCGCTCTAAATTCTATTCATGGTACATCTAGATGTACCATGAATAGAATTTTTCTCGTTTAGTATAAATCTTTGGTTCATTAATTTTCGTAAATTCTATACAAATATTAGCTATGGGGTAGGATTTGATTTATCTACGTTACATCTTTGAAATCGTAACGTGTCTTCATTAATTTTTCTTCTGGCAAACATCGTAGTATTTTTTTTTAATAATTTTAATACAATATTCGCTTTGATTCTAGATTGCGTGATGGATTGAATTATGTTTTGGTTATACATATACTATCAAAAAAAAAGAGAACATTATTTATATTAAAGTTTTTTTATAAAACCCATGTTCTGCGGTACACATAATTTTTCCTAATAGTTTTTGATATCATTGGCTTGAACGCTAAATTGATGTTAAAAAGATGCAAAATGAGTTATAGTAACGTAATTTTCTTGACTAGAATTACACAGAACTTAATAAAATCCAAAATTATGGGTTGTCCTTATTTAAAGAGTAAAAAATATTTACGTAAAGTTTTATATGCTTGCAGTGTCGGAGGACTCTTTGCCGGTGCAACGCAGCGCGCCTCTTCTTCAGTCCCCGCAATACACCGGGGGAAGACCTCAGCCCTACAGTAAGTTGACACTATAAAAAATACCGTCGCTATCAATTTATACATTTCAACAGTGTCAACTTCTACGTTTCATCATTATCAATTTATACATTTCAACAGCATGAACTTCTACACTTATATCACATCTTTTTGAAACACCAGCAGCCTCCACTTAAAACTCACTCAACACCATAGTTTCAAAGTGGCCTTCCATAGATTTCCTAGCATTTAGTTAAATTTTTAGATTAGTAGTAGTTTATTGGGTACCAAATGGTTTGTTTGAGCTACAACATATTTTCGTAAATATTCACGTACTACTCGCTGCTGTGAGGCGCTCTTTGTTAACACATTATTATAGTACATTAATATTTGATTACAGTATCAAATTTGTACGGAACCTTTAGCCAACATGTAAGAAATTTTAAATTTTATGTCCATATCATTTTTAGCGTCATCTATCATTAATGTTTCTGGGTCTTTACTTTATACTTCTGCGTTTTGTTTGAGTTCAAGATTTTAAATGTTTTCAACATTTGTTAAAGGTAATTTTAGAAAATTGGGGGAAATGTTTGAGAGCGAAAATTACGCGCACGGTATGTACCACACAAATTAAAATAACTCATTGAATAAAATCTGCCATGTTTTTTAATTAACACATATATAGTAATAATTTACAATTAGTTATGGGTGTTCTTTAGAAGGAGAACTTTATAAGAAAGCGAGTGTATGTGACCGATCAAATGAGTGAAGTTACAACCTTTCCGTTAATATAGTCCTCTCTTGAGCAAGTCTCTGTCTTAAAAACGACTCTTTCAGAAATATGTCCCGCAGGGCTAACTTTCTTTTCCTGTATTCATACATGGTCGCATACTAACTAGGTAAAGAAACGTAGTATTTGCAGTGGTGGTGGTAAACATTTTGTAATTCATTATAATACAGGACAAAGTTGAGCAACAGTTGAACAATGGTCTTACTTTAACATAAAATGACATTGAGAACTTTTCGAAAGATGTGAGAATGTGGCTCAAGGCTTGTCGTCTGAAATTTCGATTAGGATTTAAAATAATTAATACTGCTTCTATTAAACCTTTAACTGCGAGTATGGCTGATAAAGAATCTTTTTGTAGCCATAGTAAGACGTTTATAAATTATTTGAATTGAATTAACGAAACATTACACAAATTAAATCCTGTTGCACAGAACTGCGGTGATTTTCAAACTCTTTGTGCGAACAACATCTGCCACGTTCTCGGACATTCTCGAACGTTCTGGAATGTCTCCAAGAGCTCTCAATCGTTCTGGAATGTTACTGCAGCCAAACTGTGGTATTTTGTTAATGGATTTCGCTCGAAAGTTGTTCCAAGGAGGGATGAAGTCGACGATCGTAATCAGAAAGTTTGCAATCCTTTAGTAGTGGTGTGCCGAGACTGGAAATGGGAATTCACACTCGAATTAAACGAAAACAAGCATACAGATGTTAAATATATATATAAAACTTCAAAGGTCCCCGACTTTTAACCAAGACTTTGTGTCAACGTTCAAACGGCTTAAATTAAAACTTTTCTCAGTGACTGAAGAATTTCGATAAATATTTTTATACCAGTGAAGTTTTGTGTGCCAGTGGCTTTTTTTTATAACACGTCGCTTGAAATTTACAAGAGGTATCGTCTCTTAATTTTAAGCGATGGCATTTGTCATTTGGTTTTTGTTCTATAAAAAAATCTACTTATAAAAGTGTGTGACAACCATATCCTTATAGTTCTTAGTTCATTAATTAAGGCTAAACAAATGAAAGCAGAGCTAACTTGTTTCGCTTATTAATCTGCGTGGTCATGCATTCGCTTCGTTAAGATACTCCTAGATTTCGGTATCGTGGTCGCCTCCCAACATAAGCCCTTAACTCCCTTTTCGATTACTGTTCTTAACATGAGAATCGCAACTAAAAGAAACAAGAAAGTATTGCGTGTATACTCCATAATAATTTTCTTCTTCCTTGTTCTTTGGACTTCTCTGTCATGCAAGAAATGTTGTGAGTAATTGTTAAAGTAGTAACTTCTAAAGAACTTTCGCAGCTTCTACCATGAATACGTCTGGGCTGCATTTATTTGGAGCGATTTCAATGAAGATTGTCCGTCATATGCATTTAGACTTGAATATTTTTTAGACAATTTTCGTAGGAATTTTGAAGAACTCAGTGTCTTCAACGATAATCATTATTTCTGGTACTACCAGAACTTTTTGTGCACATCGGTTAATATTTTGAAGAGATAGATAAGTTTAAGTTAAGTAACACTTGAGTAATATTTATTTTCACCATATTTCCATAACAGAAGACTACTAACTCGAGTGACTTCAAACTATATTCCCAAAGGAATTAGAAAGAAGCAAACATTATCAGGAAAATTAGTGAAGCGTGCATTCATAACTCAGGAAATGACGGTGTTCGCCGTCCCTACTGAATATCTTCTAATTTACAAAATTAAAAAGCTCCCGGCCGAAGGTGGGAATTTTTTTGAACGACTCGAAATATATTCATGGCGTATAAAAAGGCAAATGAGCTTTTCCGCTCACAGTTCAAGTTGAACGGATCTAAATTGTTAACGTTTAGAATTCTTTAGGGCTTTAAACTTAAACTGATGAGAAATAAGTTAACTGTCACGTTTATATATATATAGATATTCCTTAATAGGATATACAATGATAGCTGCACAAATTGTCCGCTTTTTTGGGTTGAAAACTAACAGACAAAGAAACAAATTACTACATAGCCCAGTAAATAAATTAGTCATACATTATTCCGTGTTGTTAAGGAAGCCAAATCCAGAGCCATATCGT
Source organism: Papilio elwesi (assembly GCA_029849275.1). NCBI lineage: Eukaryota > Metazoa > Arthropoda > Insecta > Lepidoptera > Papilionidae > Papilio > Papilio elwesi. Next base: position 5,757,055 of record CM056713.1, read on the forward strand.
TGAGGTTTACAAGTGCCCGCTTTTCGTCGGGTAAACCGCTTGCTTGCGTTCCTTCCTTAAAAACAATTAATTTTACAATGCTCAGTATCTTAGACCTTCATTGAATGTGTAGTTTCCTCAAGGCCTTCTTCGTCATAAACCCTCAAATGAATATTGCATGCATAATACATTTTTCGTCCCTTCGACAAACAACTTACCGAGTTTCGTGTGAAATTCTGATAAGTTCTGAATAATTTACAAGATTTACCTACAAGACGGTGTATTTTACATCATTTTTTTTACAATAGCAATCCTTACGCTCATAAATGTACAATATATGTACAAGCACTTTAGATTAACTTAGTTTTTTTTATCTTATTTGGATTTTTTTATGTGAAAAGGTGGCAAACGAGCAAGCGGCTCACCTGATGTCAAGTGAGCGCCGCCCATAAACATCCGCAACAGGCAAATGTGTTGCAGATACGTTGGCCACCTTAAACGGACATCGAGGGTATTGACAGGAAAAAGGATATTTCCCTTTCCCCGTCAACCCCCTCCCCGTCCTATCCTCTTCCCTTTCCCGTCCTATCCTTACGAGGAAAGGGTGGGAAGAGTACTGAAATTAGGCCTCCGGCACCTCACTCATCTGACGAAGCGCAGATTATTTCTACTTCACGTCTGTCTTTTGTGAGGTCGTGGTATTTCACCGGTCGAGCCGGACAATTCGTGCAACATATGTTGTTGCGAACTCTACCACTGTTAAATTGGGGTTATTATTGGAAGTGGGCCGTTGTTTTACTATTACTTTGGCACTAATATCTTCTTACGTCATTAAAAAATAAAGAGCTTATTTCATTTATCGATAACACTTAATTATTATTTACGCCTTTTTTCTAACTAATACTAGTCGGGTTTAATTCACTTATTTAGGTAACACTCTATGCCTGTCACGCACCCACGTTGTACGGCAGTTGTGCATTTCTTTCGTTTAAAAAAATTCTTCCTCAATTGCTCAGGAGTGAAATACTCTCTTCATAAAGAATGTACGCAGTGTCAGTAAAATGACGTGCACGGCGCTACGGGCCCGAGAGCCGCGAGTGTTGCAAGATATTAAATATTCATGCCCGCCACCGGTGATGCCATATCATTGAATACGCAGCAATGAACCACTTTTTGAATATTTTTATGTGCGTTTGATATTTTTTGTATTGCTAAGATTTTTATGGCAGTATAAACATGTTACTTGGAGAAACATAAACTTTTCCTCGCTAGTACGAGTTGACTTTTTGGTCAATTAACTCGTATCGTAATTTAATGTTCCAAATGATGCGGGCAACAGCTAGTAAAATAATAAATTCTTCATTTGTGTACTGCGAAACTACTTTTATATAAGTATTAAAGACAACTCTTTTTAGCACAAAACATTTAAAGTTATGATTCGTGAACGTTATCGGCGAATGTGGCCTTTATTGCTCTTCGGACTAACAAATGCCCACTGTAGTTTCCACGGTATATGGAAAATAAAATAATAAAAATTAAAACGACGAATGTAATGGATTAAAATGTTTGTGTCGTGGTCCACTCGCACCTGGCACTCTGTGATACTTACAAATATTGTCATCGATTTTGTATTTTTTATTTTCGTTGCGAATCGTCCGGGATGAAGTTAAGTTGTGCGTCAAGTACTATAACTATAAAAGTGTACTATTTGTTTTCTATATTAATAGAATGATTTTCATCATTTCATTTCAAATCATTCTTGTGCACTACACGCTTATCGTGTATCTTCTCACCTTGAACAATCTACTCAAGTCATGGCCCAGTTGTGATGGTGACTGTTACCTCCAAAAAAGTTAATTGACTTGATTGAATCGAAGCCGATGATTGTCAATCAACTATTGTCAGTGTTTTGTAATTTGTCATAGAAATATATTATTGAAGTACATTAAATGTGCTTCACTTTGCTTACAATGTTCTAAAGTGTCACCAGCGGTACACAAATGTAAGCAAAACGAACACAAAACTTCGCAACCATAAAAACATTAATACCGGCTTAATACGAGTGCATGTAGCGGCGGACATTCAAAGTTACGATCCGCTTCCCAACTGCGATACTTTGTTTTCATTCGTTCATCCAACGCCGTTGTAAAGTCACAACTACTAACATGAGCTTCACTGTTATACAGCTTATTCAAAGTGTTAATAGTAGATAGAAATAAGGATTTCATTTTTTGTTATTAATTTAAATAACCAAAAGAGTCATGACATTTATGTACATGTCTCTCGCTTCCTCTAATTCATAGAGATTACTAGTTACGATCAGTCACTTTCGAATCCGTCTAAATGTCTCATTAAGATTGTATATTCATCTTAAGCCATTATGTTGGATTTTTTTTTATGTTGAATGACAAATAACATAACATCGTTTACAATAAAACTGTCCGTCAACAATAATACATGGTGCAGACTTCATATTTCATCGTTATAAAGTAGAAATAGCTTTCAAAGTTATCGGCACAAGCCAGAGGCTTTTAAACAATTAGTCTGTGCTGTTCGGTGCGTTACTATCGGTTACCGTAATGGATTTCGCGCTTAAAATACATGCAGAGTATTGTTGCACCGCATCGTAGGTTTCGTTCAACCCTGCAACTTTATCATTTGTGCAATATATTTGTGTTATGGGTGAATTTATCACCAGTGATTGTGTGTTTTTGATGCACCTACAAGCCAAAACAGAGTGAAGTTTTCATTCGATTTGAACTTATTTTAACACGAACAGAATTTTAACATGTTATTAGTTTATGATTCGATAACAATCCAAGGAATTTTATAAACTTTATCATAAGACAAAATTAAATAGATAGCAACACACACAAAAATATGAAAACTCGAAAGATATCCAAATAAACATTACTTAAAAACACTGGACAAATACCGGAGTTTACTGAGCAGATTCTGGACTGACTGACTACTGACAATATTCCACAAAAAATACATAACAGATGTAAAAATGAAACGAGAACAATATAAACATGCCTGATGCAAGAACAATGCCAGAATTAAATGATATTTGAAACGAGAGTTTTGTATTACCGATTCATCGAACGACTGACCTGCAGATGCCACAAGTTGCACCGCCCAATCATCAGCGAGATCTTGCAGCGAAGATTCCTGCAGTCAGCATTCTTGTGATCATACACAGAACGGTTTGTATCATCTTATTAAGTAAATTTGCGTGCAAACTTCCTTAAATTTAGCTTAACTAACCACATTATAAATGTACATGTGCTTGTAATTAGCTTGTAGCTTTGTGTGAGTACGTTATAACTTTAGAATAATGTAAAGTTGAGGATAAATTAGATTTACCACGGGAGCAAATTGACAACCGATTTCGATCCCAAAAACCCTTTGGTTTCTATAAAACATCAAACTTGTTCTTGCACGAATGTCTTGGTAGCATTTTTTATAATTGCTCCTTTGCATTCAACGAGTCAAATTTTAATTTCTAGTGATTATTTTTTAAGTTCGCTTATAAAAAGTTGCTCTACTTTATCCTTTCCTTAATGTTCAGTAGCAGCGTTAGATGTACTAACAGTTCCTTTTATTTCAGCACGAGCCAATAGTCTTGGCCTTTGATAAGCATCAAACAAACGTCTAATTGCAAAATACAAGACTACTTAAGTACATTGACATTTATGTATAGTATGAACTTAAAAACAACTCTCAATTGCTGTAAATTCTTATTTAAAACTATAAATTTGAAAAGTTCAACTGAATCGAGGTTTTCGTTGTTCCGAAACAGAAAAGTTTTGTATTCATTAATCGAAGTTGCCAACACAAATATTTGTCATTCTCTCAAAAAGTTAAATTCAACCCGGTCAAGTGACCCGGTGGAGTTTATATTATGGTTTCGTAGAATGATTTTAGAAAACGGACATTGCATCGTCTTCAACGAATTATTTATTTTAGTATTAAAATATTTAGTTACCACAGAAGTTACAATCAATTGAGTTTGTTAATTGTATTTTAACTTTCAATAATATCTTCCATATTGCTTAAGTTTTTTAAAGGAAACTAATAGGCGAAGTAAATTATTTCATTGTTATCGGTCCTTGAAATGTGTGCAACGTGTCAAATTAAATCGATTTTTTGGAGGGGATGAAAATCACTTTGAAATATTTCATGACAAACAAACATACACACGACGCTAATAAAAACGTGTGAAAAAATATATTTTTATACTAACATTTGTTTTACAGATAATGTACATGTATTACTTCCAATAAAACAGTATATTGATAATGTTTACATGACAATACCAACCCGCATTGGGCCAGCGTGGTGGATTATGGCTCATTCCCTCTCTCTGAGAGGAGGCCTGTGTCCCTACAGTGGGAACATTCTAAAAATGGCCGATTTATTATTATTATATTATTACATAACAATAAATCATAGAACAGACTACACGACTTTCATTTTGGAAACACTCCTGTCTATTTCTTTGCATGACGATCGGTTTTAGTCGACAAAATTACAGTAATGTGCGCACGCGTTTGTCTGTATTGTATTGTGCAACTTTATTGTATTCTATGGTGTACTTTAAGGGAAATGCCTTAGAATTATGTATATTTAGGTCATTGTTAACAAATACTTTTGAACTAGATCCGAACGGAAACAGTGTTCCTTCATGATTAACTAAATCCCTAACTTTTGTAACTGCTGTACAGAGAAATATCTAGTATTGCATTGTAAAATTCAACAGCGAAATGTTTTGTTCCATCAGATTTTACCATATTTACTGTATTATTTGGAAGATGGGGGATGTAGATCTGATAAAGTGTTAAATGTACTAAATTTCCAACTAATTTTTTCATAGTTGTCATGAGTTTATGTTAATAATTCTCTATGTAAAATTTGAACCTCTCATATGTCTTCCATAAATGAAAGCTGGCATGAAATAAATTATTTTACTCAAACGACAAATTTAATATAAGGTAATAATAGTATAAACATAAATATATCCAAGTTAATATAAAAATATTTCATTGAACAAAAATTTTAAAGCATTGAATATACCCGTGCTCGTTTGCTAAACTATCATTCTCAAGGCGTTCCTCCATAGTTGCTTCGAACATCAAATTACTATGTATTTGGGACAGATCTTCTCTGTAAACTTATTTTGAAATTCAAACAACCCTAGTCATGAGTTCAGTAACTCTGGTGCTCTAACCGAAAATCGTATGCATGTCATCTCTTTCTTGAGAAATATTCAAATGTGAGACAACAAATCGAGATCTAACAGATTAATAGAACGCAGTTGTTTTTGTTGCCAATTACGTAATAAACAAATCAATATTTGTTAACGTTTTTACCCTGCAAATTGCTAATGTGCCTAGCATATATTGGTGGCGTAATTTCGTGACATTAAACGCTCAGTACCGTTAGCATATTATTACTTCTATCATCATTTAAATAGATTCTAGAGTGATGAAAAATTATATGAAGACAGGTGTATCTTAACAATTAAATTATGTTTCTAAATATCCATTTTATCGTATATAAAACAACGTAAGAGATTGCGGTCTCCTATATTTGACAGTGATTCCTTTTGTCAACTAAGCAACGGGCAATTTCACGCAACAATAGCTGCTTGCGTTTGCCGACAAAAAGCAACTCATTTACGACGTTCCACTGGGACATATTGTGGTTTGAAATATATACGTATAGTCGTGTCTACCGAGTTATTTAATACAAACTGGACCCGGTGGAAGGTGGCGCTATCGAATTCCCAAATAACAGGCAGACAGGCGTTCCTGAATCTGCTAGTTAATTTATAAATCATCAGCCGTGTGTACAATACTAACTTTTGCTTTTTCATCTGAATTCCAATCACCTGGCACCATGGAAATTGTCGCTTTGTAAATTCGGCGACCCGTTTTATTACAGAACGATGGATAGGTATCAGAAAAGTTCTGACTTACTGAAGTATTGCGTACAGTTCTATCCCATTATTATCCTCCAGTTTAAATGCGGGTATGCCAAGGAAATGTTAATATGATGCGTAACTACTATGTACTACCTTGTTTCACAGCAAGATGGAATTTTTGTAAACAAAGGTTTTTACGTAAAAAATTGTAAATTGAAAAACATTTTTGTTCTCACATTAGCTTATTGCATTAACTCATCTATATTAAACAATTCACTTCACTTTATCTCACGATTTCCATAAAAATACAACATTTGCGATGAAAGTGTAAAAAGTATTACACTGAAACTACATGACGTTTATTTGTTTACAAAAATTCTATCTTGCTGTGAAACATAGTGTAGGTATTTGAACTGTGGGATTGTAGTCAAGAGTTAGTTGATTAATGTATTTTCCATATATCCCTTCAGACTTGAAAGTTAAAGTCAAAATTATTAGTCACTTTGATATAAGTAATTTGTTACAGATATGGATTTCGGAAGCGGTGGTCCGCCGCCTCCGGGGATAATGAAAGAGAGGCACGGTCCCCCACCACCTCACCATCCGGTGAGTTACTTTAGAACTTAAAAAACTTTACCAGAAACGAAATTCTTACTATAAATGTCAAGTTTAAACGTCAGTTATCTTTAACTCTCAGTTAGTTTTTATAGTTGAAGGGTTGCCGACAAGAAGGGCCACCTAATATGAGTGATCACCGACGGCCCCATGAACATCCGCAACAGGTACTGCACATGTGTGCCGGATTTAAAGGAAGGAATATGCTCTCTTCTTGAAGGAGCCTAAATTGTATCGGCTTGGAAATACCATAGTGGAATGAAAATAATCTATTTGCTTTTTGTATGACACATGCTACTTTTTATGCTGAAAAATTGCACGATTCCTACAGGTTAGCATTACAATTGTGTCCTAGGGACTGTATAATTAATTTGGCACGTACCAAGTCGCCGAAACATCCTATAAATATTTCGATATTTCACCAGCGTGATGGTCGGGGATACGGTCCCGAGGGATACGGAGGGGAAGGCTTCGTGCCTCCGCCACCGATGCACCATCCACCGATGCCCCCACAGAATCAGGTACAGTTTCCTTTAATTGACATAATATGCAATAAGTAGGAGTAATGTATTGACTAGTGTTGTCAGTTGCAGGGCGGGCCGCCGCAGCAGGGCGCGGTCATGATGGTGTACGGGCTCGACCCTCAGACCGCGAACGCCGATAGACTCTTCAATTTGTGCTGTCTGTACGGAAATGTTGTCAGAGTAAGTTACTAAATGAGCTGAACTAATCCACTTTGGTATTTTGCATTTTGTTAAGGAGTGTACTTCAAACCTGTCTTCTCCACAGTCATCACATAAAATGAGTTCATTATATTCGGCGAGCAATGCTTGCGTTTCGAATTTAAGCATGGTTTTTTTTTTAAATATGTTCATAAAAACGTAAATTCTCACAAAATATATGATTTATGTGCGCTATCTTTTGATAGGTTTGCATTTAATGTTGGAGTGTTGTCAAGGATAACTTACTGATGTCTAATCTTTTTGATAGATGGCGCTATATTATATTATTCGAATATCTACTCCGAAAAAGCACGCTCTTTCATACAAAAGACAACCGGAATAGTTTTTTTGTTGCCGTAAGCAAATAAAATTTGGTTATTCCTCGCGATATTATTAATGGCTTTGCTTGAGGCATATAAGATTAAACCATGGGTACTTCCAGATTAAGTTCCTGAAGACGAAGGAAGGCACGGCCATGGTGCAGATGGGCGACGGCGTCTCCGTCGAGAGATGTGTTCAGAATCTGAACAATGTCACTGTTGGCGAATACACGTTGACTTTGGCGTAAGTAGATTTATTTTAAATTGTAAGTAGTGATTTTAAAATACGCCCAAAGGATAACTTAAGTGACAATGAAGCGGGACACATTGCTCGTAAAACGAATGGCCGATGTAAAATAATAATAAATAGTAAAGCACTAACGCCCGTAGCACAAAGGGGAACGGGAAGATTACCAATTATTGTTTGGCAACGTCCTGGCACACATCTTGCTTCTACATCCATAAATCGTATTCTTACCCGTCTTGAATGTCGCACCTCTTTAGTATGTCACTAATCTGGTCGGTATAAATTTGCCTAGGACCAATAATATACAAAGAAGTAACAGATATATTATTAGCGGGCGAAAAGTGAAGACTGAAAAACATGCTAATTGGGACGATTTTTTTCTTTAGTGACGTTTCAAGTGACAAAAACTAAGTGTCCTCATAATATTATTATTTCAATTTTGTTGAGAAAGTTTCGATGGACGAAATGTGTGTATGTGCTCTGTCGCTGTCTTTGGAGCAAGTTTGACGGGTGATTTTGTAAGCTGCAATACGCTTACAAAATCACGTACAAAGTATCCTTGGCTAGAATCTTGTATACCATTACTGTTTTTTTAATTTCCCTATATAAATTTTCCTTCCGACTCTATTTATTCTTTTAAGGAACCCAACCAAAAATCATACCTAACTAGACTTTAGTCTCAACGCTACAATTTTTCCTCACAACTATCTTAAATTGCAGGTCTAAAGATGTGTTTAACATGTGTCCCAGGTTCTCGAAGCAGGCCTACCTCTCTGAAGTGATGAACCCATATCCTTTGCCGGACAAGAGCCCGTCGTTCAAGGACTACGTGGGCAACAAGAACAACCGTTTCCTCACGCCGGCATCCATACACAAAAACAGGATACAGCCTCCGTCCAAGGTTAGTTTCGATTTTTTTCTAAAGTGAAAACTTCTTTAGTCGCGTTAGACGATATTTGGTAGTTGGAAGGACGGTGACAGCGGTGAGGGTTACTTATATGATTCGTGGTATCAATTTTCTCGGAGGAACGGCTTCCAAACATAAATTAAAAGAAATAACTTAACCGCATATTGCTTGTAGAATAGACTACGGGTGGATCCAAAAGGTTCCAGAATATCATCCACGTGCAGATCGATGCGGCGTGGGTAAATCTTCCTTTAGACGCAGTTTAGGTTGCGGAGTTGTGCACTAATTACTAAAGCTCGCACTAGCACAAGTAACATGAATGAAGCACGAAGTGGAAGTATTAAAACTTTTTCGCCTCGTGCTAGAGCAAGATGGCGGCAATTTCCTTGCTGTCTCTTTCTTTGAAATGCTTTCAATGGACCTGATTCTAGTTGTTAAGGATCATAATAACCGAAGTCACTGCAGGTATTAAATCAATAAACTTGCTTTGATATCTATTGTATTCGCAGGTGCTGCACTTCTTCAACACGCCGCCGGATGTATCGGACGAGCAGTTGCTGCAGGTCTTCCAGGACTACGACGTCGCGCCCCCGCACACCATCTCCAAGTTCCCGCTCAAGAGTGAGAGGTCAGTTAGTACTTCAGCTTGGCTTGGCTTTGGCTTTAGAGCCAAATACCTGCCATTGTCACACGGCGAACGGGGCTTTATATATAGAACTGTGACTGTCCTTGTGTGGTGTTATGAATTAACGTTACGGGAGGTCCATAGAGAATTTATATCGATCGGATTAGGAACATATTAAAGCAGGGCGATATAAGGAGTACCCGTAACCGACGAGCTTGCATGCGTAGATGTATGGATGTAGAAGAAGCGAGAGAGGTGTGCCAGGATCGTGCTGAATGGAAATCACTGATTTTGCCTACTTCTCTTTGTTACTGGCGTTGGCGCATATTTATATTTCTATAGGACTCTAAAACAATCTAATGCTTTTACCAACAACCAATACAGGTCTAGGAATAAGCACGATTAATGTGGGGCCAAAAATTCTGGTTTACGGTTCAGATATCTGTTTGTTTTCAGATCATCATCTGGCCTGATGGAGTTCACGACCATATCCCAGTCGGTGATGGCTATCATGGCGTGCAACCATGCCACCATACAACACCCAGGTAAATGTCTATTCATACATCATTTATCATATCTATTGGATTTCACTACTTTGTATGTAACGAACACTTGCATTGGTACTAAAATGTAACTTTAACTTCTTCAATTTCTCTCTCTCACTCTCCGACTTTCTCTATCTCTCTCTTTCTATTTATCACCTCCAAAGTGCATTCGCTTAAGTCACTTTTGATTTTGTCTCATTTTATTTCTTTATCTATTCAATATCAACATTACTTAAAATTTAACACTTTGAAACTTAAAAAATGACAAATCAGCATTGATATAATGATCTGTAGCGCCCTCTAGCGCTTGCGATGTTCTGACCTCAAATCTATTTAAGTTGTACTGAAGGAGATAAAAGGAATAATTTTAACTGCATTACAGGCGCGAAATTCCCGTTCGTGATGAAGCTTTGCTTCTCATCTTCACGACAAATCAGCCAGAAGGGTCAGCAGCAGAACAAAAACCAAGAACAGAACAGACAAGCACAGAAAAACGGGCTCGAGGACGAATACTAGTAAGAGAGACCACATCAATTAGTTAATTATACGTGTAAAAATAATGACGAGTGGAAACTTTGAGTAACTTAGAGGGAAGCATGGCAAAGTGTTTAAAAAAAGACAAAATCAAATTGTGTTTTAGGGATCGGACCAAAATGTCAAGTCAAACGTCACAGTGACGTTGACAGAATCGTGACGTGTCGCCAAAGATGTTACCAGCTTATTATAGTTTCGGTTTATTAAGTGTTGTCATATTGTACAGTAGGTGTGCGGATGGTTCGGTGATTATCGATGTTTATTTCCACAGACAAAATATCTATATAACTACAAATAAAAACTGGTAAATTACTGTTTAAGTTGGCTGTTTAATGTATGAAATTCTTCCTAAATTTTAATAAAATCATTCTAAAAAACATCGATATTTGCCAATCGATTTTAATATCGATCATCCCTCACTAGTATAAAAAAAAATTTCCTGCACAAAATGAGTACAGTCTTTTCGTCGATTATATTCAAGGGGTGTTTGCATGATTGTTTCAGTGATTTTTTTATATATACAGTAGTGTATACCGGCCTAACTTACCCCTTTATTATTTGATAATATTGGGTCTCTAATTGCTTATCGTAGCAAAGATGCCCATTTTTTAAATATATAAATTAAATTTACTATTAATTAATTGTCTATAGATTTTTTAAATTAAAAAATCGTCTATCAATCTAAATTTATTCAATGGTTTTTGTTTTAAATTTTATATGAATGTTTTAATATAAAAAAAAATATATAATTCCTTGTTATTTCGTTGGATATTTCCAAATCTGACTTGTTGAGAAATCTAATTATTGCTTGCTTTTTACGAAAATATTTTTATATGAGTATCAAAGTATAAAAAAATTATTTATTCAATTACTATTTCTATACTATAAAAAATCCTTTATATATTTTATTTGTTTTCGACATTTCTGTTTCTTTTAGTATTATGTGTATAGTTACGCGAAATTTTCGACTGATTTACTCTTGAAAGCTTTATGGATATCTGACCGATTGTTGAATAAAGATTTACTCTATTTTAAACCGTTTTATAGTAGGGACCATAGATTCGAGTTTCATCTTTATTTTTGCTCTCGAACTCTTTGATTTCGTGTCATTCAGAGACAATTTTAAAAGAATTAAAGACTTTGATACATCGCTATACAAACAATATGAATACATTTTTGGCGAATTTATTCCTAATAAAAAAAATACTTAATGTTTTTGTCTTGTATCTAAACTGAGTAAAAATAAAGATGAGACATTTTATATGATATACGTAATTTCTTTATTATTTTAGTAAAAAAAACATAAATTATTCTTATATCGAATGTATACATAATAAATTCCTATTTATTAAGTTGTATGTGTGCAGATTTGAAATTATTTAACACAAGAGCATTTTGATAATCTGTCTCGAACTTTCCGCGAGTTGTCTATTTTTGTCTTGTCTATGCCAAACGATAAGCCAAAGATTATAAATATAACCTTCATGTGTAAAAAAAGATTAAAATGTAAATATTAAAAGTTATTTTGGCCCGATTATTATATAAGTACAATCGTATATATTTAAAAAAGCGAATTTAGCTTGTAAGTGCGTGCGCTTCTGACGCCATTTTGTCGATACGTCAAAAGCAAGATGGCGCCTGACGTAACAGAATGACACATATCCTTGTGATCAAATATATTGACTGTGTGAATAATTGTCAATTTGTAACGGCGTAGCGCTGTAGATATACAATTGTACTATATTTATCTACCGCTATATATTTTGTGAGGCGACGTCGTAATGCTTTTTAAAGCTTGAAAAGGAAATGGTATCTGTCAGCCGGGTGGGCTGCCACTGTTAGTGTCTAAATTAAGTCAATTTTAACCTAAAGTGTATATTGGTGTTTAATATTCGCTTCACATAGAAATCTACATATCAAAACGACAAATAATTAGTGTAAATACGTCGAGGACACCGAGGAAACACAACATGTACTTCAGATGACGAATCTGCGACTGTTTCTCTCCGCTTAGTTTTGAGTTTTTTTTTGTTGTCTGTTCTCTTAATATTTTTCTCTTTTCTCTTTTATTTCTTTACTGTGAATATAATTTTGTTTTTACTTACAATATAATTACATTTAACGCGGCTTAATCGAAGAAAATGTTCCTACACATACCAGGAAGTACTCATTACTCTCACGTCAACCGCCACAAAGATCGATCCCCTGACTGATCTGCTTTGGTCCATGTCAACCTGACGTGACCACCAGAGCTTTAAGGAAATGTATCCGACCTTTGTGGTGACTTTCTGGGGTTTCGACGTCCAAAGATGATGTCTGCTAAAATCTGAGGTCTGATTGAGGCCACTTTTCTTCGTATTAGGCCGCATGTTACCAAGACATACCAAGACTCACATCTTGAACGTATTTGCTTTTCTAGCTAACTGGCGATGCGGCGGCGCAAACACACACACACATATCAAGACGGAGGGCAACAGACGACACACAGACACACACAGCCACACGAGTGCGGGGGTTCAGGGGGGGATCGGTATTGCCATTGCGAAAACCCATAATAATAAGTTTCACACCGCAGACTATGTGTTAGTGAAATAGAGTCCTAATTTAGAATTTCGTGACGTATTTTTTCTATTATTTTATTATTAAGTAATTACAATTCTAAGAAAACCAAACAGCAAAGAAAATACTACGCAATAATAAGAAATGATCGAAGAATTTTGCAAAATTATTCGTTTAAAAATAATAATTTATGTTTTTAAACTTATTGAAATAACTAATTATTTATCGAGCACTTTGATTAGTTCAAAGAGGATTTCTATATAATAAACATTTTAATTGCAATCTGTTGGAATTAAAAAAAAACTCGGCTCTATTCAATTGGCATATAGTCTATGGTCAATCCAGGTAGAATATTTTAGTTACCACTTACGAGAAATTCTTTTAAAAATGGGGTAATAATTAACCAATGGCAACAAGTTTATTCCTTATAATTAAACAATTTTTTTTCTACTTAGTGATGTAGGTCACTGCTATAAAGACATTAACAGTTAGTTTTTAATATAACTTAGGACACAAGTAACAAGAGTTTTCATGTCAACACAATATGACATTTCCATTTTTTTTGGTTCTTTTTTATTCGTAAAAGTATTTTTTTCCTGTTTTATTTTTGGAGCGGAGATGAAAGTAGTCTCCGTGTGGATGCGCACGCGTTTCTATTAAATAAACTCGTAACGGCTGAAACCCTAATGGAAGGGTCAGTTTTTTTTTCTTTTGTTATAATTAGCGGCTTAATTATTGTTTAAGCATTATTCCCATTACTTTGTGTATTGTTAGATTTTAGTTTTGTGTCAATACGGTGTCATTCTCAAACGAATTGAAGAAATATTATTTTTATGAAATCATTATTTTCGAAACATTTGTTTGTTTGTATTGATTTAAATTTATTAGAAACATCTATTGCATTTTGAGAATGGCACTCTAATGGCTTTTCCCGATTTTTAGTGATTAATAATAATTTGTAGTTATTTGTTGTTGTATTGGTAATTGATGTGTTGAAATACTGTAGATACGTTGCTCGGGGAGCCCGGCGTCTCACGCGAAACGGAACTTTGTCATTGTGCGACCAGTTTCATTGTTGTACGGAAAACCTTGTCAGCTAAGAAAAAATTGTACATGAAAATAAAAAATTGGTGTAATCTAGAAAATAAAGTGTATGAGTTTCATTTAAATTTGGTCTAGAATTTAAAAAGCTTGGTGTGTGCATGTTTTTTACGACTACCGCATGGTTTTGTGTATCACACTTTAAAAACTGTTTGTATGACCTTGTATTGTTTTTTTAGAACCAAATTTAATTAAAAAAAGATGTGTAATTGTAAGAAATAGTCTAGCACACTTAGGGTAGTAGTTGCAATGTCAATTATATTGTATTAGTGGGAAGGAAAAACAGTACAGTTTTTTCTATAAAAAAAGTTTTTCTTGGTAATAAATTAAAACATGAGTTGGTGTGTGTATCGCAGCTCTGCACAATCATTTACTAGAATGAGTCGACAGGTCGGCAGGTTGACTAAAACTGGCATATACTTCATTCCCGATACACACATTAATGCAATTTCACTATACAGTATGTTTCAAAATGAATAATTTTAATTTAAATTATAATACAATAATTTTGTTTGTGTTTGTCGTAAGGTTAAATAAAAAAAATGTGCCAGTTTAGTTAACCGAGCTGTTTAAACGACATATTTTATTTTCATTTAATGTAATTATAGATGTTTGTATGTGTATATGTGGTGGCTTATTTAAACTGCTATTACAAAACCTGGCACAATATTCCACTGGATTTCCACTGACCTTTTTTAACATCCTGTATAACTATTACGTATTTCGATTGTTACATTTTGCGTTACCACAGGTAGAATACTGAAAAGTCGATGATTTAGTCACTAAAATTAAGTAATATTTAGTGGAAATCTCAACGGACTTGAATTGTCTTTATTTTTCAACTGTTTCTGTAGAATTAGACAGTGTTGTAGCCGGCCAAATTGAAAAAAAAACCACAATAGTCCTTAAAGATAGCTGAATAAAAATATTGTACTCAGGTATTTAGATGCATATCTTTTTCTCTAGAAATATTTTCGAAATTAAAAAAAAAGTACATAAATAATAAATGTTTTAGTATTAGGACCTCGATGTCGTGGTAGCTTTTTTCCCCCCTTTTTCTATTTAGTATACAGAGAAAATTGTAAAATGTGTTTTTGTTTCCTTTGAATGTGATACTAATAAAAAAACTTGATAACTAAAAAACCATAGATATATATTGTACCTACATTCAAAGAACCGAAATATTATAAGCGTACATGTAGACATGAAAAAGTTACTTGTAGTCTACGTAAATAACACAAACATGTTGCAGTAATACACCTCCGATGCTCATACTGTCAACTGAAACTATGAAACGACAGACATTCAAACACCGAAATTGCAGCCCGACATATATTAATAATTGTAAGATGATGTTATCTTTAATTTTAGTTTCACTTCTCTTATTTTCTAGATTTTATTTGGGATTTAGGTCTTGTAGTTACATGGTGAACATTAAATAACATGGCAACACAGCAATCTTTCATTTCAACACAAAATACCACTTGGCACAAAAACAGGACAAACGCAAGAAACAAAATTCAAGACTCGTGTTTTGTGACGAACCATAACCCAAACCAATCACTTATTATCTAATACAATATGTGAAGCATCCGTCAGACATCTCGTTAGCTTAACACAACTTAGTTACAACTTATAGAAAATACTAATACCTAGAACTTGAATAAAATGTCAACTGATGTTAAGTGATGGACAGCGTACACTAACCCTATATGATTCACGTCTGTTTAGGTTATACTAGTTACTACTTCTACAACCTATTGAAATAATTTACAATACATTTATTTTCAATACAAACAATTGGTATAATTTCTGTATATCTATAAATATTACCTGACGCTGACGTGGAATTGGTGTAAAGCACTTGTTTTATATTAAAAAAGATGGCGAAAGGTAATATATACAATATAATTTCTAAGATAACTTCGGGCTATTTCCTCAAAATTGCTTATTGTGGAGCATATAGTTCTGCTACATATTAAAATACATAACTGAATCTCAACAAGAACTTACACATACTGAAGTATAAATAATACAAATTTCCCTACTCGAGATTTAGTAAAACCACATTTCATGTAGGTTGCATCACCTAGACAAAAATCGATGTAGATATTGAGAGAATTACCAAAGAATAACCAAAAGTACTAAATATTATGTAAGTGCTATAGTTGTGTGAATAAAGTGTGCATTATGTGAAAGAAAGTACATCGTTGCTGTTACACCTTATGTTGTGAGTTCTATTGGATGAAACTTAAAAATCACAAAAACTTTCCTAACATCGACGTGATTCAATTAAATTATATTCTATCCTATCTCATTTAACAGAGAATTCGTAATAATAAAGAAAGCAACATATTTTACTATATGTTGAGAGTTTTAAATCAAAATAAAGGTGCTGGGCAAGTATATTCAAAGATTTCAGGAGAGTAAGTTAATAATAAAAATATTTGTATAGGTAAAAACGGCGAAAACTTTGTCAATATGTAAATAAATAGTTTTTTGTTTGTCGTGTAAAAATTGTGTAATATTTTTTTTAAGTTTACCTTAGAACTGCATTCAAAGAGCAAAGAGTAATGTAAATTTTATATAAATAAACAATATTACGATCGCCATTGTTTTATTTAATTATTAGTTTATTAAAACTTACCACCAGAAACTAACAATATAAAAAGAAATCAATATCCTCCAACTAAAATATATGAACAAGTTTTAATTCTAATGAATGTGACATTTTTATTTTCCCGCCACTTTGCCCTACAATTTGCACGCCATAGACAAACATCAATGCCAAAAAAAATCTTGAACTAAAAAAGCATTATATTTTCTTACGATATTTGCACGAAAAATAAATAATATTTATTCCGATAACATTTTATATTAAATAAAAAAAATAATTTAAATTTTACTTTTCAACAGAGGACGAATGACAGCGCCTCCTGTGGCAATAACATGCACTAAGAAATGTCAATACGTAATGGTGGCTGCTTGTGCTAGTGAATCATTGCTGACAACTTATATAAAAAACCTTACTGAAAACCTTCAGAAACAAATATATTTACCAAAATTTTGATGATTCTAACAGGTAATTAAGTTTATTTTAATTGAAATTGTGATTTATGATTAAAACAAGACGTCATGAGTCGGCATATGCGACAACATGGCTGCCGTCTCTTTAGAATAGCGAATATTGCTTAGCTGACATTTTTCTTTTACGTATTTGTAAAATTTCTTTGCTTATGGTGGTAATAGATTTAAAATTTTAGTAACTGCTAGTGTTAACAATATACCACACTTGCGAAAAAGCATTTAGTTTTTCCATAAAGCGGAATGTTATATAATTTGTCAGTTCTTAGATTTTGTAATTTACATGTCGAATAAACACAATATTGCATCCTTTAAATTATTTAGTGAAAATGTAATGTCGCTGTAATAGAATATAGTAATGTCCACAATTACATTGAAATCGCGTCGGATCGTATTGAAACAATCTCCGATTTGTTAGGGCATGGACGGTATAAAAGTAGTATATACTTTTATATATATTTTTAAGCGTCCATGTGTTAGGGGTACTTTTGTCATACGCGTAATTGTTTTATGTTATTAATAGAACAGGCACATTACGTTTAAATCAAAAGTTAAGCTTGGTATTTGCCGCGAAAGTATGCCACCGTATCGGCGATACCCCAAAATTGGGAGAATGCTTAACATATTTAAAAAAATACTTTCGAGTTTTTAAACATTATATTTATTTGTAGGACTATTTAAAGGGTGTTTGTAAAAAACTTCGCTTCGCCCTATGATAGATGGTTCACTATTTTGGCGAGAATGGCTTACACATAAAAGATAGATATATGCTGTCGCGGAATTTTTTGTAGGACTATTTAAGGTTAACATTTCACACAATCCCTACTAATATTATAAATGTGAATGTAAGTTTGTTCGTTACGCTTTCACGCGAAAACTACTCAACCGATCATCATGAAACCTTGTACAGATATTCTTGGAGGTACTAGAAGTAACATAGGATACTTTTTAACCGACTTCAAAAAGGAGGAGGTTATCAATTCGACTGCATTTTTTTTATGTATTAGGAAACATCAATTAAAACGCATACACAACTTACTACGCTATTATTAGCGTTCGGTATGAATCCTTATCCATTTAAATGTGTTAATAATTAATTTAATGTAGATTATAATTGCTCTTTAAACTATATCATTCTGACCAATAGTTTAGAAGATATCAAAAGTTTAAACTAAAAAGTAAGTTAAAACTACGCGCAAGTGATTTCAAAAGCCGCGCAGCGCAGTAGACGGCCGCGCTTAGCGATGTGTTTATTACTATGTACTTTGGTTGACTATCTTTCTTTGATTGAAAGTTGGTTGTTATCATGTATTCCCATGTAAATGTGATCAAGATCTAACCACTTGTTCTTAGTAAAGCTTATTAAATTGACTTTACATTGACATGTTCCCGTTTTACTTTAAAACGACGTTGTATTAAGCCAATACGGTGGGCACGTTGCTCCTCCGACTCGTTAGATAAACGATCCTTTACCAAGTCAAGACCATGATTTTTTTTTATATTCTCTGTTCAGAACTTTTTTTTATGTATGCCCGCATTTTCGAAATCCTCTTTTTGCGTTCTTCACTAGTCTGTTTTGAAATGGCCCTGAAGTAGATATCCTAATTTTAGATCGTTCCGTCCTGTCTTCGTTTGTCTCATTGAAACGACGCTGTCTCATATGAGCAGCGCGTTTAGTAGGTTCTACTAGAAAGGGCTTCTATTAGAAAGGGATAGGAGAGGGAAGAGGAGTATAATTCTCTTTCTCTCATCAGACGAAATGGAGAATACTTCTAGTTGACGCCTGTCTTGTGTGATGTCGTGGTATTTCACCAGGTGTCGACCAATTCGTGCAAGACGCGATATCCAACCGTTCGTCGGTTCCGTCGTCAAGCAATAATTGCTGCGTGGGGTGTTATACTGCACTTTTTAAGATTGAGGGATGAATAATATTTATTATGTCGTTTGTATGTCGTGTATAGTGTGTATACATGTTAATGAGACAAATATTTGTTTATAGGATGAACCAGTATTGCTTTATATGTAACACAAGAGCTGGAATTCCTTTGCGAAATGCAGTCAATATATTTGGAGAAAATGTAAGTACACACAGACTCTTAACCTAACCTCACATTTACGTGTATCATTGTGACAGCGTCTTGTAAGTTGATGGACAGTAGGTGGCATTCGCTAGAAATGTAGCGTTACGGTCGGGTCCCGCTGCGCTTGAACCAAAACCAGACAGATATGCGCTCACGCTCGTAACCCAGAGGGGTAGGCAGAGATCATGGATTTCCATTTCCATTCCATTCCAGACAGATATATAGAAACAAAGAGTTTCCTTTAAATGGAAGTGGTTTGGACTGAAGGGGGAATACCCTCTTCCAGTTTCTCCTTCCCTAACCCCTCAAAAACCAGCTTCCGAAATATAAAAATCTACCTATATTTTTTTATTCTCAGAGTTTTCTGCAATCCGGTAAGGCAGTGGTCGATGTTCTAAGCGAAATGGTAGACAAACCCATAAAGGAAACAGATATACACTCGAAGATTCTTTGTAACAAATGTCACAAGACATGCATTGAGTATGACTCGATACAAATCAGGTGAGTTCTTTAGCGAGGACTTGCGGCTTATCAAATCTTATATAGGCCCTTCAAAAGGTGGTCACAGACTACAGAATTGTTTTTGGAATGATATTCAAACGCCTCGCGTTGACTTCGCCGGCAGTTCTTCAAGAGGTCGGTTCAAGATTTGGTGACGCGATTCAATACGCGGCGGCCAATTAGTGGCCCGCCTTGAGATGATTGCCAATTACCTGGATAGACTCTCTGTTGATGCCAACTTTATTCGATCCGGATTTGACATCCGGACATATCTAGGTCTATCTTCGATACTGGCCAAGTGTCAAGACTATTTATTTTGAACTATTTGTGCGCCCTTCCACGTTTTTGATATTTCACTTTTGTAGACTTACGACTGCTTGTTGTTTTTTTATTAATTTTCATCCCTTATGAATATTATACATGATGGGGGTGTAAAAGGCTAGTATATATATATATCTGTTCACGTTTCAGATTGAAAGTCATAAAGACGACGATGGTCTGTCAATTCCAGAAGACACTGCCGCGACACAATTTAAACTACGACACCTACAACATAGAGCCAATCCCCAAGTTCGAAGGCAAGAAGATCGTGCTACCTGCATCTAAGTTGCAGCCCTTACCCGCCGATTTTGTACTAAAGGGTGGCACAATACCCGCGCAACAACCCTTGGCTAGTCTAGCATCGAGATTAAATAACGTAAGTTATTAAAGCATTACTAAGTTGACAGACGCTCCAATGTTAGTTAAAAGTAGATAAAGTATACATTTAATTAAAATAATCATCTTAGGAGTTACGGCAAATAGAAAGTAATGCGCGCAAAAATAAAATCAAGCGCGGGTCTCCGTCGATGTCGATACCGTTCGCTTGGGACTTGGCCCTTTGCTGTCGCTCACTGTACTCAAGCGCCATCTGCTTTCAATGAGCTAATAATACAACACGTCAATGTTTTCAGTCGGAAATAAAAATACTATCCCCATCGAAGTTGAACTTGAAAGTGACAGTCGGCACGTCCGTACTCACGCACAGCATAAAAACGACTGGCGGAATAACGGGCAAGGTGCATAGGACAAGCCACGCTGCGACGTCCGTGACGTCATCCGTCACGTCGTCCGTCACGTCAACGAACAGTACCACGACGAATACGAAGAGCACAAGTCCGGTGCTAACCTTCACTTTGGAGGAACCGCCCAAAGATATTTTCTCTTACGGTGAATTGAGCCGGATCGTTGCAAGCGGGGCCGAGGAAGAGGAAGTTGAGAATGAGTCCATGGAGGACAATGACGAACATCCAATGGACATTGATGAAGGTAAGGAATGATTGAATACTGGTGGTTTCTTTAGTGGTAACAAAACCGACATGCTCACGCTAGCCTAGTTACATACCTTGCGTCTTACTTTGAACACACCTAGAGCTGATAACTAAAAAACCGGCCAAGTGCGAATCGGACTCGCACACGAAGGGTTCCGTACCATCCCTTCTAATATTATAAATGTGAATGTAAGTTTGTTTGTTACGCTTTCACGCGAAATCTAGTCAACCGATCATCATGAAACTTTGTACACATATTCCTGGAGGTATTAGATGTAACTTAGGATACTTTTTATGAAGAAAAATAGTATATAAAAAGCGAAGTATGTATGTTCCCTATAGATTCCGAAACGGCTGGACCGATTTCGATGAAATTTCCAGGGATTGTCCAGATTGGCACATTCCTGTGTTTGGTAGCGATCGGATCAACATAATTAGTGGAACCCGGGCGAAGCCGGGGCGGGTCACTAGTTATCCTTCAAATCGACAAAGAAATCACGTTTGTTGTATGGGAGTCCCCTTAAATAGTATTATTGATTTGCAGACTCCTCGCCGGGCGACTTGGCTTCTAAAAGCAACACCAAATCGGTCTTTGAAGATTCCACGGACAAGGTAACTTGGCAAACTGTCATGCAGACGCTTTACACGATATTTGGTTTCGTAAAATCCGCCCCGCTACCAACATAACAACGTTCCGTTAGACCGCTCACTCACTAAATTAATTGACTCTGAACTTAACCACAGATAACATCGGCCAGCGCTGTCTTATTTTTCTTGTATTTAATTTTGAATTTTATTGTTAATATATAAGAGTTTTTTGTTGATTATTTATGTATTTTTGAACTATTGTCGAGCCTTCCAATTAATTTGAGTTTTGACTTCTGTCTGCAGTCCTCATGACTGTGTATTTTTTAAAGAAATATGATAGTAGGTAATAAAATTACATATATTTTCTTAACGTGGACTTCCACTGGCGTAAAAACGTGTCGCTATAGCTTACTCTTTAAAATACCTGAAGTTGATTTCAGTGTGAAATCACGTTTAATCATAATAAATTTTAGAATGACGTGGACAAATGTAAATCGAACTTCTTCGACGTGGATCTGCTCTCGAGCCTCGGTTCCCCGACGGCAGAGGGCGCCGCTGACAACAAATACATCCTCGGCAAGATCCAAATGGTGAGCGGTGATGATGATGAAAGTAAGTTATCAAACAAGTCGAGTCAAAAAGTAATGTCGGAATGTAAAGGCTCTACACACACAGTTTTTGTTGTCATGCCGCTGTCAAAGCTCGTTCAGGCTTACAATGTTGCAGTTTGGTGCGTAGAGGCCTTAAGGTGTTCCCTTTGTTTACAAACTTTACGTCTTGGTTTGGAATAGAATATAGAGGTTTGGCGGTGCACCGTTCCATGGCTTTATGCAATAGCCTTCAATTTTGTGTATATGTATAAATATTTATAATTTTGTTATCTACTAATTATAATTGTTTCCCAGCTACGATCGTAATGGACGACGGGAGCGGGTCAATAATCCGGGTTGTGCCCGGACAGAAGTTCATGTACGAAGGCAACGAGATCTCGCTCGTTGTTCCCGAGGGAACGAACCTGAGTGATCACGACAATGGGGATAGTCAAGGTTTCAAATAAAAACAAGTCTATTTTTTCATAGTACTAGGGGGCAAACGAGCAAGCGGTTCACCCGACGTCAAGTGATCGCTACCCATAGACATCTGCAACTAACTAATGAGTTGCAGATGCGTTGCCCACCTTTAATGGACAGAGGAGGGGACAAACAGGAAATGGTTATTTCCAATTCCTATACATCCCCTCCACCGTCAAGTTCTCTTTCCCTTGGAGGGGGAGAGAACCAGAATTGGGCCTCAGGCATCTCACTCATCAGACGAAACGCAGAATACTTCTACTTGACACCTGTCTTCTGTGAGGTTGTGATATTCCGAGCCGGCACATTCGTGCAACAGATGTAGCTGCGGGCTCTACCACTGTAAAATACCGACCACACCCGACCGCAGCCTACTTTATATTTCTACAGGAATGCATTGTAAGGTTAACACAATGAAAAACAAGAAAGCCTCCAATTTCCAGATTCCAACGACGAATCCCAATTCGAGCTTCAGGTCTCGGGCGACGAGGAAACCGCCAATGCCATCATTGCGGCTGCTCAGGAACAAGGTAGGCAGAAACTAAGCACTTGTGTTAATTGTAACTATTGTATACTAGTTGCCCGTCCCTTCACAGGAACACCCGCTAGGACAATCAGAACATTTCCTAAACATTTCATTGAAATCAGTCCAGCTATTTCGGAGTCTATATGGAATAAACATGCAGACATCACCTTTTATATATGTATAAATATTTTTTCAATACTATCTTTTCATATAAGATTGATGACCAAGACTCAATAATTCACAATGTTCTGTAATATTATAAAGCACTAGTCATCCGCCGGGCTTCGCCCAGGTAGCCGTTTAGTCCGTAGCGAACTGCCTTTATACGGAGACAAAACCTGAAAAAAATCATCCCACGGGAACCGTACATTTTTCCGGGATAAAAAGTACCCTGTGTACTATTCTTCCACATTCATATATCTACGCATGCATGCTCGTCGGTAATGGGTGCTCCTTATATCGCCCTTTTTTAGTAAGTCAATAATCTGATCGATATAAGTTCTCCTAGGGCGTCCCCTACCAACACTGCCACTCACTTTTGCAACATAAATTTGTTTTGCTATTCTCTCTTCGTTCATCCTGTCAACATGCCCGAACCACCGAAGCATACCTTTCTCAATTCTAGTCACAACATCCACTTTTAAGCCACACTTTTCCCCTATAATCCTAACATTCAAAGTCACGCCTAACATACTTCTTAAGGATCGCATCTCAACGGCATTAACTCTACTAGCATGCTCTTCCTACCAAACCCAGCTCTCACTTCCATACATTAAAGTGGGGACTACAGCATTGTGTATTGCCAGACGAGCCTCCATAGACACATTCTGACTCCTCACTACTGTACCTATAGCCCCATTAATTTTATTTCCCGCACTCACTCGTCGTTCAAAATCTTTAACATGCCCACCATCTCTACTAAACATACACCCCAAATACACGAACTCTTCCACCTGGTCCACTACATTTCTGTTAACCTTTAAAAGATCTGAGGGAACAAACAGCTGAAGCGACTTTGAATTAAAATTATAAATTTATTTAATTCCTAGGCGGGGCGTTTATTAAGGTGGAATCCGGAGAAATGTTTCGAGTTAAATCAGTTCAGAGCAAAACTGGCGATGAGGTGTCCAAAGACGATGCTATGCTGGTAAGTTAAATACATTTGTAATTAATTTGATGGGGTAGGCAGAAAGATGGGAGAGAATGTCCTGCATGTATATGTCTAATATAATTTAATAAATGATGAATTAAAAAAATGTGTGACGTTGAATAATAAGATTAAAACAAGCGTTGTAAGGGAAAAGTGTGGCTTTAAAGTGGATGTTGTGACTAGAATTGAGAAAGGTATGCTTCGGTGGTTCGGGCATGTTGAAAGTATGAATGAAGAGAGAGTAACGTAACAAATTCATGTTGCGGCAGTGAGCGGCAGCGTTGGGACGTCCAAGGAGAACTCATACATGCTATGGAAGCACCCAGAATCAAATATGTTTGCGTATATGTATGTATGAAGAAGTGAGAGAGCCGTGCAAGGATCCAGCCAAATGGAAATCCATAATCTCTGCTTACCCCTCTGTGTTACGGGCATAAGCGTGTATTTATTTAATAAATGGTCAATCTTCAAACGTGTGTTATTTATTTAATGTAATTTATTTTCAGTTGGAGATGGTAGCCCGGGAGAACGGAATGTTCAAATGTTTAATTTGCGAAAAGAATGACAAAGGTGAGTTGTGTTTATATTATATATCTATCTATCTATATCTTTTCTGTATCCACTCTCTTCCTCTGTCTCACAGCTGCCGAAAGATCTGTAACTCTTGACTTGCAAATGTTGATTGTTCCTATTTCTTTTCATCTTCTGCTTCGCTGTTCTAAAAGAAACAAGCTGCCTCTACCTTATGTTTCGTTCTAGAAGGAGTGGCGATCACGGGTGACTCGCTAGATCTACCACTAACTTGTAATGTTCTTCTGTTTAGTCCTAGAAGCAACTAGCTGACAATACCACAAGTTCTTAATGTTTTCTTCAAGAAGGTCACAGTTCACGATTGAATAACTGGCTTCTATAAGAATTGTAACTAGCTCTTACGTTCTAGAAGGAGTAGTGTTCACTTGATCTGCTAACTAGCTTGTAATGTTCTTCTGTTTCGTTCTAGAAGAAGAGCAGTTCGTCGGCGACGCGGCGAGCACGAACCAGCACATGCGCGTTGTGCATGACGCTAGGATCCACATCTGCTGTGTTTGTGGTCTCATCATGAGGAAGAGATCGGAATATCTCGCGCATTTGAGTATGTTTCCATTTTATATAATTCTAGTGACCCGCCTTCGGCTTTGCTCTGGTACCACTAATTATGTAGATCCGATCGCTACCAAACAGAGGAATGTACCAATCTGGACAATCTCTGTAAATTTCATCTAAATCGGTCCAGCCGTTTCGGAGTCTATAGGGCATATAGGATACATAATTCGCTTTTTATACACTTTTTTTTTATAAAAAGTATCCTATGTTACTTCTAATACCTCCAAGAATATGTGTACAAAGTTTCATGATGATCGGTTGAGTAGTTTTCGCGTGAAAGCGTAACAAACAAACTTACATTCACATTTATAATATTAGTAGGGATTGTATATATCTAGGGAATAAACTCTCTGGTCATTAATCGAAAAATTTGCTTGATTGTTTAGGATCAATTAGCAATTTTCTAGTGATGTGACTTCATGTATACGATATCAACGTAATTATTGCGATCCCGTCAAGATCTCTGCTGCTTAACCGACATATGCGTAGACGTAAGGCTGTAGAAGAAGCGAGAGAGGTATGCTAAAGTCGTGCCATGTAGAAATCCGTAATCTCTGCCTACACCATTGTGTTAAAGGTGTGTATATTAAAATGTGCCATCTATATTTTATACAGAAATTAAATGTATTTCAGACAAACATGAGAATGCATCGCAGTCGGACAAAAACAAGATATATGAATGTAGCGTTTGCACGAAAAAGTACAAGTAAGTGATATTATTTTTGACAAGTGGTAGAGTCCGCAACAACATCTGTTGCACGAATGTGCCGGCTCAACCGGTGAAATACCACGACGTCACAGAAGACAGGCGTGAAGTAGAAGTACCGGAAGCCCCATTTCAGTCCTCTTCTCCTTCCCATCCTTTCCTGATAAGGATAGGAGGAAGAAGAGTATTGGACGGGGAGATAATGGATAATGGAATTCCTCTCTATTACCTACATTAAAAGTAAGCAACGCATCTGCAACACATTTGCTTGTTGCGGATGTCTATGGGCAGCGCTTACTTTACATCAGGTAATCCGCTTTTGCCATCTAATTCCATTAAAGTTGAATTTTGCACATTTCCAGCGCACGATCAACGCTCACGGAACATATGCACACACACAGCGGCACTCGACCGCACACATGCTCTATGTGCGACAAGAGCTTCGCCTCTAAATACACGCTGCAGTCGCATCTCAAGACACACCTGGTAAGTGTACTTGCTACACAAGATCGATGTAGCAAATATAGTGGCAAAACTTGACCGATGTAGAAAGTGTAGCGCAAAACTTGGCCGATTTAGTAAGTCTAGCGGCAAAACTTGACCGATTTAGTAAGTCTAGCGGCAAAACTTGACCGATTTAGTAAATATGGCGGCAAAAGTTGACCGATTTAGTAAGTATAGCGGAAAAACTTGACCGATTTAGTAAATATGGCGGCAAAAGTTGACCGATTTAGTAAGTATAGCGGAAAAACTTGACCGATTTAGTAAATATGGCGGCAAAAGTTGACCGATTTAGTAAGTATAGCGGAAAAACTTGACCGATTTAGTAAATATGGCGGGAAAAGTTGACCGATTTAGTAAATATGGCGGCAAAAGTTGACCGATTTAGTAAGTATAGCGGAAAAACTTGACCGATAAAGTAATTTAGCGGGCAAACTGAACCGATGTAGAAGTATAGTGGCCAAACTTGACTGACTTATTAATAATATTCTTATGTAAAATATACGTTACGAACTTGTCTTTCAGGACAGGCCGCGTCCCTTCAAGTGCAGCCAGTGCGGCAAGTCCTTCTTCACGCAGCAGAATCTGACCCAGCACGAGAAAACTCATTCGGGAATTAAAGAGTTCATCTGTAAAGTTTGCGGTGAGACGTTACGCGCTAGTATAGCTTATACTATGTATGTTATATATTAATGGAATTTAGAAGCAAAGGGCTCGCGTGATGAGTGACTGGCCATACATGTCCATGTGAGATACAATGTCTGCCTTTATGTTGGACACAAGAGACGGTACGCAGAAGCAGAGAAAGGATAAGACGTGAAATGGATTTACGCTCTTTGCTGCGTTTATTTAAAAAATTATTGTAGATTTTGTCAACTTCTTAATGTAATGTGGTTATTTTTTGACTTGCGATGATATAAGGAATGAATCTGTATTTCTGTGTGTGGGAGAGTTAGTGTATGGATGAAGGCCGTGTACGCGACACGTAGACGAGTGCGTGCGTGTTTACGTACATACGTGCGGACGGGCTAACGTATATGTCAGTAAATCATGAGAAGTGAATAAATACTGGAATTCCAATTGGGCTCAGGGCCTTTAGACATTACTTATTTACTAAGTCTGAGCTGTAGAATCCCGTCTCTTACAAACCTTATATTAAAAACCACGAAAGTTTAAAGACGAGTAGAATCTTGAATCATACACTTGGTCATATCAATGTCGGGTTCTATTTTATTTTAGTTGCCTGGTTAAAGATTGTGTGTTGTAGGGAAGGCTTTCGGCGCCTTGCACAATCTGGAGGTCCACGGTGTGGTGCACTCGGGTAACAAGCCCTTCGTGTGCGGCGTTTGCTCCAAAGCCTTCGCCAGACGAGCCGAAGTCAGAGACCATATGAGAATACATACAGGTAAGGTTTTGTCTTATAATTATTGAATGGTAATCGATTAAGAACGCGTTACGTTTACGCAAATTTCGTTACATGAAAGAGAAGATGGATAGATGTGTAGTGAAGAAGGAACGAGACAGCTACATATTGTTAATCTGTATAATTATATTATATACAATGCTAAATTAGGAACTGCCGATAGAAGGTCTCAAACGAGCAGGTGCCTACCTTTAATGGACAGAGGGGGAGGGGGGGGGGGGATAAACAGGAAAAAGCATTTCCTGTTCAAATCCTGTCTTCCGTGAGGTCGTGGTATTTCACTTGCTGGTACTGTAGTGCAACAGATGTTGTTGCGGGCTGACCTGTCTGTACGTGTATCTTGTAGGCGAGCGGCCGTTCTCGTGCGAGGTGTGCGGCGCGCGGTTCACGCAGCGCTCCAACCTGCACTCGCATCGCCGCGCGACGCACCTCGACGACAAACGCCACCACTGCCTTCTCTGTCCCAAACGGTTCAAGCGACGCAGGTACGTATGCTCTAAGATGCGGCATAATAAATTTATACTCTCGTCTGTTATTGGAACGAGACCCAGGTTATATGTTATAAATGTGATCTCAACTAGGTTGCCGAGTTGAATCTGGTTCCAATACTGCTTAAACCAAATTAGGTTGAACCCTTGCGTTACTAACATTCCGTTTTAGGTCAAATAAACTTGACCACTATAAAATTTTATACTTATATATCTCTAGTTTGAAACCTCTGTTTAAATCTCATTTAAGGCTGTAATAGGTAATATAGGAGTTATTGTCGTCAGGTTGCTGGACTACCACGTGAAGGCTTCGCACACGGGCGAGCGGCCGCTGCAGTGCGAGGTGTGCCACGCCTCCTTCGTCTACCCTGAGCACTTCAAGAAGCACATGCGCATCCACAGCGGGGAGAAGCCTTACAAGTGCGAGGTCAACTACATACATTATTTTGTAGGACCTTAATAATAAATCAGCCTTTTTTAATATTTCCCCACAGGCACAGTCTTGTGCGTTAAATTTCAAAAAACAATCGCAAAATGGACCTTTAAGAGAGATTGCAACACTTATGTATGTGTGTGTTTAGGTGTGCGGGCGGCAGTTCAGCACGCGCGACAACCTCAACACGCACCGGTACGTCCACAGTGATAAGAAGCCGTACGAGTGTCTCGTGTGCGCCGCGGGCTACATGCGCAAGCACCAGCTCTACAACCACATGAAGAACACCGTGAGTACCACGCGCACCCCATCTCGCCAGCCATCTTGCTTACAATCCGGTAATAACACAAAATTAACGAGCAGAGTGTTGGTTCCCGAAGGAGCTTACTTACTGCTATAAGGTTTAGGTTAAGCGCCCTCTGTGCTCTGACGTCTCAAACCCGGTGAATCAGTGACAAGTCAGTTACAAAAAACACATAGTTCCTTAACCTTGAAGAAATCTATAAAAAAGTCGAAGGAACATACAACAGGATACGCTTTTCCCGCCAGGTGGCGGTGTACGCCAATCACTTTAACAAATATTCGGAATTAGGGAATCATAATGTGACCATCTACTTAAGAGCTCGTGAGCGCTGTTTTGTGACATGCGTATTTTATTTTTAATTAGCAATTGAAATTTGCACGCTAGATGGCGTTATTCTCAATCGTCAAATAAAATAAAAGCACAGTTAATGGAAACTGTTAACATCGAACTCTTGATATGATTGTAAATAACTAAGTCAATCAGACTTCAATTCATATGAGATTGTTTACATTACAGGGTCACCTCGCAGAGTCGATTGTAGTCAATCAGCCACGGATACTCAAGGTGCCGCAAAAAGTAAGTGTATGTATTTAAAGTAAATAAAAATTTGCTCACGCCCGTAACTATAGAGGTAGGCAGAGCTCATGGATTTCCATTTGGCACGATCCTGGCACACCTCTCTCGCTTCTTCTACATTCATACATCTACGCATACAAGCTCGTCGGTTACGGGTACTTATATCACTCTTCTTTAGTATGTCACTAATCTGATTTATATAAGTTCTTGTCCAAACTAAAGGCAGGCAACGCATTAGCTTGTTGCGGATGCCTGTGGGTAGCAATCGCTTGATATCAGGTGATCTGCTTGCTCGCTAGCCATCTACATCCATAAATTAATAAAACAAAAAACCTTAACTCATTACATAAAGTATCTATTGTTGTCTTTACATCAACTAGATGGCGTTGTTCTTAATATTTTTCAAAAATCATTTTCAAAGATTCCGTTACATAAATACATCCAAAGCTGATAAAAGCATGTTAAAATACATAAATTTCCTAGACACGTGCTATTTTATTACTTTTCTGTGATTAATTTGTAATGTGACGTCATTGTTTTAAGGTGGTGACGTCAGCGGGCTCCATCATCATTGATCCCGGGGTGCAGGACTCATCGTCGAATATCAGGACTTCTGAAGTATGTAGTATCCCCTTTATTATTAAAACTAGCTATTGTTTTATTTTCTCATTTTCCTTGTTTATTTTTTATCGTAATTTCCCCTTATTTTTCTGGAAACCAATATAGCCAATGTTATTCACGGATAATGTAGCATTCCGATGGTGAAAGAATTCTCTGAATCGGTCAGTTTCAGTTTATTCGTTACAAACATACAAAAATAACAATGTTTCCTATATGTAATATTAGTAACCCACGGTAGACGTTTCAGTATTTATGGCGAATACACATCGCATTTTATATATGTAGATATGCACATGTAAAAACAACAATCCCACGGGAACCATACATTTTCCGGGATAACAGTATTAGGTATTCCAGACTTGTACAGACATACAGTGCAATGGCCGCCGTAAGTTAAATGACGTTTGTTTACAACAATCATATCTTGCTATGAGACAAAGTATACTAACAAGTTTAATAGTAATAGAGCCCGCAATAACATCTTTTGCACGAATGGGCCGGCTCGACCGGTGAAATACCTCGACATCACAGAAGACAGGCGTGAAGTAGAAGTATTCTGCGTTTCGTCTGATGAGTGACGTGCCGGAGGCCTAATTGTAGTCCTCTTCCCCCTCCTACCCTTTTCTAATAAGGAAAGGATGGGAAGAGGAAGAGGATTTGACGGATGAGGAGGGGATGGACAGGGAATGGAATTATCCTTTTTTCTGTTTGTCCCCTCCTTCGTCCATGAAGGTAGGCAACGCATCTGCAACTCATTAGCTTGTTGCGGATGCCTATGGGTAGCGGTACTTATTTCCAGGGGCCGCTTGCTCGCTTGCCGCTTTGTAATATACAAACAAACGTACACCCCAAACTAATAAAAGCATATTAAAAAGTTTGATTATCCCGAAGGCGCCATCTACCGACACTGTCGTTCACTTCTACCTGTACTTCTTGACAATAATTTGGTAATATATGTTTTACATTTCAGATTTTTGAAATATCTCAAACTGAAGAAGCCGAGAAATCTATAGGTATGCGTCCTAATTTGAATTGCTCTTAAATATGTATTAATTAAATAGTGATCCGCCCGCACGCATGTTACTAATTATGTTGATCCGATCGCTACCAAACTTGACAGGAACACTCGCTAGGAGAATCCGATAACCACGAACTCAGTCCAACCGTTTCGGACTATAGGGAACATACATACACTCGTTGCCTTTTATATATATACACACACATATATATATATATATATATATATATATATATATATATTGGATTGAGAGTCATCATGCTCCAGATTTAGGAAGTATTTAGATCCATAGGAATGACCTAGATTTTAAAAAAATGCTTTTTAGTGACTGCTGACGTCACGTGGCTGTAACCGACAAGGTCCCAGCGCATCATCAGCTCGCGGACGCTAACAGTTCTATTTCCGATGTTGACAGATAACATTGACGACGACGCGCTCATCTTTAACGCGGTCCCCGAGGAGCAGCCCTCTCAGGACACAGAGGTAATACAACCCTGAATGGGTGGGTTTAGTTACATATTTGTGTGTATCAAACGCTGTAGGGGTGTGTGAAAGAGGTGTGCCAGGATCGCGGTAAATCCATGATCTCTGTCTATCCCTTTGGGTAACGGGCGTGAGCGCTTTTAATTTAGTACAATTTATTTTACAGCAAACAAGTAATGAGGATTCTGGCAAGAGATTAATACAGTTCCAACTGCCAGATGGGAGAAGTGGCTGGCTCGCGGTGTAATGCCGTAAAGAATAATTGAAATGACCTTGAAAGAAGAATTATGCGCTTTGGTAAATTAAATCACCGTTTTCTTCTTGTATTTAAGACAATCTGAATCGAATTTCTTTTTTCCAAAACAATGATGTAGAGTAATGTGTGTACATAATAAAATAAAATCATCCCTTAATAGTGTTGTTTCGCAGCGAGATGTGATTTTTGTAAACAAAGTGTTTACGTTTAAATTTGTGAATTACGAAGCATTATAACATTAGCTATTAATATTACACAATTTCAAGTAACGTAATATGTGTCATGGCCGCCATGACGTTTGTTTGTTTACAACAATCATATCTCGCTATGAAACAAGGTATACGTATATATTTCCCATGTTATAAACTCGAATATTTTGGTCCGACGTTTAACATTTCGCAGGATTTTTTCAGTCCGTAAAATAACAATGTGACGGTTCCATTATATTTCTTTAAGACAGTCAACGTTCTAAAATTCTTTCAACGTTTTAAAATTGAGTTGAGAATTTCGGAACATTCTGTATATTGTTTTTTTGACAGAATTTTGGAACACCATGTTATTATTGTTTGAGAGAATTTCAAGACACTGCGTGCTGATTAAGTAACGCCTTAACTCACTTGTAGTCGGGTGTGTGTACCGACTAGTTTATATACTATGTATATAGTTTTAGTATACTTGTATGTTTGACTTTGACAGAGAGAGAGAGAGAGAGAGAGAGAGAGAGAGAGAGAGGGAATTTGACCAAAATCCCATATAATGGGTCTCGGTATGCATAAAGCTTTTAGTCTAGTATATATTGGTCTCGAGCAAATTGTCTATAAATAAATAAAATGCGTTTTAATATATTAATTGTGTAAGATAAACGATAATTTAAATTGATTACGAATTTTGTTTAAATCCTTACTACGCGTGTGCAAAAACATGAGGCCTGCGTGGAACACCACACACGTCTCGCCTCCCCGCAATTCAACATCGTATTATTGAAGTGAAAACTTCTTTAGGCTTGACTTGGGCCTGTGAAACTTTCGGGACACCCTGTATATTGGATATTTTAAATCAAACGCATACAATATTCGTAATAAAAAATATTGACTATATACAAATAATATACAAAAGTAGAAAAAGTTCGACTCCTAAAGAAGTGTATGTGAAATATAGTACATATACAATGAATTGTAGCTTGCAGTAAACAGAGACGGAGTTAGTTAGCCTGTCTCTCTTTACACAGCGGTAGAGCCCGCAGCAACACCGGGCCGGTGCGATACACGTCACAGAAGACACGCGTCAAGTAGAAGTCTGCGTTTCGTCTGAGTGGCGTGCTGGAGGACTCTGGTCCTCTTCCCGCTCCCAACCTTTTCAAATAGTGATGGGAGATATCCCTTTTTCTGTTAATTAAATGTAAGGAACGCATCCGCAACTCATTATCTTGTTGCAGAAGCCTATAGCGGTATACAACGCGGCGCAATAGTAATATTTCGTATTAAGACAGGTATTACTTAATCTAATGCTCAAAATCTTGCTAATCTGTACAAAACCCTCTCAACAGTGTTAACAGCACTGTAGTACTGCTCATTTTTTTAGTTTTGATACGTCAGTAATAGCCCGGAAGAGGAGGACCGTACGCGGTGGTGTGTTTGGGGACGAGGTTCCCGTTGCCATGGAAACCGGTGAGAGAACCTGTGAAATCTGTCGGCGCGTCGTAGTTGTATCCTGGAAGTATAGAAACATTTTAGGATCATGACCATTAGCCTACTTGCGTCCACTCTTAAAACATTGACCAGATCGGTCCATCTTGTGGCAACCGTACACCGTGTACATACGGCCTTCTAATTTATTTTTATTCGAATAAACATTGAGAAGATTCTAACTTCCCTACTCTTCTAACTATTATAAATTTGAATGTAAGTTTGTTTGTTACGCTTTAACTCCTAAACTACTCATCCGATCGACGCGAAATTTTGCATCCAAATTGCCGGGGTACAAAAAATAACACAGAGTTCCGTTCCACGAAAAACTTACCGAGGGATAGAAAAATAAAACCTAATATAGGTTACCATGGCCATTTATAAAAACAGCCTTAAATATAAAACTACATACATACAAAAATCAACAAAATTTATAAACTAGGGAGTTTTATCTATTTATGTGTCACTAACCTCGTTGTGTGCTGTCCGGATACGTCGCCGCCCCCTCGTACCTCACGTCCGCGTGGAACCCCGTCTTCCAGTCCGCGTGGTAAGTCACTGTGACATGAAAAACAAATTAAATTTGGTAAACAACACAAACTGGGGTAGATTGTTGTTTGCAGGGAGGGATGCGGTTTGGGCTGTATATTGTGTAATCTTACCGATCTGCGTTCGTCCATCGGGAAGGTGCACCCTGTATTCGCCGCGCACCTCGTTCCCGTCCGACCTCTCCTGTCGGCCGTAATCGTTCCCGGAATGAGAGTCCTTCACTGAGTACCCGAACTCGTAGGATTTTGGCTGGAACAAATATAATGGAGTGTAGGTTGTTTTCAGA
This sequence comes from Papilio elwesi, assembly GCA_029849275.1. Taxonomy (NCBI): domain Eukaryota; kingdom Metazoa; phylum Arthropoda; class Insecta; order Lepidoptera; family Papilionidae; genus Papilio; species Papilio elwesi. The sequence continues at coordinate 5,791,917 of CM056713.1, forward strand.
ACACAGTTCTTTACATGACGCTATTCGTTTGCGCTGTAGCAACGAAAAACGCCAGCAAAAATCTTTTTGCAGCTATTTTTATGTGTTCAATGTTTAAATACAAATTAATCATTAATTAATGACTGACATAAAAAAATAATAACCCATTACAGAAACAAAAATCTCTTAAATTGGTAAAGGGAATATAATATTTGTCAAGAAATTGGCACAAATCAAGATATTCGATGAATAAAAATGGGAAAAACTATACGATGATACTAAGGTATATTTTAATTTAGGTATATATCGACTCACAAGTAAATCGTTTCTACTTATGTGATACCAGCAAACAATTACCAAACCCTATGGCGGCAGTCCCATTGTACAATCTAATCAATCAGGGGCCTACACAAGCGTCAAAACGTCGTAATGGGTCCAGCGCGGCGGTTTATTGACTATACAATTTATTAACCGAAATATTTAAGATTTTTCCATACGTGTACCCCAAAGATTGTACTACATTGTATTAATTAATGTAGAAACACAAATATCTGCTTTATATAGAAATTTAATTAAATCGAAACATCTTGTGTCAAATACAATCTGTTCAGATAAACTTTGAACGCGAAGGTACAAGTTACGGAACAAAACATGGAATGGAGACGCCTCCGTAATAAACTTTTGCCCGCGATTCATATTTTTACCACGAGTATTATTCCTATATTTAGAATTTGATACACAATGTGTAACTTATACACATTTATACTTGAAACTATATTAATATTACAAAGGGAGAAGATTTGTTTGTAACCCGATAATCGAAAATAAAGTCGGACGATGAGCTGTGCAACTGCGACAGGCGTGAAGTAGAAATATTTATGCGTTTCTTCTAAGGTGCTGAAAGCCTTATCTTAGTCGCCGATTTGACGAGGGAGGAAATGGCTAGGAATAGGAAAAATCCTTCTCTTAATTCCCTCGTCTAATAAAAGTAGGTAACGCATCTGCACTCACCTTGTTACAGATGCATATGGTTAGCAGTCACTTAATATCAGATGAACCGCTTGCTCGTTTGCCACCCTCTCCTATTAAAAAAAATCTAAGCTAATTGTGACTAACTAAACTAAAAGCGTTAACGTCGTTGAAAAAAAACCCTAGATCACGCGCGTTATCTTTGTACACGATCCGTAAAGTACGAATTTTTGTATTACAAACGCGTACATAACGCGCAGAGGACGCGTTCATCGAAAACGCCCGCCGCCAGCGCAATGACTTGATTCACAACAGTCGAACGGCAGATTTTACCTACGACGTTACGTTGTCGAGTCCGGACCGTGAAACATAAGGTCATACTTTAACTAAGGCTTTGTCTGGTTAGCGGAGGCCAGTTTAAGTAAAGTTAATTTCTTGATATTTTTTTATTATGCTGCTACTCCATTTCTTTTGTAAACTTTTAATTATGCTTTGAAATTGTTTGTACACGCTCAGTTGTTTAGTTGACAACATCGAGCCATGGTGTTACATTCTTTTTACATAACTGTGTAAATGTAAATTCTCTTTATTGTAACAAATATTATTTTCATTGTTAAACTAACCAGGTATGTATACTTCAATAGTTTAACAACAAATATTGCAATCGATACGTCCGCTGTACATCAGTACAGTCAATGTGTAGTCGGAACTCTGACCAGTTGTGTTCAGGTTGAAATAAATCTAATTATTAAAACTGTTTACAGTTCACAATGAAATTGGTGTTATTCCTGTCTCTGGCTGTATCCTTAAACGCAGCAAGCAAAGAAGTTTGCGATGGCGTCTTTGTTAATGGACTATATCACGATAAAGAAGTGCTTAAAACGAACCTCGATCGTCCGTACTCCTTAGCTGTGGATCACGACAGCAACACACTGTACTTCAGTTACAGTTTGAAACCAGAAGACGATGTATTCAAAACGGTTGGAATTAACCTCAACACGAAAGAATATTCCGAAGTCGAAGGTGTCGAAAACGGTTTCGCACAAACGGTCGATCAAGGAAATCACGTACTGTACATTGGTACTTCAAAAGGAATTTACAAATTTAACTACGAGACGAACAAAGCTGATGAATTCGGCGCATTGGATTCAGACATATGGGAAATTTACTACGCAAATAATGTCTTGTACTACTCAGATTTTCCAAGGCAATTCCTGTATACGATTATTAATGGAGAAATAAAACTTTTTAAGGATTTAGACGAAATCAAAATCATACATTTTGTAGCAGACGATTACAATATGTTTTATACTAACGCCACAGGATTGTACAGTCAACCGAAAGGCACAAAAGATGCCTATCTGTATAAGGAATTAGAAAACGGTGACAAAGTAAGAGGATTGACGATTGACCGACAAGGGTATGTCTACGCTTGCTTCGATGATGGTATTTACAAAATGAACACAGGTACCGGTGTGTTAGAACTGGTCATTGAAATTGACGATGCTTTCGGCGCAGCGTTCGACGGAAACAATTATATTGTCTATTCGGACGCTACGTCGGTTGTTCATCTCAAGCCAAATAGCAAAAAAAACTGTTGATATGTCATAATGAATTTATTATTAAACTATCTATTTCAAATGTAAATTTGTTAATGTTTTGATAATAAACAAAAATCTCGAGCTACTTTCCTTTTAGGATAAGTGTAAGGACACCCTCACGTACGCCTCGGACTCTCAAAACCAGATCATCGGTCTATCTCGAGGGAAGTCTACCTACACTACGTCGAGTTGTACCGTGACATCGACCGTCTGTACTGCGAGAAATGTGTTCGGCCCATTCACTTAAATTTTACAATTAGTCACCCGTTCAATGTTAATTATACTTCAGCTAGTGATCCATTTCGGCATATATAGACAAAAAAATCATCACACGGGAACCGTACATTTTTCCGGGATAAAAAGTAGCCTGTGTACTATTCCAGACTGTAATCTATCTCTGTGGCAAATGTCATCCAGATCCGTTCAGCCGTTTTTACGTGAAAGAGTAACAAACATACAAACTTTCGCATTTATAATATCAGTAGAATTCTGCCATTTCAATGTCATTACCGTACAATAATTACAAAACAATGAGACAAAATTCATTTTTATGATTGAAAGAACATTGTGACCCATTTTTAGCGCAAATAAGAACGTAATTGTAAAATGTAAATACACATTGTACACATTTTTTACCAAGCATATGAATACGCGAGTACTCCAATCAACTTATAGTTTTATTTAGTTCCCTGGAGACGCGGTCTGACATCATTTAAATCTTAACTAAAATTTAAAGAAAATATATTTGTTTGTTCAGATTGAATTCAAAAACTCTTGAACCGATTTTACACAGCCCAATAGGAAGCTATCAGCGAGTAGCCTAAGCCATGTTTAATTATTTTTCTGCCCGAGCGAATCTGAGACGTGTTTCCATTATTTTAATTAAACCACCATTTTTGATTCCCACCCAGGACTGACATTTGTGTGTCCTGAGTCTGGGTGTTATTACCTATTTACAAAAGAAATGTAGTGTATCAGTTATCTGGTCTCCATAGCACAAGCTCTGCTTAGTTTGGGATCAGATATCACTGTACACACTGCCTCAGCCCAGTTATTTCACTCGTCTGCAACAACCTAAATCTAAAGCATTGATTTAATCACCAATTTCAAGAATTACTTCAACAGAAAAAATAATTAACACGCCAAGATATTAATAGTACGTAGATAAGTGAGTAATAAAACATCACTAAGCATAATAAATCTAACCTTTCCGCAATAAATAATCTGTTATAATAACCCCAAAGTGATAAGAAATCTAAGGAGCAACAGTTGTTACACTAAAGCGTAAAATGTGAGCCGCGTAACAAACATGAAACGATTGACCATTATAAATATCATTGTATTATTAAATGTTGAAGCAAAACTAGTGGTATTACTAACAGATGCACCTGTACAAAGGATTGGACCTAGGATATACAAGAAGGAACTATTAACTGACGATTATAAGGATCCGATAGAATTGGCATACGATCCTGCAACGAGAAATCTATATTTCATGTACATGGATGATGTTTTAATGAATTCTGGAAGAGCTTTTATTAATGTTATAACAAAGGAAAGCAAGAAGATCAAAGGTATAGCAAGAAACAAGGCGACGGCAGTCGATTCTGAAACAGGTGAAGTTTATTTCGGATCAGACGACGGACTGTATATTTATGACACTTTGACAAACACAGCAAAGAATATTGGCTTGTATAATGTTAACATTTTTAAACTCGTAATAAGGGATAATCAAATGTATTTAATTGATGCCAACAATCATATGATGTACAGAGTAATTCAAGGTACGAAAGTGACTAAGTTAGGTAACGCAAAAACTGTTATAAATTTTGAAATTGATAGGAATAGGAATGTACATTTCGTAACGATGTGTGGTGTGTTTTGTGCTATAAGCGGTGAAGAAGTTGTCAAGAATAAAAATATTAATAACGCGTACAATTTCATTGTACTTGAAGACAAAACATATGCCATCACAGATGGTGGGATTCAGGAAATCGATTGTGTTAATGGGACAGCGTATAAAGTTGCCGATTTAAATTTCAATCCCCGTAGTATAATATTCGGCGATTATGGTGACATCTTCTATTCGTCGGATAATAGTATTTATAGGTTAAAGCCAATTACGTCTTATCTTTTGTACATTATGTCAAGGGAACATTGAAACAATTCAACTTCAAACGTCATGTAATTGTTTTTTTTTATAAAAATAATGCCGAACAAATAGACAATTTTTTTTCTTTTTAATTCCATAGGTTTTGTGAATATGATTTTTTTTATTCACAGATAAGAAATTGTCAAGAGGTAATAATTATTGTTTTTTTAAATAATAAAGCAGTCAGAGTATCACTTAATGTTAAATGTTCCAAGAAAGAATTACACAAGAAATAAGAAAGTGGTTAAACCGAGTTCTAAGAATAAGCGACAGTTTATGAATTCTAACCTAAAAAAAGATATTCTGATAATCAAGAATACATTAACCATAGATTTATAGACCTCCAGATACTGCGTTTCATACGAATTCAACATTCATGTAGCGAATTTTCACCAGCGCTTACATGTATAAATACAAATGGTACAAAATTAAATTAAAAAACATATTTTAACAACACTTAATTTATCGCGTTTTATGTTTGCCACGTTGTATTTTTTGATAATAATTTTGTAAAGTACTTGACAACACTCATAACATGTGTCATGGCGTCGCATTGTTATTGTTGATATTTTATATTTACTTGCGTATAAAATATTCAGGGTACATCATAAAATTAATGTGATGTTCGTACACATAATCTTTCTTTGGGGGTCTTTTTTTACACGATTTCAAAGCATAAGCTGTATTTTTTTAAATTAGCCTAACCTATTCGTGTGGCAGGGAACCAATGACAGGTGTATTTTACGAAGTCGCCAATTGGCGACTTAAGGTCGGCTTCACTTTTGGAGCCCGGATGCTCCATCTGGAGATATGTTACATCTTTGACATTACTATATTACACCTCTTCACTTCACTTAATGATCAGGTCTTTGAAAGAAAGTTTGCGAAATGCCGGTTTCTAATACAGATATCTAATACTATATCACGTTGTCACTCACCACTTCATGATCATGGGCGTAGTCTGGACCGGAGACCGAGCCGTGGCTGTAGTCGGGACCAGAGACCGAGCCGTGGTCGCTGGATGGTAGGTAACTGTTACTCGGATTACCTGGAATATAAGAAACGCGGTTATTGTCGATTAAATTTACCACCATCAGCCTATATCTGCCCACTGCTGGACATAGGCCTTCCACAATATGAGATCCTCCGCACTCCTAGCGGCTCCTTTGCGTCCAAGTGGAGGGAGTGGGGCGGAAGGTTTCCATCCGTGGCCTCTATTGCATTATCGATACCTAATATTATAAATGCGAAATTTGGTATCTGGATCTGAATGGAATTCGACGATTTTCATAAAATGTAATGGCCGCCATGTATGGTGAATGATATTTGTTTACGACAATCACATCTTGCTATGAAACAAGGTATGCCTTCATTTTAATATTTTTATTATATCACGTGAACAATTAAATAATACCTCCTAAATATGATCTGTGTGAAAGCGATAGATTGCTGTCTCTTTCAATCCGAATAGGGTTAAAACCTCCTTGATCTGGTGATATTTTCCTATTTCTATATAATATCAAGAATAAACGATTCTATGGCCATCAACGGAAAGTTTGTTAAACAACAAAATGTCTTGCTCCAGGTGAGGCTCGAACTCACAACCCCGGCATAGCTCGGACACTGTCGTATAAGTACCGTGCGCTAACCAATTGCGCCACTGCAGCGGTGAATGGCGTCTTCAATTTTTCCTACGAGTTATTGAGTTATCCCTACCCATAGCAACAAGCCGTCGAACAATCTCTCTTCCACTCTGTTTACCATAGTGTAATCTTATCACTCTCTTACAAAGTAACCAGAATACAAAGTTTCACTTTTGCCACGCAAAGGCTGGCCAGTTGGCCACACATTGACAATTGACAGTTCCGGAATGGGTAGACGCGATCGCTTTGCATCAAGCAAGCGCTTTCGTGTTTTTTGCAGCAATTCGCTTTAGGTGATCACCGACGCCCATGAACATGGCCTTTAAGGAAGGAGTACGCTCGCTTCTTGAAGGACCCTCAGTGTTATTGGTTCAGAAATACCGCTGGCGACAGATCTTTTGTTGCCTTCCACCTTCTTACCTTGCCTGGGTGGAAGGTAACTGTTGGTAAGACCAAAACCAGAAGACGGATGATAATTGTAACTCTGGACGGGTGGCTCGCTGTACACTGTCGATATCAGGAGAAGCAGACCCAAAATCTGCAAATGGAATTATAAAAGAACATTTTAGATGCCTAGTTAATTTAATAGATTGTTGTATGGACGTTTTTACGACGTTAAAGGTAGGAGAAACGAGTAAACGGTTCATTCCATATTGTGTCCGCTACCTATTGGCATCTGCAACGAGCTAATGAGTTGCAGATGCGCTTACCTTTAATAACAGTGGAGGGGATGAACAGAAAAAGTTATATTTCTTTTTTCTATCAATCCTCTCCTCCATCAAATCCTCTTCCCCTTACCGTCTTTTTCTTTTTAGAAAAGGGTGGGAAAGGATGGACATATAACAGTATATGACTAGACCCCTCTACCCCTCTGATTTTCACGTATTAATTCAATAACGTTAAAAAAATTAATGTGGCCCTTGTATTTATTAACTCAACATGAGTTTAAAAAGCGTTCAACGCTGCGCGGCATTCTTTGAACACAACTCGAAATTTTGCGGAAGATACGTGACTACGTGACGAAAGCCCCACCCTTCCCCCTTAGACCTAGTTATTCTGAAGACCTCGACCCCCGCTGAACGGGTCACGTATGGGTATGTTCCCTAACTTACATAATATTCTTTGTATAAAAATGGACGCAGGGGGCGGTGAGACGTGAGCAGGCGGGTGGGTCGCATTCCACGCACCTATCATGTTTTTGTTCACGCATTGTATCTTTTTACGTACAAATTTACATACACCAAATTAGTATTGTCATTAAATCATTACATATCATTATATTCGAATACAAGACATGGTTACGCAAGAACCATAACTATCGACAATACGGCGATTGTTGACAATTTGTTCTGCCTAGTTAAACAGAATGTGCTTCGAGCGCTCGGTAAGGGGAAACGTAGAAGGCACTTTTTTATGGATTAAAGTGGCAAACGAGTAAGAGGCACCTGACAATAAGTACCGCTACCCATAGGCATCCGACAATCTAATGAGTTGCAGATGCGTTGCCTACCTTTATGTACAAAGGAGGGCACAAACAGAAAAAAGGATATTTCCATTCCCTGTCCATCCCCTCCTCATCCGTTAAATCGTCTTCCCCTTCCCATACTTTCCTTATTAGAAAAGGGTTGGAAGGGGAAGAGGACTACAATTAGGCCTCAGGCACGTCACTCATCAGACGAAACGAAGACTACTTCTACTTCACGCCTGTGACGTCGTGGTATTTCACCGGTCGAGCCGGCCCATTCGTGCAAAAGATATTGTTGTTGCGGGCTCTACCACTGTTAAAGTTAAATATGGGCAGCAAGATCCCGCATGATCGACCAGGTTAGCGGTAGAGGACGTCGCCCTACACGAATGTGCTCAAAAGGGGGGTAGGATGTAGTACGGGCGCCTAGAAAAGCGGGTACTCAACAAAATTAATCTTTGTGGCGACCAATAGAGGAGCCCAGCAATAGACTACTACCAACTGAAACTACGACTTTGTACATACACCAAGATGTTATTGTACCACCATTTTTTCCATATCTGAAAGAAATAAAATAGTTTGTTCTGCGGGAGCCCCTTAAATATTTATTTTATTCTGTTTTTATGTATTTGGCAACAGAAATACATCATCTGTGTCAAATTTTAACTGTCTTACTATTACGGTTCATGAGATACAGTCTGGTGACAGACGGACAGCGCTGTCGATACGTCCCGTTTCAATCTTTGGGTACGGAACCCTAAAATGAAGCAGATATGCCATTAGCGATCGAAACAATGAAGACCCGGAAGCGTCCTAATTAGGATGCTTTTGGTACGTCATGTGTTTATATTTACGCTGAAGTGACAAACACTAGCTGTCCTCTTTTTTCTTATTATTTTCATTCATTCCTTTTCACACCATGACATGTGTGAATATTGCTGTCACTGTCTTTGTTATACTTTTGACTTTGTATAGGTATATCTATAAATATCACTGGAACTTACTTTGTTAAACATTATGCGTGACTTCTTTTGTACCTGCAACGAAAAAAAAATTAGGTCTAGGGGAAAGTACTCTGTAATGGTTTCGCCCGGATAGCCGTTTCTGAATATATACGTGCAGAAAAAAAAGATTCATCCCACGGGAATCGTACATTTTTCCGGGATAAAAAATAACCTTTATGCTATTCCAGACTGTAATCTATCACTGTGCCAAATTTCATACCCATCCGTTCAGCCGTTGTTGCGTGAAAGAATAACAAACATACATACTTAAAAACGAACATACTCTCGCATTTATTAGTAGCATTCCCACCCAGGACAGACATTTGTGTGTATGAACATGTCTGTCCTGAGTCTGGGTGTAATCTATTTAAGTATGTATTTACAAAAGAAAAGTAGTATATGTAGTACATCAGTTATCTGGTTGCCATAGCACAAGCTCTGCTTAGTTTGGGATCAGATGGCCGGGTGAGAATAACGTATTAATTATTATTATATTACGCCTCACTTCATATAATTTTAATTGTTAAATGAATTGTATGACTTATGAAAGCTTGTAATATCAAATCATAGTTTCATTGGAGAATAGGTATGCCTTGCCTGTCCAAATACCTGAAATTCTCTCTCAAGAGAAAACAAAATCTCAGGACAAAAAGGCGCGAAATTTTAAAACGCTTGTCTCTGGTTAACGTCAACCGTACGCATAACCTAAAAATGCCTGTCAGATACCCCTAGGCTCGACCAAGCTTCTCCGATAGGTCCGAAACTAGTCGGTTCACCAGACTATCAAACAAGAGAGTAAAACTCAAGTTTGTCGTTCAGTGCAAACTATTTAGTTGGTGTGGATGGAATTTTTGATATCCATTGTGAAGTATTTAGAAACATCTTTCACTTTAGAAACTGTGTCCATCTGCGAATCAGATAACACTTTAATTGTGGCCGCGAGAAGAAATTTCTTCGATGATTATAATCTGTATTTAGTTCCGTGGGAACAGCTGGCACCACAGGTCCGGTAAAATGTCGCATTGTTTTATAATCTACATTTTAAGCCACTTGTTTACGTATAAAATTTGTTTATCATGACGGACAGCGCATTAAGTGAACTGAAATAAATAAACTAATCGTTAACCGGTTAACTTCGAATTATAGGTAACATGCGTCAAAAAGTAGTTATTGTCAAAACATATAACGTTACCATGGCAACCGATATTGTGAACGAATGTTTTATGTAAAGATTTTAATCTTTGAGTGAATACGGGAAATAAAATGAATGGGGCTATAGGTACAGTAGTGAGGAGTCAGAATGTGGCTACGAAGGCTCGCCTGGCAATACTCAATGCTGTACTAGTCCCCAATTTAATGTATGGAAGTGAGAGCTGGGTTTGGCAGGAAAAGTATGTTAGTAGAGTTAATGCCGTTGAGATGCGATACTTAAGAAGTACCTATGTTAGACGTGACGTTGAATTAAACGGATTAAAAATATTGTTATAAGGAAAAGTGTGGCTTAAACGTGGATGTTATGACTAGAATTGAGAAAGGTTCGTTGCTCAAGTGAGTGGCAGCGTTGGAAGGAGTACCCGTAACCGACGAGCTTGTATGTATGTAGAAGCGAGAGAGGTGTGCCAGGATCGCGTCAAATGGAAATCCATGATCTCTACCTATCCCTCTGGGTTAGAGGCGTGAGCTTATATATATGTTTATTTCATTTATATACCCCGGGAACAGTGGTGTGGAGTTAAAGCGTTTTTTTTTTCTAGGCCCCGATTAAAAAAATGACTGCACACTGTGACCTCACCTCCCGACCACAGTCATTTATAAATAACATTATTTATTGAGGTTTAATAGATATTTATTAAGTAAAATGCGTTAAGTACAGAGTAGGTTAAGGGTACGTTTCCACTGGTGCGGAAAGTCGTGGCAACCACAGATTGCACAAACTTAAATCAGTGTCAATTTTTTATTCAATATTAACAAAGTTATATATATAAAAATGACGTGACGTGATGTTTGTCCGGGATAAACTCTGATACTAATTATCTGTTAATGAAATTAGTGATAGTATGTGTAATTTGGTGTAACTTAAAAAATGAGCAAATTTATTGCAACAGATAGCGGTGTAAGTTTAGTTTATTGACACATTTTGTCATCTTGGCTATTGGCTATCGTCACACGTCACTAGTTTTTCCTGGCCGTAGATAATTAATGCTATCTTTATATCTTTTTAATTAATAATTCGTTTATTTATTTATTTTTGAAAACTTGGTATATTCATAGATAGTAGAATTTTTTATGAATTATTATTGTGCAGGTAATCACATCTAGAATTATTAATTTCAGAGAAAAGAGCAGCCTTTCGTTATTTATTGGTGTCAAAGTTGGTGTACAAGCTCCCAATATATATTATAAATAAAAAAGATTATATAACATACATACAGATAATATAAAAAAGATTTGTTCTTTTTGTCATATAATGTTTAAAAATAGTATATATATATATATATATATATATATATATATATATATATACATTTATAAAAGTAATAATTTTTTTAAATACAATTCAATTTCAATACTTTCTATTTTATATTACATAAATGTCAGTTAATTATTATTGTTTCTATCGATTTGACAACATTCAATAAATAATTATTGTTTATAATCTCACCTTTAAGAAAAAAACCCTCGACTGTCAAAAATACGCGGGAAAATGCACTAAATGTCAATATATAGAGCAAACACTACCACTCGGCCAGTTTGTCTACACTGCGCCACAGATTGCAAATGTTTTGTTTTTATACGCGGCGCCATGGAGGGCGCATCTCTTGATTTAACAATGCAATCTTTATTCCATCTACATCACATATAAACTGTTACATAATTGTGAATTGGCAAATGGAGTAGCGTAACAAAGGACTCTATTACTTTTTAATTCCAGAGACAACATTTTTGATTGATGTTTTTTTTTAATTGTTACTGTTTATGATTGCATAGATAACCTGTCCGTAATTAAACAGTCATTATCTCATTGATTAACATGGTAAGGTTAGACTTTCTAAATGAAATGTAGGCATTTCGTGGTGGATCGTAATTTTGTGTCTAATCCAGGAAAAACTTGTAAGCAGCACTTTGACTTATTGACTTACTGATATTTTCTCTCTTATTCTCTAACATGAAATATCTTTTATAAATTTTTGGAGTTCCAACAATTCAAGAGTCCAAAGGGTAAACGGAACCCTATTACTAAGACTCCGCTGTCCGTCTGTCACCAGGCTGTATCTCATGAACCGTGGCAGTTAGACAGTTGAAATTTTCACAGTTGATGTATTTCTGTTCTAAAAAACAGAATATAATAAACATTTAAGGGGCCATACAAGAAACCTGTTTTTTGCCGTTTTTATGGCACGGAACCCTTCGTGCTCGAGTCCGACTCGCACTTGTCCGGTTTTTATATTATCTGCATCAATTATGCTTATAATTTAACTATAACAGCGTCATGTAGGTGCACAGAAGCTTAGTTAAATTTGTATTCGTCAATTACATACTGCTTTTGTCTAACTCAAGTTCTACGCACCCCTTACAACCCCAGTCAAGACGGGCTAATTCTAGTTCTCTCCCCCTTCCCACCCTTTTCTTATAGGGAAAGTATGGAAAGGGGAAGAAAACTTGATTGTGGAGGGGATGTATAGGAATTGGAAATAACCATTTTCTGTTTGTCCCCTCCTCCGTCCATTAAAGGTGGGCAGCGCATCTGTAACTCATTAGTTAGTTGCGGATGTCTATGGGTAGCGATCACTTGACGTCGGGTGAACCGCTTGCTCGTTTGCCACCTAGTACTATAAAAAAAAGCCCTGATTATGATTTTCTTACAGCCCCATGGTTTAACAGTGGTAGAGCCCGCAAGAACATTTTACACGAAGACCGGCTCGACGGGTGAAATACCACGGCCTTACAATTGACAGGCGTCAAGTATTTTGCGTTTCGTCTGATGAGTCAGACGCTAGGTTATATTACTTTTCCTTTTCTCATTAGGAAGGGGGTTTGGTGGGAGATGGGTGGGATAAGAAAAGGAAATATTATGTTTTCCGTTTATCCCTTCTCTGTAAGCAGGCAACGGACCTGCAACTAATAGCTTGTGGCTTAATATCAGGTGAACAGCTTGTTTGCCATTTTCTAGAACAAAACAACAACTAAGCCTTAGTAAATAATGTAACAATGCCTGATATTGATGAGAAAATCCTTGAACACGACAGAGCGTTGCCGCTTTATATTAGCATACGATATCCGTTGACCTGGGAACTGTCAATGAATGGGAAAAGGTATGTTGTATGGAATTCATATGATAAGACATCAAATAGGTTTGGACATGTTGAAACTGTGAAGTAAGATCGGTAAGATAAGATATTTTCTAGTGTTGGTACGAGACAAACTTGTGTGTCATTCGAGTGTTGATAACAAGAAACACGGCAGCATTTATAATTATAATTATATATATATGTATATATATATATATATATATATATATATATATATATATTAGTGACCCGCCACGGCTTCGCTCTGGTACCACTAATGTTGATCCGATCGCTACCAAACACAGGAATGTGCCAATTTGGACAATCCTTGTAAATTTCATCGAAATCGGTCCAGCCGTTTCGGAGTCTCTAGGTCTACAGGGAACATACATACTTCGCTGTCTATATACTATTTTTTTCATAAAAAGTATCCTATGTTACTTCTGATACCTCATCTAATTACAGCTCTTTGTTTTAACGTAATGGACAACGGAATTATTTTAGTAGCAATTCTATCAAGAAAAGTAAACTATAAATAGATGGGTTCCATAGAATACAAACATTGCATGTCAGTATATCTTCTTTAACAGAAATAGAAAAAGGAAGAAGTTGAAGAAGGTTAACTGTGAAACCAAGAGTTGCTTAACCTGTCTTAGTAGAATTAAGGGACTGGTCATCTAAGGTTCCCCAGGTTCTATACCTTCCTTTTTCGCCCCTTTTGAAAGGAAAGACTGACACGGGTAACTTTTCTGCTATCCACAGGTATGTTAACTAAATATCAGGTGAACCGCTTGTTCGCTTGCTTGACAGATACAATGGTACGGGAGCCGAAGCGGGGATTTACATATCGTGGGTACCTTAGACCCTATTAAGTAGCCTATGTCTAGCCATCTATGTAGAGCGCTTAGAGTAGCCCCTTAAATTTGTAAAGCTGTAGCGCGTCAGACTAAGATATGAGGGGAGGGGGTTGTTTACATGTTAATGCGCGACGCAAAGAAGTGCGAAATAATAAATCGTCACCTGGACAACATCCTGTGAGGTCGAGACGCTCGGGGATGTACAAGGAACCTGAAAGAGCAAGACGGATATTGTGAGAGAATGAGTAAGAAGTATGGTTGTTTCATGAAAAGTATAACATTGTCTTATTTGTGCCTTAGAATCTCAAAAATATTCTGATCTAATTAAAATATGTACAACATATGTACATAGTAAAAAAAACACCGTAGATACAAATACATTTAAATTTAAATACAATCTGTACAATAATACAATCCGACCACATAAGTCTCTTGTAACCGCAGTCGAGCGATATATGGCAACACTGATGCCTAATAGAGATTGTACCGAAAACGGAATTAGGTTTTACGCTTGCAACACCGAGATGGATTGTAGTATTCAGATCAGGTAAGTATTGCGTAGGCGAAATCTCGTTAACTTTATTGCCCATGACCAGAGCAATGGACGAATCGCAATTGAAACTAAAAACAACGACCCTCTCACATTTAATAAATATTCAAAGAAATAATAATATTTCTGTGATTATTAATTACTACTGACCCGCCCCGGCTTCGTCCGGGTACTACTAATTATGTTGATCCGATCGCTACCAAACAGGCACACCCGCTGTGCCAATCTGGACAATCCTTGTAAATTTCATCGAAATCGGGCCAGCCGTTTCAGAGTCTATAGATCTGTAGGGAACATACATATTTCGCTGTCTATATACTATTTTTTTTTCATGAAAAGTATCCTATGTTACTTCTAATACCTCCAAGAATATGTGTACAGTTTCATGATGATCGGTTGAGTTGTTTTCGCGTGAAAGCGTAACAAACAAACTTACATTCACATTTATAATATTAGTAGGGATAATAGTAATTAGCAAATAAAGTCAAAATTGCAAAAAAGATAAAATTTAATATTTTCGACTTTATAAATTAAATTATGTATGTATAAAATATGATTTGATACTTTAAAAGTCGGGGGCAAGGTGCAGGCCGTGCGCGCCTTGAACTCAAAGTTATACCCATAAAATTATTGCCAGAAACATTGTTTACAAAAGCGTGTCAAGATACGACACATATATGACAACAATGGCCACTTATTGCGATCTACAAACCAATTTAGATCTTATGACTGTACCACACAAGAAAAACGGACGGCAAAGCTAAAAAGTGTGTGGTACAGTGAACCCCGCGCCGACCTTTCTTTGACACATCGCCGCTCGCCTGAAGTGTATTAGGAATCAAGTTATAAAAATAAATAAATAAAATAAATAAATATGCTCTCACGCCCGTAACCCAGAGGGGTAGGCAGACATAATGGATTTCCATTTGGCGCGATCCTGGCATACCTCTGTCGCTTCTTCTACATCCATACATAGTTATAAAAATAATCTATTTAAAAATAAATATTCGATTAGACGGCATATATATAAAATGTACAATATTGCGTGTAATTATTGGAGTTTTGGAGGGTAGGTAGGAGAGTGAGTGAGGCGAATTAAAGGAAAAAGTATGTAACCCCGTATTTTTTATATTGCCAAATCCAACTTTAATCGTTTGATTTAAAGTTAGATTTGGTACTGGCTGGCTGCCGCCACTCTCTCCTTACCCTAGCTTGGCTCTTGTGTGTGGTAGAGAGTAAGAATTCCCTTAGGTCGTATTGTATAGTCTTTTTTGATAACATATAATTGAAAAAATATAGACCTAGGTTCGTCCCGCCTTGTCGTGGAGCCACGGACCGTTCCACCACGGTGAACCAAGAGGAGCCCGTGGTGTAGAGACGGCCAGAAGTGGCAGCTTTGGACTCGCTTATGTCCATTTTAGACGCGAGCTGGTGGCCTGCCGGGACTGAACGTTCGGTATCCCTTGTCGCCGCAAAGTGGAGTCGCGGATCAAGACGAGTACGGGCTTGCACAATCCGCATTTGATGAATGAATCCGCAGGAACGGATATCCGTAGGCATTATTCGTATTTAAAAACGTCCAAAGGTTTTGACTTCTTTAAGCTTCCTACAGCACATCACAAAAAGCAAGCACAACTGGCACACAGGTCACAGGTCTTTCACTAAAGTTTTTAGGTCCTTTATGTAGTACGGATAACTACAACCAAATAGAGTTGTTTCTCAATATTATATCTATACGCATTACTCAATCGATAAACATTCATTTATCAAATATTGCATTATAATCACTAATTCACTAACAATGACCTTGTTTTGTTTCTCGTCAAAGAATAAGCAAATGTCCAAGATATCGTTGATCCAATACGTTTCAAAGACCATCACGTATGGTCCAAGATTAAAAAATTGCTTAATAAAAATTTTAGTTTATACATTACGAATCTGTAGATTTAACAGTTGTGGAGCCGGC
This sequence comes from Papilio elwesi, assembly GCA_029849275.1. NCBI lineage: Eukaryota > Metazoa > Arthropoda > Insecta > Lepidoptera > Papilionidae > Papilio > Papilio elwesi. Next base: position 5,808,392 of record CM056713.1, read on the forward strand.
AACAAACATAAGTTGCACGAATGGACCAATGAAATACCACGACCTCACAGAAGACGTCAAGTAGAAGTATTCTGCATTGTGGTGGATGAGTAATGTGCCAGAGGCCTTTTTCTCATTCTCTTCCCGTTCCTTTCTGTTTATAATAAAGAAAGGAAAAAGTAAAAATCTTGTGTCACGATGTTTGTCCGGTATGAACTCCGTAACTAAACTAAAAAACTAAACTAAACCGATCATGATGAAATATAGTTTTTTGACACAAGATATTTTGTTCACTATTTCTATACAGTAAAATCAAAACAAGGTAGTGCAATACTGGTTTAAAAAAAATTAATTAATCGACTTTAGTACCTTTGTCACGAAATAATTCCGATGAGTTTGAGGATGGCTCCCTTGACCCCGGTAAAAACGAAACTTAAAGGTGACTCGGAATATCACACAAGTCGCTGCGCAATACAAAATGTTAGGTATCAACGGGACGTAAAGTGATGCGTCTTCCTTCACCCTTCTATGCTCCGTGTGAGTTAAGTCCATGCACGACACACACGTGAACACACACTGTTTCGATTTGAACAGCCATCAAGTTCGAATTACACTATTACACTACTATTTTGTGAGGCAGAGGGCACACAAGTATTTAATAGTGACGTTAAAAGCTTGATTTACAAATCTACTTATAACACTTTCAATTGGACCACACGCAAAGATATCCGGACACAATAAGCTTATAATTGCCGATGCCGTGGCCTTGCTCTAGTTCCTCGCCTCATAGCCATAGACTAGAGCAAGCTGCATAGATTACACACAGCGCAGACGGGATTAAGCAAGTATTGTACTTAAAAGTAGACTTGAAAGAGTAGTTACCATTGCAAATTACAACGTAACGAATAATACGCGAAACAATTAATTTCCTTAGAAATTTTAGCTAAATAATCATTATTTCTCAAGACTATTTCTATAACGAATAGATAAACTTAAGAACTAATCGACTTAGGCTCCTACTCTTACAAGAAAAGAGCGTACGCCTAACTTCAAGGCTGGCAATGAATATGAGATTCCTCTGGCATTATAATTGTTAATGGAAAGTGATCGTTTTAAAAGACGGCTCACTACTGTCACTGTCAACTGTGTGACATGCTTAAATATCAAATCAACTGTTACTAAACCACCGCAAAACGATTGTGTTTTGAGTTAGTAGAATCAGAGGGCTGGTCACGTTAGGTGAATTCTTGCAACATAGGTAATAAGTATAATCTAGTTACGTGCCGCTAGAATCTGCTGCCATTCTGAAATAATCTCCAATCCATTTTCACACATAAATCTGTCGTGATAACGATCGCCATGGGAAGATCGGTACCACAAAACTTGCGTCTCTTCCTGGTTAACCACGTTTTATCTTCTTAATTATTACCAACAATGCTTACTATGATCCGTAGTGTCTAAAATATTATAGTTTATTCCATATCGAGATAGAAAGTTTGTAAACAAACAAACGTTTGTTTGTTGTGTATGTGTGACGTAAGCGTCACACACACATGGCAGCCATTTCACTTTTTATACTTTCATTGGTTTTATAATAACTTTATGTAAATCGTGAGATAAAGTGTAGTGATATTGTGTTATATGGATAGTTAATGTTATAAGGTAATGAGAGAAAAAATATTATTCAATAATATTTCGGAATTTACGAATTTTAACGGAAAAAGGAAAAACTGCATCTCAACAGAAACATCTTTACCTTGATTGAGCAAGATATGATTTTTGTATACAAGCAATCGTCAAGTGACGTTTGTTCGATTTCTCACTGCACGCTAAGTCCGCACTCGATATTATTTTTTGTTGTCAACAGAACACTCAAAATGGCTAATCGTGGTAAGAATCCCGTCTCTTACAAACCGTTTAAATGTTACCGTGAAACAAGGTAAATACATATTAATCGTAAATCATTCAATCAAAAGCTTTGCGAGGCGATTTAAAATTAAAGAATTTGTCAGTATATGTTTCACAAAATCACACAAATCAAAACATCCATTTATCTACATAGTAATCCAGGTCCATTCGCAGGTTGTACTTACTATATATATATATATATATATATATATATATATATATATATATACTTATTACTGATCGAATTCGAGTGTTCCAAAGACAGAGATAGCATTCACGTCATATGTACAAAGGATAGCATGATTAAAATATTAAGAAAAAAGAGGACAGCTAGTATTGGTCGCTTAGGCGTGAATGTAAACACATGACGTAGATAAGCTAAAGAAATATCGTCCCAATTGAGTCTTCACTTTTCGACAGCTAATGGCGTACCTACTACTTTTTTATTATTATAACATTGGGGATAATTTGTGTCGACTTTTGTTATTATAAGAATTATAAAATTTCAAACGCTCAAACATTTAAAAGGGTTTTAAACATGGACCTGTAGAGATTAAACGTACCTAGTACCTACTCTTTGGAGATTTATGTATTAATTTTAACGAGATTTCCTTTGTTAAATCCGTACATAAGCGCCATCTGGTATCGAATAGCGTATAGTATTATGTTTAGATACAAGAACATTGAATACGTTATTGAATCAGAATTTGTTACAAAAATGTGTGAATTGGGCGTGGTTATAAGATTCTAAGCTTTAATATAGCAAGTAATACGTAATAAATTTGAAAAAAATATAGGTTACTTATTAATTTTGTCCAAATACACCAAAATCTCATTATTATAACAAGTTTGGATTTGACTTAAATATGCTTTAAAATATTTAAATTTCTACTAGTACATACCTAGTCCACATTACCACAATACTTCGTCGTAAATATGCCGTACTTTATTCATGTGAAATAAATGTTTAACAATTATTTTATTGGTATTCTAAATAATATCAATTAATTATTTGCGCATAAATTCAAATATGCGAATAGATGACTTCGTATAAAATACGAGATTTTGCTGTGTAATTTGAAGAAATAACACTCGAGGCTGTACCGCCATCTAGTAAGGAGTTGAGTGAAACAATTACACGTGTCGCGATTGGATGCAACGGTGTTTACAAACAGAGTCGGCTTCCTTTTGATAAATAAGTATCTTCACTCAGCAAATAAATTAAATTAAAATTATTTATAATATCAACTATAACGTCATTTAACAAAACTCTGCAGACAGAGTTTAAAAAATTGTCAAAGTTAGGATTTAAACGAAAATGGATTAACTTATTTCGATGTTTGAGCTAGAATTTCCTTTTGACGGGTCACAGCTTCCGCTATAACAATAAATGTATCAGTTTTTACAACTGTTTTCTTACTGAATGTTATCTAATGGGATTATGTAGGAAAGATCTGAAATATTTTACTAGATAGAAAGGATCGAATTATATTGTACTGTTTAGTGTCATATAGATGTGCTGGTTCATAGGGCAGTACAGGGTGAATTCCTGATATTAAATTAAGCTTTGTAGTTACTCGGTGAATCAAATATCAACTGGCTGCAAGATGCCATTAATTTATATTTCATTACCTCGCCGATGTCTTATGTAGATCTCTATGGTATTTCCAGGTAGTCAGAGGACTGCTCTTTTAACTATCATACTGATAACCATTTTTAACATGAGACACCATTGTATATATACTTAACTGAACATATTTCATCGTAATACTAGGTATCAATTCATACTTGTTCAACTAATTATCTAGTAATGTTAAACATATAATTGATAAAGTTGGAAACAAAACAGTAATTTACGTGATTTATTTTGTAGTCAGACTAAATTGAACTTAGTACAACCGTTCCTAACAAAGACTGAACATAAGGGGTTGCGGCCTGCGTTGCGGCATTCTTTGAACACAAGGAAAAAGAATTCCGCCATGGCCCAAAACTTTTATTTTACGCCTAAACTTAATACGGGAAGGTTGACACCATATTGTTAAAACACTGTCTCGTGTGACCACGGGTAATTATTTCTTTGTTTTCTTACTCATTCTTAGCCGTAAACATTACTAAAGAATTTAAAATTAAATCGAGTAAATAATTACGGTTAATTTTTTAGGGAATTGTAGAATTTAAAAAATATTACTATAATAAGTACTTTAATGTAAATATCGGAAATGTTATTTTTTCGTTGTAACAATAGAAATTACATGACTTGTTCTGAATGACTTCTCTTCGATTATTATATTATTAAATACCATGTAAAATACAATTATATTCTATAGTAAAATATTTAAATTTGTTTTTTATTTCAATTATCCATTGAATATTATTAAGAACAATCATCAATTCAGATAATTCTAAGTAATATTTAATGCTAAAAGTAATGAATTTTGAATTTATTTGAGTTCTTATTGTTTTAAAAGACTTTATTTTGATTAGCCTAAACGCATCCTTGTATTATTGTAATGAATATTCTTTAGACAGATTTAAATACAATTCGGTAATTTAAATTTATATACAGTAAATATTGTAGTTCATTTACTAAAACAATTTTAAAAGTTTTTTAATTGATTTGAAATGAAATTAGAAAGAAAGATGGCTGCTCGAGCCATAACATTTTTAAAATGTAAATTTTCTCTCGTCGCCATTTAATCAAAATCTTGTATGTATTTTATAATGGGTTGGTGATATTACAGGATAACTTATGTTCCATTCCAAAGATATGATGGACTATATGGCTGAAATTAATCGCTTATTTCCGAAAACAAATGAAAATGGTAAGATCTTTCAAATAATACGTACTTTTTGAACTTATCTAATTGCCTTGTATGAATTACATACATCATACATGCGTTATATTTCATTGTTCGGTGTACAATTAATAATAATTTAAATAGAGTAATATTTATTCCTTGAATAATATTACAAAATCAATTGATTTGTTTACTAATAAGTTAATTAATAGAGTTTTCATTTCAATATATTAGTCATTATGTGTCTATGTAACAAAATGTGTGTATTGTTTCTTTAGATTTATGTAAACTTCTACCTGTGTTTTCAATTAGAACATGAATTAAATTTAAATAAGTGTATTTAAGCATTATAAATTAAAACGATTATATTTTATTATTGCAGTAATATTTCACGCGTTTAGTCACAGAAATACCACCACATATATACCACCATACACAATGTAAACTGCCAGTTAAGACTGCTTATTTCCAAAAACAATTTATTTATGTAGCAATCCCATTTCAACTTTCTAAATCTAAGAGTTAGGTCTAGCTTTCAAAAATTTTTAACTTTTTTTAAAAACATCTCACTTCTTATAAAAAAATATCCAGCATTTTATTGTAAGCTTTTTAAAATATTGTGTGCTCTTTTAGTATTCACTTAGAAGAATGGTAGGAGCTCAAGCCAAAAAAGCCTAGTCCGTATTTAGAGACTAAATCAGTTTCTCCTTGGGAATATATCAAAGAGTACCTACAGAAACAGACATATCATGTAGAGTTTAAATAAGGAGATTTCAGGTTTTTTTTTATTGTTTTCAGATCTGCAACCTACCAGCATCTTCAACAGTAATTACTCTCAATCGCCAATTTATTCCTCCACATTCAACAACCGTTCATCAAGTTCTGCAGACTCCACATCACCTGAATCTTATCCAGATCTATTCTCGTCATTTCAACAACAATCATCAGATCTCTATAGTCTAAGATCATCTCCTCTGCAAAGTTACACAAATCCCTTGTCTATCCGACCACAGCGGCCAATTGTGGGTAGAAAGATCTTGGGTAATACAGAATATTTACAAACTCCACCAGCAAAAAGAACCAGTGAACATGGCTCTTTTATATCCAATCCTTGGATTGATGATTTTACGCCAACTAAATCCACTTTATTCAACCAAAGTAATCAGATGCGAAGTTACGAGCTATTTCCAACTGAAAAATCTTCTCCAACATCATCGTTCATGGCCACAATGCCAAATCTATCACCATTTCCATCCAATTGTTCACCGATTAAGTCCAACTTGTCATCTACTACTTCCAACTTTTCACCAATATCCAACTTATCAACGGCTTCCAACTTTTCACCAATTAAATCCAACTTATCAAGCATTTCCAACTTTTCAATGGCATCCGGAATAATGGATTTTACATCATCTCCATTACCTAGCTACACACCATACACAAGGCAGCAATATGTGTCTGAATTCACAACTCCAGGCTATTCAGGGGCTGGTCCTTCGAAGATTGACGAAATAGCCACCCCAAAAATGTGCAAATTCTGCCGTAGAAATGGGGAAACCCCATCTGTGTATATGACACACTTTGTGAAACAGAGATTTGGTAAAAAACACATAGTGACATGTCCAATATTGAGGTCTCATGTCTGCTCTGCTTGTGGTGCAAGTGGGGACTACGCACATACAATGTAAGTGTTGCAACTTTTTTTATATATTTTTATGGATGAAGGTATATGGTGCATATGCATTAAGTGACCTTAGCTACCCATATGCATTGTTGTCTTTATGTAGATGTCACCGACCGATTGTCAGAAAAATTACGAAGTGAACCAATCATTCACATTTGACGTGTCGTTTCTTTTAAACTATCAGTCAAGTTGTGTACTGATATTCTGTTTTGAAGTTTAATTTAAATTGGAAGAATATTCTAGATTGGGTTTGTTAGATTGGACATGACCTGTATAACATATAGTTATTTTCTAACTATCCTGGTTCCCTGTAATAAACATCAAGAACAAAATAAAACAAAAAGGATTTGCATTTGACATGCTACATCAAATTGTGTGATTTGTTCACTTCATAATTTGCTGATAGTTTATAATATGCCAGTACGATTATAAACTGATGAGTTAATCGGTCAGTGACATACACAAGGCGAAAGGCTTACTATTTTTGTGGAACAAAAAAACCAAACCAATCTTTGTGTCAATCTTTTGAATTTTTATTACTAATGGTGTATAAACATTTTTATTCAGTTATATTTGCAACCTTAAAGAAATTTAGGGAGTACACACCCATCTGTGACATGTTTTTACAATAATATTTTTCTCCCTACCTTTTTCCCATTTTTTTATGACTGCACAGTAAGACCTTAATCCATACTGTAATCGGTTTTGACTATAGTTTTGTTAAGGCTGGTCGCCTGCCTGAAGAAATGGTTCATGTTCAATAGTCGAATGACGGATTCGAACCCATGACCATGTTGTGCATGTTCCGCTGTCCTGTAACCATTTGGCTATTGGCTTCGATACAACAAATATTGTTGACTATTTAAAAAAAAATATTTTTTGCCAGTTCATACTGTCCCCTTCTACGAAGCAGCAACAATGGCCAACGACTTGAATCAACCACCATCACATTGAAGAATACAAGAATTAAAAGCAATGGAAAGAGGCGGTACTAACTATTCTAGTAACATATTTTTTAAAAAAAATTGTATAAGTATTTTTTTATTTTAAGCATTTGTATTCCAAAGTTTGGTACTTTTCCGCAACATGCGGGTATTTTGCTTGAAGACGGGAGTTGGATGACTTCAGGGAGTTCAGCTCCTCGAAGATCCCCAGCAATATCTCTTTATATATTATAATATTATAATCTCACGCCAAGCCTAGATTTTTAACCCTATACATAGACAATGCAAAAACAAAAATTATGATAAAAGTTGGTTTGGGTTGCCATTTTGATAAAAGTTTTAAAAAATGGTAGGAATATATTTTTTTAACAATTATCACAAAAACAAATGTGCTACTGAATCTATAAGGAACTACTAATTCTACTAAAATTGCAGCCTTGATTTTATCAAGAAGTTTGATTAATATTTTGAAGGTTATGAAAAAAAAAGAAATTAATACATAGATGTTTTAAGCAGAAGTAAGCATAGAACATAAAGTGATGTACCATAAACCAAATGGATTAGAAATAAGGTACTATGAGAATTATGTGCTATAAAAAGTAATAACTGGAATGGTTTAAGATTTTAATATCATTAAACAGGGGTTGGTAACCTTTTTGGAGTTTAGCTATTTTTTATTCATATAAATGACGATTTTTTTTTAATTTGTAACATTTTAATGCTTGGCCTGGATTTATTATATTTGTTTCGCATTTCCAATAATGCAGTTTATATTTCAAAATGTATTAGTATGATTCTAAAAAGCAGATTGCCGACATCTGCCCCAATAGATCACGCAGTCGCTGTAGAACGAATGACGAGAGGTGAGACGTGAGGCGGGGGCGTCGTATTCTAGATGTTCTCATGTTTCTATGCACGCGTAGTTTAATTATGATCTCCATTATTTTATATAAAAAAAAGCATTTTAACAAACTTTTTTTAAATATAAGTAGATATAGATATTCGCTATGAACAAATTATATGACAGATGGAGAGATTTACATCAGATATTTTATTTAGTGTTCAATATTTTAGTCTTGAATAGAAAGACATAGGACCAATACTAACAGGCAAAATTGACTATCCGTTTATCATTACTGCGAAAACATCAGAAGAACTGAACATACTGTTGTAAATTTAAGGTATTAGGGATCTTACTCCGTGCTCTTATTTTTTGTAAATAGATTTGACTGTTCTTGAAAAAATCATGAAAACTCGTTATTAACAAATAATTTCAATGAAAAAATAACTTTTTTTAAAACTACCTAAAAAATTATTTAATGTTTGTATAATCTCTTATTTTTTATATAATCTTCAATTTTGACGAAAACTATGACGCATCACATCAATGAATAAACTTTTTTGTTATTTTTTAAAATTTTATTCCTTGTTTTTATAATGTTTTACTTCGTAATATAAGAAACTAGTGTGACGAAACGTAAATTATGACATTCAGATCAGCAATAGCATTTTAATTATTTTTTTATAATATTTTATTGTGACGATAAATATGACATAGGCATCAACAATAAAAAAAATTTTTATGCTTTTTTTACATTTTCTTTCGATATATTGTTGGATAAACAAACAAATATCTAGTAAAGTAGTTTCTGTTGACTGGATTCTGACTGACAAAAATGTTCAATCTTGCGTTTTGACTATGACTGTCTCAGATAAATTTGTTTTGGGCCATCTCAATATTTAATTGCAACCCATTCATTGCTGGGACCCACAGTTTGGGAATATCTGATCTGTATAGTAAAAAACTATGACATATTCACATCTACAATCGTATTTTTTTATTTTATGCTTTCATAATATAATTTTTTTATAATTATACATACATTGCTCAATGTGTAATGTAACTTTGACGAAAACTATGACATATTCACATCACATATCTTTTATTTTGTGCTTTTATATAAAGAAAATGTTTTTATAATATTTTGTTTCGGAATATCGATGTAAAAATAGGATGATAAGAAATAACTTTGACCAAAAATGACACAGCAATCATATTTTTTATTTTGTGCCTTTATTTTATTTAGATAAAAATAATTATGAATGGTAACGTAAGTTTGACGATAACTATGACATATTAAAATCAGCGATCATATTTTTTTATTTTGTTTTTTTAATATTTTTTGTTTTTTTAGAAATAATACTACTGTATAATTAATGTTGACGAAAATTATGACATATTCAAATAAGTTTTTGTTTTATTTTTGGAATATTTTGAGTTTTTTGGTAATCACCATTTTGTTTTGAGTTGTAAAATATTTTGAACGATCATTAGAAGTAAGTTATTGTGATGTATATTTTAAAAAAATGACATGTACCCTTCGACATAACTTTCTATATTATTGCGAAAAGAATTAAGGAAGCTATTAAGAATTTGACACTGATATGACATTTTTTATTTTAGATTTAATTTTTCAGGTATAAAAAATATTAATTGTTTTAAGTCCAATGTACAGTTTTTGTCCATTTGTATTTTATTGAGATTTATTACAAGAAGTATTAACAACTTTTTTCGAAACCAAAATTTTGACAACATAATGTAAAAATGTTAGGTTTTTTTTTACTGAAAACTTGACATTTTTAAATTGATTGTTTAATTTAACTTTTCGGATTGGAGGATTTGGATGTTTGTTAAAATTCGCAAAACAAGGTATATGTGTTAAAATTTTATTGCGCAAGAAATGCTAAAACTCCAAAAAAAGTTTTTATGATTTAATCGTTTTTTTAAAGAAATATTTATATGGTGATGTCTTTAAGATCTCTGCCGTTGGAACTATTGTCTTAAAATGTATGGAATGTCTTTTCAATACATATTGGTTTAACTCAAACTAGAATTATCTTGAAGCGTGAATTCTTAATGCTATTTATGCATGTCAAAGTATTATGCATTGCATATGAACATTTGAAAATTGTTAATTTGCGTCCAGACAAAAATAATTTATAAGTAATTTTAGATAAAATACGCAGTATTTTAATTTATTGAGAATTCATTTTTATAATCTGTTAAAAGTAACCCAGACTAATATTTTTCTGTTTTTTTGAAGAACAATATTTTTTTTCTAAAAACTAACTTATTGGAAAAAAAATATTTTGAAAGTTTATTGCCTGCTTTGTTTGCTGTGTCGAATAAGTTTTTAATATTGTTAAAGTCGATGCAGTTATTTTTTTTTATTTTCACTGCGTAATTTCTGTGTTGTGTGTAACAGTGTTGATGTGTCTAGATCCCATTTATTTTTTTAAACAAAAAATATTAATTTACATAAATACTGTAAATTTAACGCAACACTTTTTTTTAAATACATTGTCAATTATTTTAGTTGCAACACTATTGATTTTTTTCAGTACATTATTGGCAATTGTGTGGTTGCAACACTACAAACTTTGATGGTCATTTAATACAAAAAATCGTTTTTTTTTTCTTTAGAATTCCGCCGAATTTATGAAATTATCGACGATTGATTAAGATTCAATTAATTAGGTATAAGACATTTTACTGTACTAATTAACAGCAAATATTTGAGATATTTGTTTGGTTAGCTGCATGTTTTTTTTTTTAAACTTGATTCTAAAACTGTTAAGGCCAATAAGTACATTGGGTACTTTATATATTTTTAACGCTTCACGGAAGCGAATTGAGATTTTCATAATATATTAATTTGAGTAATATTACTTTGGTTTTATTTATTTATTTATTTTTCAACTGTAACAATTTATACTGAAAATAGATTAAGCGTGCCTTCCTCAACAATTTAGTGAGTTATTTTTATGTGAAAGTAATTAACGTACTAACTTCCGGTCCTTCAAGAATCGAGCCTATCTTTTTCTTAAACTCGTCTGCAGTTCCTCTGGTGTTGCGGATGTTCATGGGCGGCGGTGTACCCGCAGCCCGATTGCCCCTTTTTCTTTAAAAAAAAACTATTATGAATTCAAAAATGGAACACTGAAAATCTTAGTAATATTTTATGCTTTAGAGAAGCACAAACTCAAAAGATTTGCAGAAATACCCCTGTATGGATTAGTGCAAATTTATGATAAATCAATTCGACGCTGGCGAGAAAACGAACAGGCTGTCATAAGGACTGCCAACTGAAGTGAAAATTCAAAACAGCTGGTGAGGCGCGACAATAGTTCAAAAATTAACAACAAAGATGAACCCGTTGTGTATTAATAATAAAATTCAAAATTGAATACAAGAAAAATAAATGAAAAAAGTTAGTGGAAATTATTCCAAATTCAAATAATCACGTTGCTGATGTTAAGCATGTCCACACGATCCGAATTATTTTCAAGATCCCCCCCCACCAAATATTGTGTAACGCGGCTAAAAAAGTTATCACTTCAAACAATATAAGTACGACCAGAGTATGGCTTTGAAGATGAGCCGACACCAACCTCATTTTTCCTCAAGATGGGACATTTGCTACGATGGTGCTAGACCAAACGACAGTTAATTCAGACATACCATATGTGACAGTTGGTGCCCCAAGAGTATTGTCACCTTGACAAGCGGTCGACGTCAGGAACCCAGCATCTGCCTGACGCCACAACAACGCTGCCCCGCACACCACTGCCAGACCAATAGACTTATTTCAGTTGTAATTCCACTTTTAATTATTACATAATATAAACTTCCTTTGAGGTTTTCCGAGAAGTAGACTTAGAGAGGTTGTATTCTAGACGATAGAAGAAAGTATGTATTTTTATTGTTCCGTTTACGTATTTCTTTTTGCGTGACCTACAAAACACTGGTAATCCGGTTATACCGTATGATAATGCCTATTTTTCTGTCTTAACTGAAGCAAGTCGTTTGACATATAAATTTTGGCAAGACGTGATTACTTGGATTACTTTTTCTAAAAGGTATAACTATACCGAGAGGCTTAGGGCGCGAGATATAAGGGGCGGCACTGCGCGTAAAATTCAGATCTCACTGAACGTACATTGGTAATTTCCATGGAGTTCCAAATGCAGGCGTCTAAACCGTCATTCCACTAACTACTAAAACTTCGTCATAATACTTTGCAAAATTAACCCAGTTTTCATATCTTAACTGTATGTAAAGTACAGGCTTTGATGACTGTCATAAAGTCGTTATTAGAAGTTCATTTCGGAAAATTTTCTTCAATAAGTACTCTTTAAATTGCCTCATGTTCGTTACCTAAAGTTAAATAGCGTTATGACGCTCATATGTCGTGACTATGTCGGCATTCATGTGTAGTAAAATAGATTAGAATAGTATAACCCCGTGTTTCATCAAGACTTACGTTTTAGTGTTCTCTTCCCCTCTCTACGGGAATAGAAGTTACGTATTCTATTTTTAGTACCTTCCCAGGGTCACAGTATATTTTATTTCTATAGTTATTAGTGCACGCGTGTTTCAAGATAATTTTAAAGGCTTAAATTAACTATAAATAAAGAAGGAAATTGTTTTTAATCATGCCTGCATACGACTGGCCTATAGACACTGAAAATTTGCCTGTAATGCGGATTGTAACACCTCGAAATGTAGTGATGTGTGGAATATTTGGAATGTAAGTTTTAAACAGTACAGTATTAAACGTATATTTTTGTTTATATATTTGTACGATTTGGTCGACACTGTTTTCAAATCGTGGCATTTTATAAAGTTTATTTTATGTTATGTTATAATTTTACAAATTGCTTATATTTATGGACAAGACAAGTTAGTTTCAAAATACAGTAACGAAAAAAAAGGTGTGAAATTTAAAAAAAAATCAGGTCTGTAAAAAAAGATTTTAAATGCTAAAATTTATAACTGTTGTTACTTAAGTAAAAAACAACAAAAGTACCATTGATTTAACTCAATTTCAGTTTAATTTGGTTTTAACAACGTGTTGGTGGCACAGTTTTACTCATTACTGAACGGATTTCGTAAACAGACTCGACGTCAATGTCATATCCGATTTTCCTTTTTTGAATTGTCACTGAGAACGTCAATTCAAAATATAGAATTTAATTTCCTTTGGTTTGGTGTTTTCGTTACAAAAGTATTTAAAATTGCTGTCATGAAATAATAAATTCATTGTTAAGAAAATGAGTCAACAAAAAGTGGGTTCGCCAGGACAGGCGTCAAAGACTCCTAGTGTTATTAGTGGTAAAAATTTAAGTGAAGACGATCAAAGTACGACGCCTGATTTTATTTACGGTGGTCCCTTTATTAAAGTAGAAAAACCTAGTCCATTTATAAATACATCTACACCAATCAATCTCCAGCTGCAAGGAACTTTTAAAAAGTATGTCGTTTTATTATGTTTACTAATGGCAGTAGTAGAAATTATAGAATATTCAAAATATTAGGTTATTTCTATAAGTAAGTAATAAGAAATCCTGGTAGTAGGTAGTTCTAATTTATTCAGTCCAGTTCCAGCTCAATTATATAGGATATTTTTATCTATGCAGAGGCTGGACTCACTATTTCATAAAATCTTCAATGAAAGTATAAAAAGTGTAACGGCCGCCATGTATAAGTGAGGTTTGTTTGTTTACAAACTTTACATTTCGATTTGGAACAAACTGCTGTCAGTAACTAATATTATTCACATTCTATTTAAATTGTTATATTCCCTGCCATTTTTCCACTATTTTTATGTGGGTTCGGCACAGTACAATCATAGCCCATACTGCAATAGGGTAGGGTCAGCCTGACGCCAGCCCTCCTTGGTCATGTATATGAAATATCAGTAGAGTAGTAAAATAATTTTAACCATTCCTAACCAAGTTTTAGCTTGGAATGGTTTACGACAATAGTTAAATAGCGGCACTCAGAGACATATTGTGCATGTATCATAGTCCATACCCATTAAATTTAAATAATTTGAAAATAACATTATATTAAACCCTTAACTTGCCTGATGTCTGCGTTGATAGATGAGGGATGCTTGTTGAACAAAAGAAAAAACTACTTTATCTAGTTTCTCTTATGTTTATTACATTAGTAGGTTTTATTTACTACATAAGATGGATCTTATACCTTTATAAGTTTATGATATTTCCTTTGTCATGTTATATTTTGTTTATGGTTGTAAATCTGCAATCAGTATTTTTTTACACTTTTAGCAGATGTTTTCTATTTTATCGCTTGTCATGTTATAAAAATACATAAACAAATATCTTATGTCGTATCAAATTGGTATAATTATTCATTATCATTTATTTTGCTAATTAAACATTTCTTATCAGTAATTTTCCACGCAACTATCAACTAATTATTCAATTATTACAATCTAATTAGATTAAGATGTAATTATGTATGATGTATGGATGTAGATGTGAGAGAGGTGTGTCAGGATTGCAACAAATAGTAATCTGTGATCTCTGTTTAACCCTCTGGCTTATGGCCATGAGCGCATATTTAAATTTTATTATATTAGTGTCGCACTGAAAGTTTTTAGCCCTGACCAGTTGGATGCAATGGCCGAAAATAATAATAATATTGTAGTATAAGATATCCCATAAGAAATGAATACCCTCATCTGTTATTTGATCAGGGATTATGTGTTAAATAATTTGTACATTGATAAATCACAAATAGCGGAGTTAAGTCTGGGGCCAACACTTAAGTCGTAAAAACATAATTAGATTGAACCCTTGCGTAACTCAGCTATTCTAGGGGTCTAGTTTGTGGTAAATCAAACTGAAGACTAACATTCTGTTGTATGTCACCATAAAATGTGATTTATGTTGATATGTACATATGATCTAGCTTCTTATAAAATAACAGATGAGGACATAAATTTCTTAAGCTGCATCTTTGACCAATATTTACGTTTAAAAAAGAAAGACATTTATACAGCTTGATACTAATATTAACATTGAAGGTGTTGGATCAATATTAAAATAAAACATTGGCAATTTGTATTTATATTTAAATTGTATCTAAGGTTTTTATGTTAAAATATAGTAAATTCTAGTATATAAGATATATTTTTAACATATTAGTCATAGCCCGGATAGCTCAGTCGGTAGAGCATTGGACTTTTAATCCAAGGGTCCAGGGTTCAAGTCCCTGTTCGGGCGGCACTTTTTTTTAGTTTTTCCATTCTGAGAAATCTTATCAAAAGTCCTTTATCGTGTCTGAGTTTACGAATTAGTAATTATTAGAAAAATATATTTTAGTTGAACTTTTGTAGGTTTTCAAGTATTCATTTTTTTAACCGTAAAAAAATTATACGATAATATGAAAAAAAACACGCCCGTGAACAAGAAGTGTAGGCAGTGACTATGGATTTCCATTTGGCGCAACAATTTTACTTTATCTCACGATTTCCATTCCCAGTCACGTCTACCATGGGTATTTCTGGAATCTTAATAAATGTGGGTTTCCACTGGCGTAAAATCGTTTTGCGATACAAGCTATCTATCTATCCTTAAAAAAAACCTGAAATTATATGTTTTGTGTGAATATTTTCAGTAGTGTAAATCCACGGTAACGTGTATTGCAAGATAAATATTTATTTTTTATATTTGTTACATTTTTTCCAGGAGTTTCGCATATTATTCCCTAAGGGACCGAATGCCTGTCATACTTACCAAAGTCATAGATTATTTATCGAGAGAAGGGAATAAAATCAAATCGGCGCATGGTGCGGTGAGATTTCTTGTTTTTTTTACGAACAAGCTAAGCCCCGCGGTTTCACCCGCCGAAATTATTTCTCCATACAAACTTTCATTGGAATTTTGGGGCATGAATTTGGAAAAATCAACCTCGCCGATATAATAACAAACTCTGTGCAAGTCTAGGCCTAGTAGTTTGGGCTGTTCATATATCTGTCAGTCAGTTTGTTATTTCATATCTATACATATAATAAAACTGTAACTGATCGCTGTCTGTACATGGAAGATATTAAAAAAAACTATTATTGGGGGCATTTATATACGCAATAAAGCCCAAAACAATGATTACTAGAATTTTGTCTGTTTGTCTGTGCGTTTGTTACCGCTAATCTCAGAAACGGCTTAACCGATTTGAATGCGGTTTTCACTGATGTATTGTGGTAGCTTCACTTAACATTTAGTGTTTGTTTTATCTCAACCGGTTTATAAATAAAAAAGTTATATTAATTTATAGAACCATGTCAAACATTTGTTCCATAATTTTATCTGTTCAGTTGAATAGGTTGAACTTTTAGTAATATATGTTATTAGTTATATTATAATCTTCAAAATGATGATGATTGAAAATTTGCAGGGCGGGCGAAACCGCGGGGCACAGCTAGTATACAATATAGTAACGACGGACTACCTCCGTCCGATATGGTTAAAAGTTCATTGTTTAGGTGATATTAATTTCAAGTAATGTTACTTTCTGTGCTGCAGAGTGATGACGACATCGTAGGGTTGATACAATACGTTACCAAGTTAAAGAATGACCTCATCACCAACAAGAAGTACGATCTCCTCACGGTCGACACACCTGAAGCTAAGAGATGGAACCAATGGATACAGAACTGTGACAGCCAGCATTACTTCACCAATGTCTGGGTGTTCACTGAATGCTACGTCTACAGGAGACTTAGAGAAGGTTGCGAGCTAAGGTAGGAAGTTTTCTGGACAACCTTAGCCGTTGAGAGAATGTAAAAGTATTTCGCGTGGTTTCTAGGGATCCATGTTCATGATCAACCAATTTTATGGAAGAAGGTGGAAATCGTGCTAGCGGTTCATCTCATGTTAAGTGACCGGTACCCATAGACATTCGCAGCAAGGAAAAGAGTCTGTGAGACTTCTTTAATGGATATTAATCTCCTCCATGTCCAATCCTTTTCCCCTTCCCATTCTATCTTTATTAGGAAAGGATGGGGAGGGGAAAAATACTAAAATTAGACTCGTACCTTACTCATCAGACGAAATGCAGAATACTTCTACTTCACGCCTGTCTTCTGTGAGGTCGTGGCATTACCGGTCGAGCCGACCTAGGCCTACAATGGATGTTGTTGCGGGCTCTACCTCTATTGGAACCTGGTCTCTACCAATGTCCTATCAATTCGTAAAATTCTAGAAGGTTGTATAAAGATAACAGTAATATAAGTAACGAATTTAGCTTGTCCTTCCTTCAAGAAACGAGCCTATCTCTTTCTTAAAGGCTGGCAACGCATCTGTAGTTCCTATGGTGTTGCGGGTGTCCATGGGCGTCGTCGAAAACAAACAGTGAATTAACGGTGAGTTGATTTCATATCGAGTCTTTTATCTTCCAGCAAAGGTTTACAAAACTTCGATCCGTTCGATGATCAGAAATTAAAAGCGTTCGAGAACAGCTTGGAGCCAATGTGCGTAGTGGCCGACAAGCTGGTCACCATGCTGCCGCCGAGTGACAAGGATAAACGGAAGGCGGACTTTTCCGCATTGTTGAAGGTATAGATATCCTAGCGACTCGCGCACGCGTCGTATTATAGTACTGTTTTACAGTCGGTGCAAACGAGCAAGCTGTTCACCCGATTTCTAGTGATTGCTACCCATAGACTCGCCGGTCTAGCTTTACTGTAATTTATGACGCAGTATTCTAGCAGTGATAGAGCCCGCAACAACAGTTGAATACTGCGAAGATGACAGCTTTGGTTAAACGATCTATAAAAACGTTACAGATTTGTCTATGGGCGAACAAGTGCGACCTGTCGTTGTCTATGGGCGAGCAGGTGTCGTTGAAGTCTGTCGATGGAAAGGTCGAGAAGCAATCCAGTGTAATGTCAATGTCCGTGTTGGATCCATTCAAAATGATTCTGGACTTGAAGGACAAGGTAATCATTTTATTATAATTATTAAATATACAGATTATAAAACATCTGTTTGTATATCTGTCTTGTATCTACAAGCGGCTGTAGAAAGCGCTTAAACCGAACATGCTTGTGGATTTGTTAAAAAAATAAGCGTTTTTAGTCTATCCGAACCGATTTTTCTTTATTTTTGATTATTATACCTGTATGAGCACTACTGTCTAAAGCCATCGTTGTCTTATCACCCTTAACTTTAGAAAAGTAAATTAAAGGCCGGTTTGTTCAAAATATAAAAAATAAACAGATAAATTCTCATTTCGCTAACAAAAATTTCTCTTAATTCGTAAAATTTGCTTTTTTTTGTTGTAATCGGTAAAACCGGTTTGCGGTTTGACGATTCCCATCCCTAATTAGGTTCGTTGCTTTGTCAGCTGTCAATATGTGATTATATATTGACAGCTGTCAGCTGCCACTGTAGATGTCAGCAAAATTTAAAATGTACATAATTAGAAGTAATATTGCATATAATTATTTCAGGTGTTAGTTGATGATTCTGGTAAAATATGCGATCAAGTTATTGCAAAAACGGAGGCTATGGCGAAAGCTATTGCTGGGGTAAGTGCTGAAAACATTAGTTGCTTTTATTTATAGATTAACGCCATCTATGCAAGATTGTAAGTAACTTTTTTGATATCTTACCACTATGGAGGTCCAGAGGTTCACAAAGAACCGTTCTTTATGACTCTGGTTTTTATTCGAGATTGGTATAATAATTTTGTATCTATACTAGCGATCTGCCCCGGCTTCGCAAGGGTAGTTTCTCCATAAAAACTTTCATCCTATATGGTATATCAATCAGTCAGTTTATTTATTTTACGTATTGATATGATATCTGTCTGTCTGTCGTGCAATAACTATCAATCGAATGAGTACATTTTTAATAGGTTTTCTTCGGCTTTTAGCTGTTCTTAGCTATTATATTTACAAAATGGACTTGTGCGTCCCGATGTCTCACTTTCTACCCAAAACTACACATCACAGAGCAATTGTAATTGTGGTTGGTAGTTTCAATGTGTCACTATGCTGGTTGCATGTGGATGGTTGAAGGGGTGTAATAAATAAAAACCCTTTGTGTTATATTTTTTGAATTTCACAACGTGTTGAAATTCTCTGTGAATAAATTTAAATGTTGCCCGTGGTGATATTGCAGAATACGACGTTTAAATATCAATGCAGCTGTCATCGACTGGCAACCCAGTTCGGGATGCCGCGGTGCCCTGACAAGGTTTTATGTTCTGTACCTTGTAGACCAACATACTTATATGTAGCGTGTAATTATATGAAGTAGATATTTTAGTTTTTTATTAGAGAATGTCACTTTTAGGTTAAAATTATGTAAATTCTTGTAATGTAATTGTAATTGCTTTGGGGTAAATCAGTCAAAGTCGGGATATATATCGCACTCGCTATGCGACCAATCTGGTTCTTATAAGTTTATCTCTTTCTTATTCTCTCAGGAACCCGAACCTAAACCGGCACCAGAGAATGAAGGGGAAGAGGCTCAAGAGGAACCTCCCAAGATACCGTGTCCAGCGAAGATGGTCGTACCGGAAGTTGTCACGTTTGGTAATTACAATTGTTTTCGAAGTCTGAACTCCCACAAAGGAGTTGGTTTTATATTTTTAAACGAGCAATTCTTGTATACAATCTGAATCTCGGACACTGATTCAACGATCTTCATGAAATTTAGTATTATGTAATCCCAAGCAAGCAGCAGTCGAGCAGTTTAGGCTACAGGATTCCACAATGAACAGTTTTAACAGTGGTAGAGGCTGCAACAACATAAGCCGGTCCACCCGTGAAATACCACGACATCACAGAAGATAGGCGTCAAGTTGAAGTATTTCTTAGTTTCTGTTTAGTGAGGTACCGGAGGCTCAGTTTCAGTCCTCTTGCTCTTGCTTGCCTCTTTCTATTAAGGGAGGGATGGGAAGGGGAAGAAGATTAGACAGGGTTGGGATGAATTGTAACAAGAAATAACCGTTTCGTTGTCGATCCTCTGTTCATTAAAGGTAGGCAACGCATCTGCAACTCAGTTGTTGATGTCTATGGGTAGCTGTCACTTGTCAGGTGACCCGCTTGCTCGTTTAAACCCTGGATCGTCTAACAACATATTTGTCTTTCAGATATTGTGTGTGACAACTCTGGCTATGAATTGTTCTCGGATTTGTGTTTTGCGCACTTTTTAATATCACAGGAAATTGTCAAAAAGGTAATAGTGTTTCTTTTAAATGTAAATCGTTATTAAGATTCGGTATAATAACATTTTAACCCTCATCTGGCTCATGTACATCGACATACTTTAAAACTTAACAGTGTTGGCACTAGATTTATCTCGGTACATACTAGTCTTCATCAAATAACAGATGTGGGTGTATTTTTTTTATGAACCTATCTTAGACTAAATGGTATTTTTTCCCTAGAATGCAAGAATACGCTGATCGAATATCGAATGGCGGATATTTATAAATTTACCTTGTTTCGTAGCAAGATGTGATTGTTGTAAACAAACAAACGTCATTATATGGCGGCCATTACACTTATACTTTCATCGGAGTTTTTCTAATTCTGTAGAAACCGTGAGATAAAGTGAAGTGTAATTATGTCATATGGATAAGTAATGTAATAGGGTAATGTGAGAAAAAGTTGTTTATCGTAAATATTTAGGAATTTACGAATTCTAACGTAAAATACTTTTGTTTACAAAAATCACATCTCGCTGTGAAACAAAGTATACATTGTTTTTTCAGTATAGAAAAAAAAATCTGGTTTTTAATTGAATTTTAAAAATGTATTTCACATTGTTCACGTAATATTTTATATTGTTTCATTTTTAATTAGCTAATAAAGTAAACGGTGAAGGGAAACATCGTGAGGAAACCGGCATGTTCTTAGAACTACCAAATTCAAAGACATGTGACATCCACCAACCCGCACTGGGCCAGCGTGGTGGATTACGGCTCATTCCCTCTCTCGGAGAGTAGGCCTGTGTCCCTGCAGTGGGGAAACATAGTAAAAAGGCTGACTTTTTAATATGTAAACGTGTTCCAGGTTCGATTTCACGTGAAAAAAATTCCATGGTTTGTTTCTGACGTCACTCCGGTTGACTTTAAGTGAGTATACACTAGTCGTGTCTCGCGGTTTCCCCCCACAGCATAGCGTAATGTTGTAGAGATATGTTGAAATTTTGAATATTCCTAAATAATTGCGCTGTCAAAAGCAAAGCAAAATTTTGGTCCTCTTCCCCTATTTTCAAAGGATGGGGCAAGTCTTTTTTTCCGACAGGGAAAATACGTTACACATACCACCGCATCGTGGGGACAGTGCGCTGGCGATGTGGGACTCTCCTGTCCGAAGGGAGAGGCATACCCTCTAACACCTCCTGACCACCTGTCGGTGGTCCTCTCTGTTTCTTGCGGATGCCACGGGCGCACACACGGCGACATCCGCAAGCTGGCCCCGGCTTCAACTGCTGGGGCGTATGGACGCATACGCGTCACGACGCGCCAAGAATGAGGAGACTGACCACTTGGGGACTAAGCGGTTGGTCCCTAGATGTGTAGGCTGTTAATGCCGGCAGGGAATATGGGGCAAGTCATCTGGTAACTTTTTACAGATGCTCATGGGTAGCGGGCAATTAATCGAGTTAACCGCTTGCTCATTTTAAAAAGAATTAATACGAAAATACTTTTAATATTCCAGAAAAACGCTAGAAATGTGCGCCAACGCGAACTACCGCCGAGAAATACCGCAAGAAGCTAATGCAGGTGAAAAGTGATTCTTGAAAATCCATTCCGATTAAGACATTTCATGGAACGTTCGACAAGCCAATTGAATAGTGGTACAGCAACAACTTACATCCGTTGCGCGAATGTGGCGACTCGACCGGTGAAATGCCACGACCTCACAGAAGACAAGCGTCAAGTAGAAGTGCTCTGCGAAGAAAAGTGTGGGAAGAGGAAAAGGATTTGACAGGGGATGAGGGGAAAATTGGCAGCTCTCTACGACTTCAGGAAGTACCTAAACCGCAAAATCGGCGTATTTCAAATGTCGATTAAACTGATACAACGAAAGCTAGAAAATTGATGATATAAAGCTGAAGTTATACCTTCCAGATACTCCCGAAGGAGAGCCCGCTGACAGCCCGCCGCCTCTGTCGGTGAGCGCCGACAGCTTGAGACAACTCGGAGGTACTTGGATGCAGTTCTTCGAAGAGGGAACCTTCGTTGTCATGGTAAGAATTCAAACACGTTGTACCTTCAAAATTTAAAGCAAGAAGGTTGGATATCCGTAACTTTGGACAGTAGCCGATGTATGTGATATCCGTAACTCTGTAAAGTTGCGTATATATGATTTCCGTTTACTCGGCACGTGTAATCAAGCCTTTAGATCTAAAATATAGGATGTCTTAAAATTATTTTTATACACAAAGCTTCTATTCTTACAGGTATATTCTTTACGTGGTGCTCTTTTGTATACACAAAAAAATACATTGCTTTGTGATGAACTCATGTACCTATTCGAAATTAACCAAAGTCAATCTGGTACCCATTCGAGATGTACCCATGTACCTGACATTTGGTTCAATACGTCAACCTATCCACTTCCAGTGCGACGACTTCTGGACGTCTCCGGTCGTGTACAAGGACATGAAGGCGCAGGCCTACCAGCTGTACCGCAAGCTGCAGCTGACCGCGGCCGTCATGTTCAAGGGCGACCTCAACTACCGCAAGCTACTCGGCGAGAGGAACTGCGTGCCAACACTAGGCTTTGAACAAGCGCTGCAAGGTGTGTTACTTATAAACTAACCTAATGTAAGACGTAACCAAACCTAACCTTTTTACCGACAGGGAAAATGTGTTACGCATACCACCGCACCGTGGGGACATTGCGGTGGTGATGTGGGACTCTCCGAAGGGAGAGGCATACCCACTAAAACCCTGTCGGTGGTCCTCTCTGCTTTTTGCAGATGCCACGTGCGGACTGTTGTGTTTCAACGCCACATCCGCAAGCTGGCCCTGGCTTCGACTACCGGGGCCTCCGCGCCAAGGAGTGGGGGACCGAACCACTTAGTGCCCCCCTAGGCGAGTGGGTTGTTAATGCCAGCAGGGAATCCCCATTCGAGCGAGGGCGGCAGCCTAACACTTAACCTTCCTTATAGATTCACTTAACTAGACTGACCCAATTATTTAAATACCACGACTTCAAAGAATGAACTCGTATCTACATGTCTATGTAACGGAAATGTTACGATGTAGGATAAGAAACGGAAAAAGATAAGACCTGTTTATTAAACTGTTGTAATTTCCACTTAGGATTTAATCCTGCGCCTATAATAGCGGTGCGCACGGTGAAGGCGGACCTCATCTGCGGCCTGCCCAAAGGAAAGTTCGAGCAGCTGCACAAGATCGATGAAAAGTGGATGGAGAAGGGAGATTATGGGTAAAGTAGACAAAGTAACGTGATCCGAGTGTCAACTAAAGCTGGCACCTTCACATGTTGCGCTTGTAGCGTCTGGGAATAAGCGTGACGTCACACTGCAACATTAGTGTCCGTCTCTCTCGCACGCGCTCAAGCTTATCAGTATGAAAGAGATAGTTGTTTTGTTTTTCTGGTCTTTATAAATACACATTGGTGTTTTTTTGCATTTGATTTCATTGAAGATTCTCACCAGAAGCAATATTATATATTTTTTTAAATGTATTCACAACACATCCAAAACCTTACATAAACCAGAGTATACTGAATATCTTAAAATGTAATTTTTAATAAAACTAATTTAATTTGAAACATACTGTATAGTGACATTGCATCAGTATGAGTACTTTGAATATGACAGCTTTAGTTTTAGGGTAAGCATAAGACTATTTTTAAATAGTAAATTCAAGGAGTTAAATTGCGGTTCAGCGTAAATTCCACGTTCTGAAGTGAAATGGATTCAAGCCACGTCCAGGTCAACGCAGCGTAGGTAGAACTCCCACACGATGGACCGGTGATCTGGTTAAAGTTGCGGGAGGCTTACGTCTAGCAGTAGAGAAATATCAGCCAATGTTTATTTACCGTATTTATAGTATTGACTATTGCCTAATATTTGCTACATATAATGTAGATATACAGGCGGTTACAAAAATATTAGTGGATAAAATCTTGTGACCGTATTTTAGAGCATCCTGTTAACTATTAAATAATGTTTCTTCCACAAAAACATGTTTCGAAAAAATCTACTAAAGACTTCTCGAGATATTTGTAAAAAATCAAAATTAGTAAATTCCCGTCTTCCTGTATACCCGTCATTTTCGGACATGCTGTATATTGTCTGATATTTGATTTACCTTTAAGGAATATTACAGGATTTAAATACATAATAATATGTCACAGAGTCATCCAATACTGTGGGAAGGCAGAACCCTTGAAGCCTTCGGACCGGCCGTGCGAGGACTACGGCGACGAGTGCCGCGGCGTCGTGTGTCCGCAGCAACCTACCGATATTGTCACCTAACACCCCCGTGAGTATATTATATACACTTCGTAATTGTAAATAAAAATGAATACCTGTCATTACAAACATCTATTTTGTTACAGACGCTGGGAACCCATTTTTTGTTGCTAGCAACACCAATCATCAAATTCGTTAAGCACGCCGATTTAATTTGGCTAATTTTGTAAATAAATATTATATGTTGTTTGTGTTTTGTTTATTTTAAATTAACCTACATTTAAATGGAAAAATGACATTTTAAAGAACTGACAGTTGCTAAGAACGAATGTATGGGGATGTAGACTGTTTTTATGATTCTTAAATATCACGCCATCTAGTTTGTCATTGGTAGAGTCCGCAACAACAACATCTGTTGCACGAATGGGCTGGCTCGACCGGTGAAATACCACGATCTCACAGAAGACAGGCGTAGAGTATTCTGCGTTTCGTCTGATGAGTGAGGTGCCGGAGGCCTAATTCTGGTTCTCTTCCCCTTCCCAACCTTTTCTTATAAGGAAGGGATGGGAAGGGGAAGAAAACATGACAGTGGAGGGGATGTCTAGAATTTGGAAATAACCATTTTCTGTTTGTCCCCTCCTCCGTCCATTAAAGGTGGGCAGCGCATCTGTAACTCATTAGTTAGTTGCGGATGTCTATGGGTAGCGATCACTTGACGTCGGGTGAACCGCTTGCTCGTTTGCCACCTAGTACTATAAAAAAAAAATCTAGTTCAATCCCTTAGAAGTATAGTCAAAAAGAAAGCTATGCAGCTTAGGAAGAATGTCACTAGATGGCATTGTAGTTGAATGATGCCATTGAATCCGCAATTATGTGCTTGGTGCTTGTTCCATAAAAGTTTGAATAGTACACATTTTTATCACTAGATGGCGCGAGTGTATTCTAATATGCTTTATTACTGTAATTATTTCCATATTTTTAACAATTTGCGTGTTGTCGCCGAGCGAGATGTAGTAAAAAATGCAGAATGTCAATATAAAAACAATCACGATTTGGTATTTTCTTGATCGGTACAACCTCTTCATTGCCGCTGATATCTGCGGACAAACACTTATCATATTTTTATATCGAATACACTAGCGCTTGACCCATCTGATGTTAAGTGAAGGTGGTCGGAAGTACGCACTAGTTTAGTAACGGTCTATTCACTCATCTCTTGAAGGTACCCACAGTTGAACGGAAACACTGACGCCGGCAACTTGTTCCAATCTTTTGCTGTACTCACGATGAACGTAGATTCGAATCGATTAGTTAGAGCGGGCAGTTTATTTACTACAAAAGTACGGAGACCAGCCAGTGTCATATATATACCATTGTCATAAGATTAGAAGACATTACATCGGCGACTGTGTCACAGATCCGTTGCCTTTTTTTAGGAACGAGGATGAGTGATTAGGAAATAGAAGAATGGATGGCGTTTGGCAGAAGTATTGAGACTTACCCACTTTAAACAGTGGTAGAGCCCTTAACAACATCTGTTGCACGAATGGGCCGGCTCGACCGGTGAAATACCACGACGTCACAGAAGACAGGCGTGAAGTAGAAGTATTCTGCGTTTCGTCTGATGAGTGACGTGCCGGAGGCCTAATAGTAGTCCTCTTCCCCCTCCTACCCTTTTCTAATAAGGAAAGGATGGGAAGAGGAAGAGGATTTGACGGATGAGGAGGGGATGGACAGGGAATGGAAATATCCTTTTTTCTGTTTGTCCCCTCCTTCGTCCATGAAGGTCGGCAACGCATCTGCAACTCATTAGCTTGTTGCGGATGCCTATGGGTAGCGGTACTTATTTCCAGGGGCCGCTTGCTCGTTTGCCACTTTGTAATATAAAAAAAAAAAAACTAGCTGGCTCAGAAAGTTTAGCTCCGTTATA
Source organism: Papilio elwesi (assembly GCA_029849275.1). Lineage (NCBI taxonomy): Eukaryota > Metazoa > Arthropoda > Insecta > Lepidoptera > Papilionidae > Papilio > Papilio elwesi. Next base: position 5,834,918 of record CM056713.1, read on the forward strand.
ATTAATTATTTTACTACTTAAGGCAACCTTTAATGCGCTGGAACCTTTACAAATTTACATCAACGTGACGTCATTCGTAACGAAAAAGTACGGCTAACAAAATAGTGAATTTAATATTATCATGGATTTAATATTGTCAATATTATGGGAAGTTAATACATAGTATATCACAGTAGTATAATACATTATAATCCTAGAGATATATTTAAAAAATCCAATATTAAATGTTTTCTTAAATTGGCAATTGTGTTTTTATCATACGATGTTGATTCCTGCGCTTTGATGAAGAATGTGTACCCGCTTGGTGAGCAAATTAATATTTTTAATATCACATCAGTTCTAGTTAGGATTATTTTAAACTCACTCTCGAATTCAAAATCACGGACGTGTTTAATCGTTACATTTATTTGTGTGAGATTTATCGTATTTAAATAATTATTTCACGAACAGAATTGCAACCTTACTCATTATTAAGCAAAGATGACCGCAACAGCAGCAAGAAACAAGATAGTGTTGCTAACGGTGCTGAGTAGATGTTGCAAAATTACTTCAACAAAATTGGCGACCAGTCGCATTAGCAATTTGCGGGGATAATATATGACATACAAAGAAAATTCAGAACCGCTATCAATAATTTAGCAAATCATGATCTAATTTTACGAATCCGTCATATTGTTTCATTACGCACATTTTAAATGTCGTATATTTATCATTTCTTTCACCAGAAACATGTTTTTAAGTACATTTATCACTACATTCGTATTGTTAATCTTCAAAGCACGGTATTGGGCTTTCGCTGAGTTTGATAATCAAATCTTTAGCGGCATAAATCGGTTCATTCGCTTTGTTAAACGTTAAACCTTTCAGATAATTCATATCCGAAACTCTATCCAACGCAAATTTATATTTATTGTACACGTAAGCACCAGTTCTACTGCAAACGTAAGCTTTCGTATGAATATCCGTAGATATAACATCAACAAAAATCTTCTCATGTATATTAATAGCTCTTGTGCCCAGTTTCACTCTAAATAACGTGTTATTTCTAACGAAAAACATGTTATTATCGTTGTCAACTGTTAAATCATCAACTTTAACACCCTGTAGTTCTTGAACAACCTTCCCAAATCCGTCTTCAAATATAAACGTGTCACCATTTTTATTGATAAAGTATAACACATCTTTATAATGTAAATCAATTATATTATCTTGTATAGGTAACCTTTCTAACTGCTTCATGTCATTTATTTTGTAGAGTCCATTTTGACTTCCGACGTATACTCTGTTGAGTTTCTGATCGATTGCTATGGATGTGGCATTTTTAATGCCGTCAATAACTTTAGTCTCCTTCGTATCCATATTAATATAACCAACAAGTCTGTTTGGTATCGTAGTTAATTCTTCAAATGTAAAATACAAGATGTCGTCATTCCTATTAAGTATCAAGCTGTCTATTTTATTGACACCTTCCTTAATTAAATGAAGATTGTAATATTTCTCACCGAAGTCGATGCCGTGGCATCTCTTGTCCGCTTTTGAAGATGCGACCATCAATACAATTAATAACAAACTCTTCATCATCTGAAACAAGTAAATTCAATTAATCGAGACGTTATTCATATAACATTTTAACTTTAAAGCCTACGGTGGTCGCTGTCAGACTGACAGCCAAAGAGTATATAGACTACAGAATGCAAATTTGCTTAATAAAAACTTGAGTACCCGCCGTCCGACATTCCGCCACCTCTGCCTGCTGGCCGTTAATCGAGCATATTCACCCACCGCAGCCTTAACTTGATCCATCTCATCTCCAGGGATCTCTTGCAGGACGAGACGCTGTTGTTGAGTGGATTGGCTCTTTGATGCCAAGCCCATCAAGAATGGTGGCGTTTGTTCGGAATTCGGTCCAGGAGACCCGAGCATTTTCCTCCAACACCACATCTCCATCTTACCATATAAAAATCTCGTGTCACGATGTTTGTCTGGAATAAACTCCAAAACTACTAAACCGATAACTTTAGCTCACATCACCTTATAACTTAACAATATTTCCGATGAAATTATAAAAACTGTAATGTCCGCCATGTTTGGTATGTGACATTTGTTTATTTACAAAACTTTGCTTGGAACAAACTCATCTGAGTATTATCGTAGTAGGCTCTTGGGCTCTATTATTTTTACGATCTCATTGTTTAGTGAGAGAGACAAACTAATACTTGAAGGCGATGCGTTAGAAAGAGAGATCGAACCATCATGAATCTATCGAGGTCATAGCGTCAGCTTTCAATTCATTAGTGACGTAATGTAGTTTCCCAATTTTATGAATGCTTCAATACGGCGTAGTGAAATAAGTTACGATTAATAAATAACTCTTTTAATATGTCATATTATTTCTATGCGTATATTTTTAAATCTCGTAATAAAGAAAAATAACATTTGCATGTTGGTATCACATAGCTTCATCTTTGTCATATTTAAATACTTTTGGCAATCTCTATTTAATAATATAATATTTTTGTAAACAATAAATACATTTATTTCTATTATCTTTATACCTTTAACGTTTCAGGACTTTATCTGTAATTATGGTCTTCATAAAGCTTTAAAAAAACTTCCGAAATGTAAATTAAAATTAGTTTTTGTCAAACATTAGCGACCAAAGCTTGATCACGTGATGTGGTCGAAAGATGGTATGAATTAGTTTAGCAACAGCCTATTCACTCATCTCTTGAAGATACCCACGTCATAATCGGACGGAAGCACTAACAGTGGCAACTTATTCCATACCTTTGCTGTATGCACGATAAACTTCGATATCCACAATAAAAGGGTGGAGACCAGTTGTCTGTCCAAACGTCATATGGTAAAATGGAGATGGTGGGAGTAATGAATTAGTGGTTTTATAATAATACTCACCGTTGATTTATTTGACAATGTCTTGTAAATCAATATTGACACCACATCGTGCGTGCGATCGATACAAAAACACATGGACGTATGGCCACAACCTCACAACTCACAATACGTTGTTGTTGTTACGCTAGTACGGAACAGGGTCAATTCTTTATCGCTTAAGATACTAATGCGTCAAATTAAAATGTCTTATGTTGTATGTAATATATTAATAAGTTAGTATTATAAATGGAAATATAACTTGATAGTTCACAACAACATTGGCTGTCCGCCTTGGCTTCGCACGGGTAGTTTCATCCCCTACTTTAGAACTTTAGGGGATGAGCTTAACAAAACCCTTTCATAGTGCCCGCCGAAATGTCTGTGCAAAATTTGTCTAGGCCCATTAGTGGGCTGTGAGATGATAAATCAGTCCGTTCGTTAATTTTTTCTTCTATGTACACATATTTTATTTATTATTCAAAATAGCTGCAGATAAAAAAAAACCTCTTTCGGTCCACAAACCTAGATGAGATTTGTATGGACCCTGCGCATTCTCAGTCGTTTATGTGGATTTTACATAACAATATAGTACAATAAGTTTTTTTATAGATACAGATTATAGCCGCACACTTGTCTACTGCCAATACTTATTTTAAATGGTACAGTCAGCAGAAATAATACATATGCGTTATATTACATTAAATAAAATGAATAAACATGTATCCGATCCAAAAAGGGTAGGCAGATCTTACTGATTTCCATTTGTGTATATCTTATAGTTTATTGGTAAAATATGATTTTAATTTAGACTTTATTTTTTTTTAGATTCTCTAAGAATTTGTGGAATTTCATTTATTAGTGTTGGTATTGTTGCGCAGTACTTTTACCATAATAAAAAAATATTCACAGAGTAAATAGTTTATTTTCCGTAGTACTTAGAGTAGGTAACGATCTTTTTACTGATGGGTTTATGTATTTCGTTGTTAAAGAATTGTTCAACTGTAATTGTGTATTTTATTTTCTCATCTATCTACTGACAGTTGCGCTTGTATATTTTGAAGTTATATTATTTTAGTATCCTTTAGTTTAGACTACAATATATAAATCGCAAAGGCTTACTTCACGAAAAACAAGACATCCAATTCACATGTTACTAAAACTATACGGCGTTTATTTCGATAATATGGCTTAAATCAACTCTTAAATGTCTGACAGACACTAAACCAATCGTCAGGCAAGTATTGTGTCTCTTTCTTTTGTTGTCTCTTTCTCTTAGAGTGGGTTTTCACTGGCATAATATCGTGAATCGTGTTTCAAGTGTTCTCTCTATCTTTCTCTTTGAAAAAAACTGAGACGACAATAATTTTTATGTGATTTTTTTAGTCTGTGTAAGCCCAAGGTTAATTTTATTATTCCGTGTAGTAAAACAAAGTAATTTTGAAGTTTATTTCATTTAGTTAATTCATTTGCATGATTTAGTTAATGAATGACGGTTAACGGTCCGAATCATAGTTTTCTTCGTACAATTTCCACAATTATTCCAAGTTACCAATTATAAGGAATTATTAATTGCTATATGCTTGCAAGAATTTCATTAGCGAGTTATGAAATAACTAGCTGATAAAAATTAAATAGCTTTTAGCTAGTCGTTGTCGTTTTATCGCTCATAGTTCACATACTAACCAAATGGAATATTTTTTTTTATGACAGAAGGTGTCAACCTACTTCAAGTGACTGCCGCCTGCATGACGGGCGTTCTGAAACAAGTTAATGAGTTGCAGATGCGTTGCCTACATTTAATGGACAGAGAAGTATCCCACACAGAAAAATTATACTTCCTTTTCCAATTTATCCCCTCCCCGGTCCCCTTCTCATCGGTTTCTAATAAAGGAGAAATAGGAATAAAATTAGGCCTCTAGTACCTCACTCATCAGACGAAACGTAAAATACTTTTAGAATTTGGCAGCCCAATTATTATTGAACGTTATAGGCTAATAAAATCACGCTGCGACTCTTAGGAGGCGAGTAAAATGAAAAGAAACGCAGCGGGTGAATCTGTGGTGGCGTCAACATCAATTAACAAAGGCATCAATATTTTAATATTTCATGTTGTAACTATTTATGTGTATATAAGACTTAGTTTTAATTGGTATCCGTAAACAATCTGGTAAAATATAATGATATTTTATACTACAACTGCAATACACATCCCTTCCCTAATAATATTTTAAATGTGAATGTAAGTTTGTTTGTTACGCTTTCACGCGAAAACTACTCAACCGATCATCATGAAACTTTGTACACATATTCTTGGAGGTATTAGAAGTAACATAGGATACTTTTTATGAAAAAATAGTATATAAAAGCGAAGTGTGTATGTTCCTATAGACCTATAGACTCTGAAACGGCTGGATCCAGTTCAATGAAATTTACAGGAATTGTCCAGATTGGCACATTCCTGTGTTTGGTAGCAATCGGATCAACATAATTAGTGGAACCTGAGCAAAGCCGGGGCACGACAGTAGTACAAAATAATTGTCCCAAAGACAGTGACAGCACCATTCACCCGTGTCAAATGGTGTAAAAAGGATAGCGTATTTAAAATAATAAGACAAGAGAAGACAATCAAAGTTTTAAAATTATATTAACGTTTGACAACCCATTTATTACGGAAGGCTATTTGACACCAAGCTAGACTTATTATTTAATACCAATTATTGTGGTTCTTCAAGTAGGTAACATTATTTTATTTAGAACGTGTAAAACTGCGGCACAGAGCTGGTACTTCAATAATTTTAAATCGAAAACAATTACAGAGACTTGACTTAGTATATACTTTGATATTAAACTTGATCTTGAACTATAACCTCCGATATCTAGAAGACGCAAATAACGCTAGTTCCTAGCAGATATGGGAAACTACCACGTATCTACAAATTTTAATACCATAAAACTAAAGTGTGTCTTCGTGGCGCGGTGTGTGAAGTGAGACAGACACAGACTTTAAAATGCCAAAAAAATATTTCCTACACAGAACTGAGTACAAGTTAGCAACTAACAACACCAACCGTGGGTTACCACTGCCGAAAGCTTTTACATATTGTGATCTCATGGGAGAACGTGGCAAACGAGCAAGACTGTGACCTGACTTGGTTTTAAGTGACCGCTACCCATTGACATTATACATTATAACTTATTAACATTATAGAAGGTTTTGCTTAAAGTTACAATAATAGTGTGTTTAATTGTATGTTATTTTTATGTAAGCACAGAATAAGCCAATTCGCAAAAATGAAATTATAAAAACATAAATTATACATGACAAACATCTGTATTTTTTATGCTATGGCAATAACTGCTTTGACATTTATGAACGCGACCTAAACTTAACTATATTTTTTTATTACTTTTAAAATATGGCAGTAGTTCGGTTTCTGTTGTCATACTGATTGTGCGTTGTTTTCTACTTACACATTCGACCTTTTTTATTTTGTATTTTGTAAGGCGGCTATTTGTTTTGCGAGTGCTTGTGCTTCAGTGCGGTTTGCGGAAAAATTCCATTATCATGTGAGTATTTTTAACATTAAAAAGTAATTTATTAATTCTTAGTTTCCGTTTAAAGTTTCCTTTTATACCCAAAAAAGTATCGATCAATTATTAAAAAAAAATGTTTGTGTGAATAAAAATGAAATGAATTAATAAGGTATTTTATAAGTTTTAAAGGTATTTATTGTAACATCGAACTGTGCTTTTATTTTGTATTTTTTAATTAAGTCTTCAACCTGATGTACGGTCCATATAATTTTAATATTGATTTAAATTGTCACGGTATGGAGCAATATTAAATCATGGAAGATGGACTGGCATTAATCAATAGAGTCACACATTATTTTTGTATTTTTTTATAAAACATAATTTTATATTGATCTGTTTATCATATTGTTCTCCATTTCTTTCTAATAAATTAATGTGTTCCCTGGACTTTTCATTTTGCTACGAGATAAAAAAATAAATACGTAATTATTACAATAATTTACAATTTAACTTATGCTTAGACTAAATATATTATATATCTCATTTTTATTCAACTTTGCTATAGTTTTCGTAATAAAAAAGCTGCCAATCCACTTATTATTATCAATATAAAAGGCAGGGGTGGACTGTGAATTTGTGGGGGTCATGGGATAGTAAGTACCTTTGGAAAAAACAACAAGATCTTTAATTTGTACCAGTTTAGAATATAATCAGACAACGAAAACTAAAACATATTCAAATTATCATGTCAACTTAACATTCTATTTTTCATCCTTGATTAACAGTGGCCCACTGGGTCCTGCAGCCCAATAAAAGGAAAGTCAAGATGGGTGGATGGAGTTACTACTACCCCAAAGAACGAGAAAAGACGCCTCCTACTACTATAGAGGGCTTCTTTAGTGATCTCTAGTGATCCCAAAATTAAACAAGTGTTTATTGAAAAAGCTATGACCTGTGAGCACCGCCACAGCTGAGTAAAAGATGGGAAAGACATTGGTTTTCTAGCTCCTATCTCTCTGAACAAACTGCAAAATAATAAATAACCTGGGCCTGCGCGAATTAGGATGACCATGAAGTTTTTAACTCTCTTTCTGTTTAGACTTTGTAAATCCGACCTAATCATAGCATGTTGAATTTGCAGTCTGATAATAAATCAAACTAGGCTGTATGGATATCAATCCTTTGTCTCTTGGCATTCCCAATTTAAAAAACAACATGCTTATGTTTTTCTTTAGTGAATTTAGCATTTTTGTAAAATGTACAGTACAGCTTGAAACTCACCAACTAGATTTACCATTTAAGCACCAATCTGAAAATGCAGTTGGATTTTGAACCAATAATATTTTTTTTAAATTATTATTATTAGCACTTGACCACAATCTTCTGATGTTAAGTGGCAAGACCTTATAAATTAATTTAACAGTCTGTACTATTATATATACTCTTGAAGGTACTCATAGCATAATTGAACGTACACTGATGGTGTCAACTTATTTCAATCCTTTACTGCAAATGTATGGATATTTCATCATGTAAAAGTGACATTCACGTTTAAATGATATTTGCATTTTAAATAACCTTTGTTATGAGAAAGTTAGCTATGGATAAAGAGACAATAATAAATTATTCAATAACATTGCATGTAAATTGGTTTCGGTGTCACAACTCTACAATAAACAATGTAGATGTCCTAGCTATTGCCCGTGGCTATGCACACATTCATTTCTTATTTTCCACACTGGAGATTTTTGTGAGATTATTCCACATATAATAACTTTTTATTATACATGAGTCAAAAAGTGGTTGTTAAAACATTAACATAACTACCGATATTGTAAATGCAGGTTTTATGTATGTTTTTATACTATGAACTCAAGTATCTCATCGGCAAGTTATATTTTCGGGATAAAAGGTGTTCCATGTAATTTTCTGCACCCCTCACAATGGTGTGTGTAAAATTAAAATGATGATTAGTTAAGGAGTTAGCGTAACAAACAAACTCACATTCATTTATTTAGTTACGATTCATGACATAACTTACGTCTTGGATTTTTTGCTTAGTCTTTGTAATAAGAATTTGTAAGGAATTGTCAGTTATAAGCAGTAGACTCAATGTAACTGGGACATTGTCATATTTTCATCACAAATCACACAAAAAATACATAACTAATTTGGGTGAATTTAGCTAATGAGTTGGACCTAGCCACAGTATAAATATGGACAGTACGGGAACTAAGCCTAGTATAAATACCTTCCATTGAAGCAATAGGGTTGTAACTATTAATATTTTTAATATTGCAACATTTTTATTCTATAGACTAACTATTAGACGTAATAAGTAGATCGAATTGAAATAATTTACAAATACAATTTAAATAGGAATTTAGAAGTTTGGCAAAATTTTATAGTTATTGCAGCCGCCATCTTGGATTTACGGACTTAATTAAATAACGAAAATTAACAAATAAATCATTCTTACCTTTCAAAATCAGCAGTAACTTTAAAATACGATATCTCCAGTTTTTATGAAGCCGCAATACTCCATCCGTCTTGACGCGGCACTCGCTACGGACAGCACCGCGGGAACCGCTTAGGGGTCGTGTCGATGGGCATGTTTGTAGGCAGTTTCTGTACTGTTCTTTATATTTATACTGTGACCTAGCCAACATAGGACATAGGTTATTATTCAGAAAAATAAAATTTCAAGGCATAGAGGCGATCGAAAATTGTATATGTAAATACGTATTATTGTTAATAAATTCTGAATAAATGCTTACCGGGCCACATCTAGCGAGAATTTCGGGTATTTTTTAGGCCATCTTTAACTCGCCATATCTCACCAGTTACAAATCTTTTTATGGCATGATTTTTTACATACATTCGATACACTAAACACACGCAAAGGTTTTACTTTTTAAAGCTACAATTAATATGTAACAATATGTCGATATATGTTTGACAGCCTGTCAAATTGTCAAATAAATAATACTTTATTAATAAACTAGTGATATTATTCTCTGTGGCCAGTATTTCCTTACAAATTCAGTTGACAATATGTTGTGTTCGTGGACGGACTACCCTGGGATGTCCCAGCATTTAGTTGATGTATCCTTTAACACCCTTCCAACTGCCGACGGCGACCCGCGACACGCTCGCAATGTTTAAGTGCACGGACTATAATTGTTTCTATGTATTTTTGGAAAAAAATAAACAATTTTTGTGTAACTAATTCGACACTGATCCAAGCATGGATTTCCAATCGAGCCAAACTTGACGTAGGTAGTACTAGTAAGGTAGTACTCATGGATGAGGCTGGCATGGCTAGTTAAGTACCTGTGGACAGTAGAAACAGCGTACTGTATATGTCGAGTAACCGCAATCTGCATCCCTACAGCCAGCCGCAGGGTTGAGAACAGGGCGCTGTAGTGCATACATATTTTTGACTGCGAATGATTGCGCTGCTAACCGCGTCGCGGCTAGCTGCGTATATATGTGGGCTCTAAGATGGACGACGGGACTGTAATAAATGAGGGCCTTACCCTCGCTGTTCATGACGAACCTTAGGGAACACCTAAGTCCAGCAATGGAAAATGATTTTAGTAAAGAAGAACATGTGAACAGAAGAAGAGAAAAAAGGATATTTCCTTCTCTTATCCACCCCTGTCCTCGTCTAACCCTCTCCTCCCCCCCTATCCTTATTATAATAATAATAAATCTTTATTATAAAGTGATAGAGAAAGAGCGGACTAGAACGTCACTCATCAGACAAAACGCATAATGCTTCTACTTCACGCCTGTCTTCTGTGAGGTCGTGGTATTTCACCGGTTGAGCCGGCACATTCGTGCAACAGATGTTGTTAAGGGCTCTACCACTGTTTAAAGTGGGTAAGTCTCAATACTTCTGCCAAACGCCATCCATTCTTCTATTCCCTAATCACTCATCCTCGTTCCTAAAAAAAAGGCAACGCATCTCCACAAAAACCAACACAGTCGCCGATGTAATGTCTTCTAATCTTATGACAATGGTATATATATGACACTGGCTGGTCTCCGTACTTTTGTATATCTACTATATCTACTATATACTGCCCGCTCTAACTAATCGATTCGAATCTACGTTCATCGTGAGTATAGCAAAAGATTGGAACAAGTTGCCAGCGTCAGTGTTTCCGTTCAACTGTGAGTACCTTCAAGAGATGAGTGAATAGACCGTTACTAAACTAGTGCGTACTTCCGACCACCTTCACTTAACATCGGATGGGTCAAGCGCTAGTGTATTCGATATAAAAATATGATAAGTGTTTGTCCGCAGATGTCAGCGGCAATGAAGAGGTTGTACCGATCAAGAAAATACCAAATCGTAATTATTTTTATATTGACATTCTGCATTTTTTACTACATCTCGCTCCACGACAATCTGGACAGGGAACAGAATCTTGATATGACTCGACGGTGAGTTGTATGTCCTCTATTTGCTTGGTTAATCAGATCCTCTCTTCTGCTTGAAAGTTCTTAGAATGTAGATTCAGCTCGCGTGTTTTTTTTTGTGTTGTAATGACTCAGATGTTCGCAGTAGATACTTGTTATCAATGCATGTTACCGCCACGATAAATCTGTTATTTTGTTTGGTATCAACATCAATTCGACTGATAAGATAGAGGCTTGCATTAAAATTGGAGGTGTAATGTAAGGTTAGCATTTAGTTATATTTGATAGAAGTGTATGTTTGTCTGTTCTACTTTAAACTCCTGTATCATGGACTGCGTGACTGGTTTTAAAGCGTGAAGTTAACGTAGCGTATCTTACAGCTTCTGTTAAATACTACAAGGCTCTTGGGCCTGGCTAACTGGCCAGCCTGTGCCGCCCCGGGCCTCAATTCATTTACATCTCTCATTCTGTTTCTCACGAACAAACTGTCAAATGTATTCGTAAGTCTTTTGGTCGCGGGTGTGTATGTATTAAATGAATGACTGTGTGTATGTCTGCTCGATTGATGCCTCCTGTACCTACAATAGTAGTACAGGAATACATCTGAAGATATATTTATGTGTTTATATAATTGCGTTATATCAAAAATTGGTTATGACAAAATATATGGCCGTAAGTAACATGTGACGGTAAGAAGTCACGTTATGGCTTTCTTAAAACTGTCCAATTTTTTTTTGAAACGTCCATTACAACTGTAATGTTTGTAATACGCCTACAATACATATTATATGTCATTGATAAGTAACTCGGCGGCGTCGTCGTAGCGGATATTCGCCCACTGCTGGACGTGGGCCTCCCCATTGATCGACACAAAGATTGATCCTCCACCGCCCTCATCCAGTGGGCTTCCGCAACTTTGACTTGATCGGTCCATCTTGTGGGAAGCCTATGTACCTTACGACTCCATGAGTCATTCGTTCTGTGTAATGTATCCGGCCCATTGCCAGTTAACATTTACAAGATACATTATAATTTTAATTATAATTACTCTACACTTACTCATTGTGATGACGCAGTGGGTGTACACTATTTTTGTATATTTAAAGTTATCACGTGCCTACATATTGAAAGTGGGCGTATAATACCAACAGGCGAATGGCCTGTCACGTTGTTTTATGATAAAAAAAACATTTAGTACAATAGGTCAAGTGCTTTGCAACTCTCAAGTTGACTGATACTACTAGTGTAAAGAGACATTACATGTATATCATGAGGTGAAACATCGATGTAAATTAAAAAATGAAATGTCTATGAGTCACCTTTTACTTTTAGTAATTGTGTTGACCGGTCCTATAAAGACGGTTCGGACTCATCCCGTGTCAAATTTAAAGCTTATGCAAAAGTGAAGTCCATAACCCTAGCAAAAGAGGGCGCTGTTCTTTATTCTTCTTTGTTGCACGCACCGGCCAAGGGCAATTACACAAGCCAATACATCTGCGTGTTTTATTTATGAATATATTAAATCGATTGTTTTTTTTCGTCAAAGGTTGGACAAAGGTCACTGTTTGCGTAGAGGAGGCATTTACAGGCTGCGGCTCGAGGCGGCAGGGCGCAAAGGGCTCCTAGCCTAAGCCTCGTTAAGAGTAACTTAGCTTGAGGGCTCCCTCCTTAGAGGGAGCCTCGGCTCGGGCCGTTACCTTATTATTATTACCAGATTGGGATCAATTCAATTCCTTATTTATTCTTTTAATTTTCCTGGATTGACCGTTTTCTGCTTTTCCTGTTGGTCGCGAACTCAGACGTGGGGGTACAGTATGGGGACCGTGTCGAGTATTGGTGTGTTAAAAGTTAAATGTGTTTTTATTCGGTCAAATTAGAACGGATGTAACGCAATACCAGATTTAACTTTTGTATCTAATCATTATCTATACATAATAAATCTGTAACTGATCGCTGTCTGTACATGGAAGATATTTGAAAAAACTAATATTGGGGACTTTAAACGCAATAAAACCTAGAACAACGATTATTAGATTTTTTGTCTGTTTGTATTTTTTAGTATCGTAGTATAGTAGCTATATTTGGTAACGCAGTATTTACACGTATGTAGACGATTTAAGAAATGATGTATGCATTATTTTGTAATATGTTTTGGTAGGTTAGGTTAGTCGCTTCTTATTCCCGAGTAGGATTGGCGTTAGGCAGATAGACAGTGCTATGGCCACACTGTGTCGGCCCCACATACGCTGAAAAAGGGTGATGATGAGTTTAGGGTAGTATTTAAATAGGTAAATTTCGTTTAAGTAAAATTGCGGGACGCGTGAAACCGCGGGCCACAGTTAGTACTAAATATATAAAAAAATAATTGAAGATAATTTATGACATTTGATAAGAATTAGGTTCAATAACATTGAAAATAGATAGTTGGTGATTAATTAAAATTAGTTGTATCGTGCTTACGTCATCACTGAAGATAATTTACGGTCAGCAAAATCAATATTCCGTCACTTTTTCCGATCCTTAATGTTAAACTAAAGCAGGCATCTTCACAGTACTCACACTATTTCCTTCTTCCACGCCGCCCTATGAACCGTCTCTCAGTAGTCTATCTCCTTTCTTGTTCATGTCTTCACGCACTCCCTCTTCTCTTAGGCCTACCCCTGCCGACATACCGCTCCACATTCTTATCTAAGACTCTCGTAGACAAATGCCCACCGTGCTAACTTTTCCCTTCGTACACCCGTTACTTGGGAACATAAGCACCTAGTTTTGGTGAAGGTGTCCCCTGAGATACACTAACCAGTTCAATGTATTTTAAAGACTTGGACACTTATATTTATTTTTTATTTTATATACTGCTACTAATTTTCCGCTTTTTGAAATTTTAGTTTAGAATCACATGTGAGTAGTCTAAAGCTGGAATCTAGACATGCACCTAGACTCTTCAAATATCTAAATGCACTAGATTTAGGTCCAACTGACGTCAATAACAGGTAATTGCATTCCTAGAACTTATATCATTATCTTTCCTCTTCGTTATATGCACATAACTTGCATATGCTTTATGTAATACACACATACATGTATATATGCATAGCTTAAGCATGAATTCCTATTGTAAATTAATGCCATGACACGTTTCTGTCACGCTTCGTCCAGAATAAGGGGAATTCCCTTTAAACATTATCTATACCGTATTGATACATTATTTTATTGTATTTTTTTATTTTAAAGTTTTCACTGCTATACAGCGACGCGACGGTGTGAGCTCGGTCGGAAAACCATATCCTACTAATATTTTAAATGCGATAGTTTGTATGTATGGATGTTTGTTACTCTTTCACGCAAAAACTACTGAATGGATTTTAATGAAACTTTACAATAATATAGATTATACATCAGAATAACATATAGGTTATAATTTATAAAGATGTTGTATGAATTGTCCTAAATATAATATAACGTAAGTGTCAAGTAAGGAGGTAATTCCGCCATATGCGAGTTATTCTGGTGTGCGCTGCAAAAACAGTTGGAGTTACACGTGTGTAATGTATAATGGAAATGTTGACCTCAAATAGTCCTATAAAAAAGCCCGCGATAGCATATATCTATCTTTTATGTGTAAGCCATTATCGCCAAAATAGTGGACCTCCACTAGGACTATGACCTATAGACAACTAATCTTCTAAATAGTGCATGGAGTCTTTGTTCTATTTTAATTCAATTAGGAGTACAAAATTTTTTTCTAACGTTTAAAAAAATATCAAAACGATGTCGAAAAGTGAGGTCTCGAAAGCGTTCCAATTTATGCTTAATTGACAAACACTAGCTGTCCTCTTTTTTCTTGTGTCATGTGTGAATATTGCTGTCTCTGTCGTTGGAACACTTTTGACCGGTGATTTCGTATGAGTATAACATATCTATTGTATAAAATATCATTGGCAAAAGGTAGCATGAACATGTTATAAGGAGGGAAGAATGGCACTGGCAAGCTCTCCTTAGACATAAATGTGGAGGGATAGATAGATAAAAGATAGATTGCGTAGAGACATGAGGGATGAAGGAGTGACTTGAAATAACGGATGATAGAATGTTTAACATGTGCCGACCCCAGATAGAAATACGAGCAGGGATTGTGATGTATAAAAAATAATTATCACAAAACACATTCAGAAATTAATGTTTTATGTAGTTATACATTTATTCAAGTGTAATTTCTGACAATCTCAAATGATAAGGATTCGTGTAACGGTATCTATTTTCATGTAAGAATATGTCTTATCAAGTGATAATATATTTTACTTATCACTAATTGTGCTACTACGCACTTGATAGTTGTTGCGAAGTGCTCAGTAACAGTTTAATTACTTAAAATCTTATCAATCGATCGACCAATCAATAGCTTAACACAGGCTTGCCGGGGGAGGCGATTCAGTAGGGGGTCTTAAACCCTGTCGGAACTTACGTAACGGAAACTCAACTCCAATCCTCTTCCCCTTCCCATACTTCGTTTATGAAGAGAGGATGACTGACTGCATTATGAAGAGCCCTAAAATGTGGCAAAGCGTGTGGGAGGATGCATAATAGTATAAAAAAATCAATTTGATCCTTTAATCTAATGAATTGTTCTAAGTATTATTTTAACAATGGGGTTGTATATTGTTTTTTTAATTTTCCTCGCCTTTCCAGGATCAACTTTCATTAGCCAGAGTAATATTTGAACTCATCATTTTTAACCGTTTACGATTATAAATAGATATTTTGTCTCTTTAAACAAAATGTTGACTACCCCTGAGTTTTCATTTTGACACTGACATTTCGATCTCGTGTTCTATTTCACAGTATAGTTGTCGGCCACCTAATGAAGTTTTCATTTCACGTTCGCATAGTAATCATTGTCTGGCAGTTAGCATGAAGAATGTATTGCACTAGAAACCTGCTTCAATTGCCTTCAGAATGAAAATCTTTGGTTACCACAGCAACATATATAAATTAGTCCCGCTTTATTTTACTTATTAAGTACAGATATAGCGAGAAAAGATTTTCCTTCGTAATTTTTCGGAAAAAATGGTATTTATCGCGCTCTCTCAAATAGCTTCAGTACCCATCTTTTGACACTAATCAATAAAGTTACATATTAATGGATATGCAAATGTCACTCATTTAATACGATCATTCATTGACACTTCGGGTGTCATCGTATTCCGATAAAGTTCCGAGTTTTCCCGAAGGAAAATAATTTCTCACTACATCTATAGCTTATTTATTTGTAGTACTTTTTGTTTTATTACATTGACTTTGTTTTTTTTTCAGAAAGTCAGTGATCGAGTAAGTAGTTTGTTGTAAATTGCTTTTGGCTTTTAGCTTGTGCATAGGCTAAATACAATATCGATGTCGCAAAAATAGCAACCTTTAGAAAAAATGTTTCCCACCCCGGACCGAATATGTACATACAGAACATAGGATCCTTTTGGGAAAAGGTTTCCAACCCCCGGACCGAATATGTACATACAGAACATAGGATCCTTTTGGGAAAAGGTTTCCAACCCCCGGACCGAATATGTACATTCAAAACATAGCAACCTTTGGAAAGATTTTCACGCAAGGCGCTCGGACGTTAAATTCGTGACGTTTCCTAAAACAATGAGCATTATCTATCGGCGCTACTACTCTCTCTGATGTCGCGCTCTCGCTCACACACATTCAGACACGCGGCACATCGATCGTGCATGATCGGTTACTCTCGGCTCAAGCTCGGGACCTGTAACGCTACATTTCTATCGAAAGCTACCTGCTATCCATCAATTTATAAGACGTTGTCACGTCAAAATTTGTTACTATAAAAAAGTGACATCATTATGATAACCGATTAAGTAAATGAAGGTACTTTATGTAGTTTCCTTCCTCTCGGGAATTGTTTAATTTCGGGTAAAAGGTAAGTTATTTTCTGTCCCCTTGATTGTATGCTAAGCTAAGGAGTTAAAGCGTAACAAACAAACATTTGCATTTATAATATTAGTTAGGATAAGTTGGTTCGGACTTCTATCCCATCTACAGAAACGTTCCTTGCCGCTCGATGCAACGGACTGCCATAATCTCGAACAGATTTTCGAGAAATATTCTCACCGCGTTGCCACTTTTGCCAATCCATGGGAATTTCAGATTATTTTTTTCTTAATTCATCACAGAAAAAGGTGTTTTTTGCGACATTTAAATACGATGCATTGATATAAAAATTTGCTATAATGTAAACAAAATAGTAATATGTGTACAAAATATATAAACTATTTTAAAGTGTTCGTCTGTAGAAGCCAATTTTCTATCCAAATTCAGCCTAAACTTTTCTTATTTCAGATATATAGAGGAAAGATTGCAAGAGGCATTAAAGGAAGATAAAGGCACTGGTTGTGAGATACCGAAGTTGGATCCGTTCGCCAAGGAGGTGACCAAGTTTGACAAGTTACTGCCCAAAGTTGTCTGTCAGGGTAGAGATTGGGTTAAGTGCTACGTAAGTATCAAACGCCATGATTGGAATAGTGCCGGTTGTATTTTGATCCAACATTTGTACAGTAACCATGTTCCGCGGTGTTCCACTTACAGTAAAATCGCCTCGGTCCTTGCAAACGTGATAAACCCGAGTTGCAAACGACCCGGGTTCAATTCAAAAACAATCAGTTGACTACTCTACATCTCTGCGCGTTACTACTGCCTTTGTCTTCCGTTCATAAGTTTTGAGTCTCCACTCACACTAAATCATTATTTCAGGATAATTTTGTTAC
Source organism: Papilio elwesi (assembly GCA_029849275.1). Classification (NCBI taxonomy): domain Eukaryota; kingdom Metazoa; phylum Arthropoda; class Insecta; order Lepidoptera; family Papilionidae; genus Papilio; species Papilio elwesi. Next base: position 5,852,554 of record CM056713.1, read on the forward strand.
ACATCTCAAAAGCTCCATCCTATTGGTTATTTATCGTGTAACCTCATCTCAAAGCGCATGGAACGTTTAAACGACAGTCCCTCATTAAGGTGGACACATTAAGGTGGAATACCGCCAATGATGGTGACTGTACATAATAAACTTCTAGACGCAGTTTTAATATTTTTTATTAGTTATTCTGCTATTGGGACGCGGACACAAATACAGAAGTACAACCGCTATAAATGTTTTAAATAACACGATTTTATTGTATTGAATAAACTACGCTTGACCACAATCCCACTTGATGTTAAGTGGTGATGTGGTCGAAAGTACGACACTAACTTAGCAACAGCCTATTCAATCTTCTCTTAAAGGTATCCACGTCATAATCGGACGGACACTGTCGCTGGCAACTTGCTCCAATCTTATACCGTACGCACAATGAACGAAGATTCGAATCGCTTCGTTCGAACGCACCACATCTATGCTTTGTTTTATAGATGTTATAAATGATTCCAGCACTCAGAATGCAAGGTGACGAGGGAGATACTGGAGACAACCAAGAATGTGGAATGTACCTACAACGATATTGTATACATAAACGATGGGAAGTACGAGATCGGAGAAGACACATTGGTCAGGGGCGGTGGCTCGTATGTCCTCACCCGGAGCGACCATGTCAAAGTTAAATGCACTGGTAGTCATGTGGACAGGTGTGTATTTTTTTTGTTTCTTAAATTGTAAAATTCTGTAAAAATAAGTTAAGGATGGGATGGGAAAAGGATATGACGGAGAAAGGGTTGGATAAAGTAAATATCCTGTTATCCCTTGTCAATTAAAGCTAGGCAACGCTACTCATTACCTTGTTACAGATGCCTTTGGTTAGCAGTCACTCAATATCAGGCGAACAGTTTGCTTTTGCCTTTGCCATTTTCTGATATAAAAAAAACAAATATGGTAATTTTAATAACTAGTTTGTACTACAAAACAAACAATCGAAGCTCGAAGAAAGCTTCTGCTTGCGACATTATCACGAGAAGTTGAACGCACCTTAATATAACCTTAAAAGATAGTGCAAGGTACAAAATTCGTAAATAATATCCAACAGGACATATAATGCAAAGACTAACATGCGAAAGTGGTGGGGCGAACTCTTGGAATAACTCAGTCGTGCTGCGGAGCGCGACATGATCGGACGTATGCATGGTTATAATATAATATCTAATGTAATAAGTAAAATTTCAAACAATACGAAGTAATGATATAAATTCTTTATTATTTATTATATCTTTACGTATTTTAAATCCTCTAACTTGTACAGTATCCAAGTCTCGAAGTCAATTGATCTTTTAAATAAATATTTCAGGTAAAACAACTTTCACATTACTGGTAAAACTTAAATACATTTTATTCGCATGTTTTTATTTATTTATAGCATACTCCCGTCAAAATGGAAGGGCCACAGTTTGGGCTTTCGTTCTTCAGTACACCCTAAGACTCCACCACCGGGTAGAGAGAACACTCTCAATGTGTTGATCCTAGGATTCGACTCCACTTCTCACAACGGCTTCGTACGTCGGATGCCGAACAGTTATCGCGTATTACGCGAAGAATTCAAAGCAACCATATTGAAAGGGTAAGTTATTTAATTTAAGTAATTACTTGAAAAACATAATTACCAGCTAAATTTTGCAGTTAGCTGTGGACCGAGCTTCGCTCTTCATTGTCTTTTATAGTTAAAATCCTGTTTTTTATATATAGCGCCATCTAACAAAAATATTAGATATCAGTAAGTTAGCCCTTGACAACGACCTAACAATAGATAAAGCAAATACCTATCAAAAGATGGCGCATATTATTTATTCACATAATTTTATTTTGGCGATTTTATAGAAAAAATACCTATATAGATATATGGTATTTAACAATAACAATCGTTTCCGAGATTCAGATTAGATATATACAAGAATTGCTCGTTTAAAGTTATTAGATAAACGACCCTCAACTCTTTTGCCCCCGTTGTGCAGTAAAAAACCCATCAATTTTGCTATTTTCTTTAATAAATAATAATGTCTTGGAATTGTGTCGTATTGGTAATAGAAAATCGTTGTGGAAGAGAGTGTGTGCCAGGACCGTGCCAAATCGAAGTCTGTAATGTCACGGACGTGTTTATCGTACATTTGATCGGTTTCCAGTTACAATATAGTGGGAGACGGTACCCCAGCCGCTCTATTCCCGATCCTGACTGGGAAGACGGAACTGGAGCTTCCCGATGTTAGGAAGAAGATGAGGAACAACGGCAGTCTGGACTCTATGCCTTTCATCTTCTACAAGTTGAAGGAAGACGGGTGAGTTTATGAATTATGATGGCATTTCAATATAAGAAGATGTCAAACAAGCGAGCGGTTCATCTGGTGTTAGGAGACCTGATGTTAGGTGACCCACAGGCAATGTGTTGCCCATCTCAATTTTAGAAAGAGAAGGAAATATATAGGAATAGGAAATGAGGAAAGGCTGTGCCTCCGACACCTCACTCATCAGACGAAACGCAGAAGCATAAAATACTTCTACTTCACGCCGGTCTTCTGTAAGGAGCCAGTTCCACACCCGCTTCGGCAAAGTTCATGATATCGCGTAGCCGAAAAAACCCGATTACAGGCCAACTGGTTTGTCCTGGGCCAAACTTCTCTTGAGCGGTTGGCGTCGGGCAGGCGGTGGGCTGTAAAAAAAAAATAGCCAAAACCTATCACAGTGTAAACTGCGGTCGTACTGTGCCGACCCCACATAAAAATTGGGAAAGGGCAAGGGAATTCTTATAAATATAAACTTTAAAACTTAACCTAAACCAGTTTTAACTGGTATAATTTAACACGAGTAGTATGAACCAGTTTGGTCTAGTACAAACCAGATTGGCCTGAAATTTTGGTCGGTAACAGATTTATATTACGTACCTACTCATTTAAAATGCAATATATTTTAGCTACCGCACCGCGTATTTCGAGGATATGCCATGGATAGGTACCTTCCAGTACCGCTTTAAAGGCTTTAAACGTCAACCGGCTGACCACTACCTGCGCTCGTTCTATCTAGAAGAGTCCAGCGGTGGTAAGAAGTGGTGGAATGTGGGCGCTAACAATAAATACTGCGTTGGAGACACGCCGCAGTATAAACTTATGCTGAACGTTACTGATCAAGTTAGTATTATGACCTGTCTTCTTAACACGCTTATATTGGTTTCTGTATGAATGTAACGCAATGTTTAAACGTGGTTTTGTCCCATTTGAACTATCAGATTTGAATCAAACTGCACAGACGTCGAAGACCTATGACAATGCAGTAATTCTATCGAAATATCCGATTATATTGTTTTAAGTACACACTAGCGACATCTATCAGTAACAACTTTACGATTACTTGACACACCAGATGTCGCTACTTTAAAATTGATTAGTTGTTAACACATCTACGTATATTAATCAAAGAAATAGGTTTGTTGTGATACATCAAATTGTCAACGGTTCGTTCAATTTAAATTCCAGCATCTCAACTCATCAGACGAAGCGGAGAACCGTATGGTTGTATAATACCTTATTTTAACCCCAATCGTGTAATACAAAGCGAATTGTTATACTCGGTAGACTTTTATATCTCAGGAGTTGGTTTGGTGAGGAATTGGAGGGGGTATTACCGCTTTCTCCCAATACTACTCCCATTAAAAGGAAAACGAATTGTTCCTAAGAGAATTAAAAAGAAATCGTAAACACATCTCAATCTTAAAGTCCTTAGAGTCGTTTTTGGTATTTGGCGGCAACACGCTCCGGTCACATAGCTCGGACAGTAAAGAAAGTTTAAAAACGCAACCTTAAATTCCAACTCCCGAATCGTAAAACTCACCCCCATTCCATTCCATTCAATATCTCTCCATTGGGTCGTTTACCGTGAAATCAACATGACTTTCAGTTCTTGAGGCTGGACGGCAAGCGGTATTGTTTCACTTTCATCGCGGACATTACCCATGATGATTTCAACATGATCTCAACCGCTGATGATGACTTAGTCGACTTCCTGCGAGGGTTCAAGCAGGCGGGCCACATGGAAGACACTTTGCTGATGGTAATGGGTGATCACGGACCCAGGTGAGTTCTAATGGTAACTGTGGCGTAATTTTTATGGTACATTTAATTTGACCATATTAACATCCACAACAACTGGAATTATTGGTCTGATGCTGGACTATTTCAGAAAAAGAGAAAGAGATAAGGAAAAGAGAAAAGGCACCTTTCTCCTCTACTCTCACTTTAACGTCATTCATCTATACTTACTGTTTTTTTTCTGAAATTCTCCAGAATCTTCCCTTAAGAACTTTAACTACCCCTTCGTTTTCATAGGGTGTGAGTGCATTCCTTATATTTTACAGGTACGCGTACGTCAGAGACACACTGCAAGGCAAACTAGAAGAACGGCTGCCGTTAATGGCTATATCACTACCAGAATCCTTGAAACGCGACCGACCGCTCGTCGAAGAAATATTACAGAATAATTCCGAGGCTCTGACCACCCCACATGATATATACGCGACTGTCCTCGATGTGCTGGACATGAGGCAGCATTGGAACTCTTATAAAGTGAAAGGGGCAGATCTCACTCGAGGCCTGACGTTACTAGAACCGGTGAGATTTAAGTCTTTTAGGTCCTTAGGCTTTAGGTTTTTAAAAAAAGTCCAACTAGGAAAAAGGATGTTTCCTTTTCACTGTTAACCCCCCCCCCCCCCCCCCTCCCGTCCAATCCTCTTCGTTTTCCCATCCTATCCTTGTGAGGAAGGGATGGGAAGTGGAAGAGGACTGCAATTAGGCCTCCGGCACCTCGGTCGTCGGACGAACCGCAGAGTACTTCAACATAACGCCTGTTTTCTGTGAGGTCGTGGTATTTCACCGGTCGAGCTGGTACCACTGGTAAAAGTTGATTCAATAAACAACTTGACTATTAACTGGAATTGAGGAAGGGTGTAGATATGGTAATAGAAAAAAGAGAAGCAGTCTTCCCAGTGGAATTAGACCTAAGCGTTAGTCTGTCCTAAGAAGTCTCGGTATATTTTTCCAGGTACCTAGGAATAGGTCTTGCAGCGAGGCTGGCATCGAGCCGCACTGGTGCGCGTGCCTCGTCTGGAGGAATGTCACAGAAGACGATCCCTTGTACCAGAAGACTGCGGAAGCGTTGGTCAATTACATTAATTCCCTCACAGCGGAAGTTCGGTGAGTTCTGGATTCATAATTTAATGTAGTTATGGGGTTACTAGGGACAAAGTAAGCTTTGATGATAACATCAAGTAAGCCAATTGTTAATCTGTCTTCTTCTAACACCCTTGACTAATATTATAAATGCAAATGACTGTTTGTTTGTTCCTTACACTGTAAACCCTTTAATGACTCATCCGATCATCATCAAAATTTACACGCACATTGTCAGGGGTACAGACATAGGGTACTTACCTTTTATCCCGAAAATAAAACTGTTCCCGAGGTACTTAAGTCCTTCATTTATAACATCGGTTGCCATGGTAATGCTTCACGTTTTGACAGTAATAACTTGATATATGCCGCCTATAATTCGAGGTATACGCAGAATCATCTTACATGGATGGAAAATGAGAGACTTATGCGTGCAAAGCCGCGGGCAGCAGTTAGTAAAAATATTCAGTGTAGCATATGCGACAGATATAGGTATTGGGAAGCGCGTTCCACTTACGCCTTACGTCCGCATAAAACTTGCCTCATCTGTGTTTATTGTGCATACAGCAAGGAGATCTCTGCCTCACTAGGAAGCCATGGCGACGTCGCCAGAATATTACTTATGCGATACCACTGACAGACAAATAGTCTAATACAATTTTAACAGTGGTAGAGCCCGCAATCACAACACCTGTTGCACGAATGGGCCGGCTCCGCCGGTAAAATACCTCACAGAAGACAGGCGTGAATTAGATTATTCTGCGTTTCGTCTGATGAGTGAGGTGCCGGAGGCCTAAATCTGGTCCTCTTCCCCTTCCCACCCTTTGATAACAAGGAAAGGATGGGAAGAGGAAGAGGACTTGACGGTGGAGGGGGTGAATAGGAAAGGGATAGAACTATTTTCTGTCTATCCCTTCCTCTGTCCATTATTGGTAGGCAATGTCTATGAATAGCGATCACTTGATACCAGGTGAACCGCGTGCTCGTTTGCAACCATCTACTATAAAAAAAAATAACACACGTATTGGGAAGTGCATTCTCACCTCAATTTGGCATATTGTGCCTCACATCACCTCACATTTGCCTTCTTCTGCCTCACGTTAGCCTTAAAATGCCTCTTGTTTCCATGCCTCACGTTTGCCTTTCGGTCTCCAGGGACAAATGCGCGGTACGGACGCTAAGCTCCATATCGTGGGTGATGCGGCAGCGCGGCAACAGTCGAATGCTATCGTTTGTGTCGGCGAAGGACGCTGACGGATACGTCGGCAAGTTCGGCGCCAACGTACGAGTGACTAGAGAGAACTACCAAGTTAAGGTAAGGGGGTAAAAGACAGATTTGCTGCTTATTTTTATAGCTTGTATAATTTTTGGGAGGTCCGTCAAGTGAAATTGCTCGTTAGTTTCGTATTACAAGTTACTTGAGTTGTTTTAAGTTGGCTTGTTTATTGTTGATCGAATTGTCGCTAGGCTGATTTTTTGACCCACGTCTACCTCGGGACCCTTACGTAGTTATTCAATGTAACCCCTAAAGTAATTCGTTTATGGATTGGATTTCTTTATTCGGGCCTGTCAATTATTCGGTATCCCATTCCTATATTCGCTTACTCATTAAAACGACTAATGGATAACGGTATGGATAGCGAAACATGCACAACATGATCGTGGGTTCGAATCCTGGATTCGACTATTTCAAGCCTGAGGAAGGTTGGCGTCAGCCAGACGGCCGGCCTTAAATAAACTAAAGCCACCTATTACAGTATGGACTGTGTCGACCCCACTTAAAAAAATGGGAAATGGACAAGGGGAAAGAAAGATTCGTTCTCTTATACATTCTTACCTTCGTTCATTCACTCGTTCAATCACAAATTTACTTGTACATTCATTCGTTCATTATTTGCAGGTTGTGGTGGGTCCCAGTCGAGGCGTGTACGAGGCGTCCATGGCTTACGTAGCCGCGGACGACAGATTCGAGATCAACTCTAGAGACATTTCCAGAACTAACGCGTAAGTCGTCTCATTTTTCCCCCTCCATTCATTCTCTACACATATTTTCTGATGAGATTACGCAGAGAAACTCCGAGCATCCTTACCGAGCCTTTTCTGTTGCCCTTTGCGTGACCTTGAACCGCATTTTAAGTACTAATGTTAACACAATCGTATCGCTTCTTAATTCTTGATCTGATATTTTTGACAGTAGTCCGTTGTTACAAAACCACAATGACATATTGAAAGTGGCAGCGTTTAAGGCCTGGTCTATAACACTAACAATATTCCAATCAACCAAACCAAAACCTCTCCCCCTTCCCATACTTTCCTTATTAGAATAAATGATAGGAAGAGAAAGAGAAGTAGAATTATATACGCGATACTTCTAGAAAGACGTCGTGGATACCAAATAGAACTAAAATAATAATCTTGTTACTATACTTATTAATAATAAAATTTCAGATACAATAACGAGCCCAGTTGCATCAGCGCAACTCATCCCCACCTCAACATGTACTGCTACTGCAACGATTGACCTTCAACCAACACCGCAAAGGTGACCTTCATCAATCCCAAGGTTACCTTCAACACCGCAGCGGTCAGATTCATCGTCGCAAAAGTTACCTTCAACAACTCTAAAGTCAGCTTTAATACTGCAAAGGTCACCTTCAACACCGCAAAGGTCACCTTTAACGACCCTAAGGTTTCCTTCTTGTCGCGACAAGACTCACCAAATGGCCACTAATTTTGTTGATCTCTAATTAATATTAATTATGTAATAAGACAGAATCAGTAACAATTTAAACCGACAACTAAAGACAGATCGGTTCACTACAGCTGGCAACACTAACACAATTCAATTATACAGTATGTTCAAAATTGTATTATATTAATTTAAATCGTCGAAACATTCAGCCCGCTCTGGTTTTAATAATGTTTCCTGTAACCTATTACTGCTTCTAATTAGTAATCGTAAATTAAATGCAAAGTCTCTGTCTCCTTTACACTCATAAGCAAGACCGCGTGCGAGAGAGACGGACACATGACGCGAGTACAGTGTGACGTCACTCCGCACGTATTCCAGTACACAATACCAGCCTTAGATAATATAAAACATATAGGATTTAAAACGTATTTCATAATTAATAGTGGTGCTAAAACGGTTTTCATTTAAAAGTGACGTCATTTGACTCTGATGTCATGTTATCGCGCTCGAGTTTTTATAATTGTTTTTTTATGTGATTTTAATTTCGGAGCATTATCACTTTATTTTTTAAAATTAATTTATAGTTATACTTAACTGATGGTCTAGTCATTAATTAATTAAGTTTAAATTAACTCACAAAATAAATGAGATTAACTTTTTTTTTCATTTCAAACTTAATTCTTTCATTCAAGGTATTTTAAATTAAAAAAAATTCTTTAACTTAACTCTGCATTAAATATACTTCATCCATGTGCTTAAAAGATTTAATTTTATTAAGTTATTTTAATTTTTCTAACTTAAGGCATTTTTATTTAATTATTTAGTAATTTAAATATCTTCCGTACGAAGACATTATTGAAAGCAATGTTTCGCTAAAATTATATTAAATAAATGTGAATGTTTGTGTACGCTTCAAGAAAACCATCGTAATATGTATGTAATATAAAAATAAATAAATATACGCTCACGCCCGTAACCCAGAGGGGTAGGCAGAAATTATGGATTATGGAGTATGTCTAGAGTTCTGTAGAGGATCTGAATTAATTAACAACGCTTTGAAGATGCGAAATAAAATTTAAGATGTCAAAATATATACAGATTAAAAAATACATTTCCGGGTTCCGTACGCAAAGGTTAAAACGGGACCTTATTACTAAGACTCCGCTGTCCGTCTGTCATCTGGCTGTATTTCATGAACAGTGTTAGTTAGACGGATGAAATTTTCTCAGATGATGTATTTCTGTTGACGCAACAGAATAAAATAAATATTTAAGGGAGCTGCCATACAACAGACGTGATTTTTTTTATACATACGGAACCCTTCGTGCACGAGTGCGACTCGCACTTGGACGGTTTTTTATAATCATGTATTATAATGGCTTTCTTAAAAATATTAAATTAATTGTAATAATGGTATAAATATTTAAGTATTAATCGCGCAAATGCTTCAAGACATAGCATGTTTCCATTTAAAAACACAAAATATATATTACGATAAATTATTCAACAAATAATAATAATATAAAATGGATGTCTGTATGTACTCCAAAACGGCTACGTATTAGCCCAGTGTTAGATCTCGTCCGATTGAACTAAATAATCGATTATTTATTGTAATTAATTTATTAATAATCCTAATAAAATAAATGAATATAAATGATAAATAAGGACTAAGTCTGTATTTCTGTTTATGTTTTGCATAAACCTCTCCCCAGTGTATATGTAATGTAATGAAATAGTGACTTAATTAAGTATAGAATAAAGAAATCTATTACAATTTCGCAGTGGAATTGAACCTTAAATACATGTAACAATTCAAAAATGTTGATGAAAGTGTACAATTAAAAATACGTATCCTCTGAAATGAGTTTTTTTTATCTAATTATATATTTTTATAATATAGCTTAAAATTATGTTACTAGGGACCCGCCCCGGCTTCGCCCGGGTACCACTAATTATATTGATCCGATCGCTACTTTAATCGGTCCAGCCATTTCGGAGTATAGGTCTACAGGGAACATACATACTTCGCTTTTTATATGCTATTTTTTTTCATAAAAAGTATGTTACTTCTAACACCTCCAAGAATATGTGTACAGTTTCCTGAGGATCGGTTGAGTAGTTTTCGCGTGAAAGCGTAACAAACAAACTTACATTGTTACTTAATGTTAAGTGAGCGCCACCCATAGACATCTGCAACAAGTGAGACAAAAGGGAAGAAGACTGAAATTGGACATCTAACATCTCACTCCTCAGACGAAACACAGAAGAATACTTCTACTTGATGCCTGTCTACTGTGAGGTCGTGGTATTTCACAAACACATTTTTAAATACATATAATTCAAAGTTATACGAGGAATCATGTTCCAAAATTTGTATTGTGTCGAAACGAGAAGCGTGAAGAGATTGCGTGCGACGCCGCGGGCCACGGCTAGTCAATAAAACGGTGACCCGATCACAGTAAGTATTTCATTGCTTAAAAATAAAATAAAAAAACACATTAGTACCGAACATGTTATAATAATTAAAAAAAAAACAAAAATATAAAGTAATATAGGCAGACTCGATTCAGTAAAGGGGCGTGCACACTTGTATGTAAAAACGCAGCGATTTTTTAACGTAATATATATATATATTAATTGTTTACAATATTGACTCACAAGTTATCGGGCTATTCGTCAATATTAGTTGACTTTGGTGTAAACTCATTCATTTTAGGAATAATTTTAGAATGTCAAATATCAGAATAATATTTTTGTGGGACAACATAATAATTTTTGAACTAGAAAACTAGCCTATTAAAAATCTTTTTTAATATTTAATTTACGGCGGCAATTAATACTCCTACCCCATTCCACCCCCATCTTAAGGGAGTTGTAAGATACGACTAAGTGAAAGAACCCTGTGACTTCAGTCCAGGGCGACGGATTGCGAGATGCCGTCAACTAACTGGCTGTCTAGGTGAACTGGTAGCGAGGGGCAGCAGCCTTGCTAACTAAAACTAAAATGTATTATATAAATTTTATTTTATTTAAATAAGTTTAAATTCAATGTATAAAGTGTTCGCCATATAAACAACTGTATGTGTACGTATGAACATGCATTAAGGAGCGTTTAAAAAAACGAAGCGTTTCGACCGTCGTGTGTGCGAGGTACCTAACAAATACAAACTTAAGCTATTACAGGAACATTCGTGTTAAGTATACTCGATTGATTTACTGTTTACGTGTTTAAGGTTCGGTTACTCGGGCTGGAACAAAGGAGACATATTCGTTTAAGAACAATTAAAATCTGATTTAAACTAGATTCAATTATTCTCCTCAGCACAAAGAGGACAATCCCTCTTTGTTTATATTGGTTGATAAATGCGTGCTACAAGAAAGGGCGTAATCCTTTCTTAAAGACTGATAGCGCATTTGCAGTTCCTCTGGTGTTTTCCTTAGGTGATCACTTTACATAAGGCGACCCGCAGCAGCCTTGAAGCCTGTCATTTGTGAAGTCGTGGTATTTCACAAGTCCAGTCGACATATTGTTACACCAGGTGTTGTCTACCACTGCATTTGCTACTTTCATGTTTTTTATGTGAAATTTTAAAGTCCAAATTGCCTCAATGAACGACGAACTTCGTGTGAACATGGAAGTCCAAGGAAGAAGTAAATTGGAAAGACAGCGATGATTTGTTCTTTACAAGGAAAACTTCTTAGAAAATCGAGAGGGATATTTCAAGAATGTGTCACATTTCGTTACACGAGAGAGAAGGAAGATATGGTGTAGTTGGAGTGAAAGAGAGACGACTTACTCGTGCCGGGTAGACGAACGTGGTGGCGACTGTGCTGCCGAACATGTTCGTCGCGCGACAAGTGAACTCGCCGAGGTCGCTCCAGCGCAAAGATGATATCACTAGCTCGCCTGAACGCAGCACCTGGACACAACACAATAACAAGATAGTCTAAACCAAGAAAAAGGGCCGGGAAACCTCCAAACAAGTTTCTTTATGTTTTAACTAGATGGCGTTATTCTTAATTCTAAAATGAAAATATATTTTTTTACTGACAAAATCTTAAGAATTATATTATAAATATATTCTAAACTAATTAAGTAACATTTTTAAAAAAATATCGCTTATATTAAGATATATTCAATTCAAGTCAAGTTACTAGAAGCTTGTTAAAGAATTAATTTTGGACACTATACTAACTTAGGAATTACAGACAGCCTATACGCTTAAATTAATTGAACCAACATGCGTTTTCAATATATTTTGCAATTCGTAAGTAACAGTCATTGGATTATAAACTAAAAATAAAGTCAAGACGCCGTCAGTGAAGATATAGAAATATTCCGATTCCGAATATTTGCTAAAACTTAACGGCAGGCGCTCATTCATATTTTATTTAAATAAATACATACTATTGTAAAAAAAAATATTTACAAATAATATAAACCGAAACATAGTTTTAATGTTTTTATTGCATACTAACAGATATAACGACAGAGACAGTACAAGTTGATACTTGTATTTTCTTTGTACTCGCTATGTTACCAAAGGCAATACAATCGAAATATAATACTAGTGTCTCGTCTTACTAAGGGTGCTTTCTTACTTTCATTTAACCCCTATTTCCAAGATGTATTTAGAAAATACTTTTTTACCGCTCGTCTACGTAGACCTTGTTTCATAGCAAGATATAATTGTTGTAAACAAACGTCATTTATCATACATGGCGGCCATTGCACTTTTCATAATTCAACTGAAATGTTGTCATTTTGCGGAAATCGCGAGGTAAGGTGAACTGAAATTGTGTAATGTGGACAGCTGACGGGTAAATAAAGTAATATGAGAAAAAAATGTTTTTCGAAAATGATATCTGAATTTACGAATTGTAACTTAAAACCTTTTGTTTACACAGGCCTAGTAGCTTCGGCTAGTGAAAATATTAGTAAAACATGAATGTGAAATGATTTAATACTCTGAACAATACCATAATTTTCCACTAGGTTTGGTTTCTGATTCGTAATTCGACTAAAGTATCAAGATACCTTCATCCTGGGGTCATTCAGGACGTGTTTGCCGGTGCTATCCCGCCAGAGGACCTTGGGCCGGGGATGTCCGCGCGCCCGGCACGGCAGCACCACGCTGCGCCCGATGCAGTCCACCATCACCTTGTATGTGACCAGAATGCGTGGCGCGAGCGGGAGCAGCTTGCTGCGCTCCGACAAGTCAGTGCTGCCATCTGTCGGTAAGAGGATCAAATTTTCAAGTGTACAATGTGCATGTCTAAAGAATATGCGTACAGCTCCCTAGACAAAATATTTTTATCTTAACCCCACAAGAATCTGAGGGCGTAATAAAAACGAAAATACTTTCACATACTAATGACAAACTGTCATCTGTGTTGAAGTTCGTCAAGTCAGTGTTGCCTTGCTCTTGGCGAGCGGTGAAAAGTTCAAGCTAGTGAAGTTCAATGTTCACGTTTGCGGTGGCTAATTTACGTTATCAAAATGCATTGCTCACTCGTGCTGTAGACGGTAGTGGAGGCGCGCAGTGTGTTGGGCCCGGAGACGACCAGGCAGGAGTACTCCGCCCGCCCCGTGCGGCGCACCAGCAGCGTCGACGACACCCGCGCGAGAGATGTGGGGTTCGTGTCTATTATTTCATTGGACTCCGAGTCATACTGAAGACGAAGAAATATGTATATGTAAATTATATTTGCATGAAGAAGAAGTAAACAGGCGAACTTACATTGCAAGACGCACACTAAGGTAATAATCACTGACACACGTAATCCAAAAAGGTTTCTCGAGTTAATGCTGCGTGCATAAGGTAGATATTACAGATATTTATATGTGAGAAGGTGACAAACGAGCAAGCGGATCACCTGATGTAAAGTGAGCGCTGCCCATAGACATCCGCAACAAGCAAATTTGTTGCAGATGCGTTGCCTACCTTAATGGACATAGACAATAGACAGGAAAAAGCATATTTCCTTTTCCGCGTTAACCCCGCCCCGTCCAATCCTCTTCCCTTTCCCATCCCATCCTTAGGAGGAATGGGTGAGAAGGGGAAGAGGACTGAAATTAGGCCTCCGGCACCTCACTCATCAGACGAAACGCAGAGTACTTCTACTTCACGCCTGTTTTCTGTGAGGTCGTGGTATTTCACCGGTCAAGCCTACCACGTGCAACAGAAGTGGTAGCGGGCTCTACCACTGTTCTTGTTCTGTTGCACTGATTTATATTTAACAACGCTAGCACACCAATCCCATTACATACACACAACGCATCCTCGGTTACGGACACTTATAATATCGTTTAATTTTATCAGTCAAACTTAAATATGTTGAATTGATAGGCACAAAACCTTTTCGTGTATGTCACCAGTTAGTTGTGAGTGCGAGGTCAGAGTGTGTGAGTATGTTACCTCATAAACCGGCGCGTCGTTTTTGAACCAGTGTATGGATGGGGCTGGAGCTCCTACCGCTTCGCAGGTCAGCTCAAGCGGGGTTCCAGATGAATGGACAGTCACTAAGCTTGGTTTCTTTATCAGGGTAACGAATTTTTTGGTCGCCTGCCTCGGTTGTACTGTAAGAAAGGGAGATGATAGTTAAACTGTTTTAACGGCAACTTATAGTTTTATTAGCTGCTAAGTTATGAAGCCAAATACCCGACCTTATTAACATACAATTGATATCATAACTTGATCCACGCAAAGATGGCGTTATTCTCAATTCTATAATGTCTTGCTTTTTCTAGTTAATTTATTGTGATGAAATTATTCATTTGTCATCAGTTTAATAGTGTTAATTTTTTAATTAATCAGACATTTCCCAAAATATTAAAATTTCGCTCCGGATCATTTCTTTACCCGCACGTACAAATAGATCAAGTGAATAAGAAAAGTACTAAAAAGGTATCGATCTACCTTAATGACTGTGATAAATACTTTTTATATTTACTATTATTATTATATTATATTAACTTACCATTGTCAATACTATTATCCAGTTCTAACAGTTTCATGTGTCGATTGACATTGGACGAGCGGCCCCCGCCCAGTAGCGCCGCGGCGGCGAATAGCAGAACTATGTAAAACATTGCTTCAATACTTTTTGTACTAGGGGAGATTCAAGGTTATATTTATCTGAAACAAAAAGAAATTTATAGATTAAATTGATTGTTCGGTGATATTTGAAGTGAGAACTTCATTAGCACGCTTGACTTGGGGAGAGAGCTGGTCAACGGGACGTGAGTGTTACGAAAATTGTGATCCGGCGAGGCGGTTGGAAGTTGTTTGAATTTATTGTCCTTGAATCAATTTTGAATTTTATTGTTAAGGCACAAGGGTTTATTTTTGTTGATTTTCTATTAGTTTAAGTTTTCCCGTCCGTCGGCAGTGTTTAATCAATGGGGTATACAATTGTATTGTAAACTTTTTGTTATTTTATCATCGAAGTGCAATTTGCAATAATTCAAACTGTTTCATGGTTAATAGAAAACGAGTAGCGAGTCGGACTCAGGTACGAAGGGTTCCGTACCATCCCTACTAATTATAAATGTGAATGTAAGTTTGTTTGTTACGCTTTCACGAGAAAGCAGTCCAGTAATGAAGTACCAACCGACGGTCACGTCAATGTTAATATCCAATTGACTAAAGTTTCAGCTGTTGGGGATTTAAAAGATATAAAAAGGGATGTATGTATGTTCCCTGTAGACCTAAATTTACAGGGATTGTCCAGATTGGCACAGTGGGTGTTCCTGTGTTTGGTAGCGATCGAAACAATATAATTAGGGTCACTAGTTTGATATAAATACGGCGATGGAATATCTGTTGTATGGGAGGAATTAAATGTTTATTGTATTATGTTTTTAGCATTTATTATTATAGTGGCAACAGAAATACATCATCTGTGAACATTTCAACTGTCTAGTCTGTCGGGGAGTTGGGCAGGCTGGAGTGATCCATGTCCCGCCCACACGCAAAATACGCGCTAGTCGTGGAGTTGCGCTAAAGTAGCCCCCTACTCTACTACTACTACTTTCAACTGTCTAACTATCACAGTTCGTGAGATACAGCCTGGTGACCGACGGACGGAGTCTTAGTATATCCCGTTTTACCCTTTGGTACGGAACCCTAAAAAGACTAAAAATGCGCCAAAAGAATTATAACTACAAAATATATATAAAAGTCCTTCCCGATGCAGCGTCATTGAGTCGCGTAGATTGGAATTAATAACATGGCAACACTCGCTTGCAGCGCCAGTAGGAAACAGTTGAGTGCATCCCATCGTTAGCCAATGTACAACGTCTAAAAATAATATTTTCCCGGCGGACGCATGCGCTGTACGTCTCCTTTTCATCATGAACGATGGCGATTTATAGACCTCTGGATAGATTTTTCCGTGACAAATATTTAACGGGTGGTAAAACCTTATTCTGATTCAATCCATACACGTAAAATACCACGATCCGCCACGGCTTCGTCCGGGTAACACTAATTATGTTGATCCGATCGCTACCAAACCTTCACAGGGTCACCCGCTAGGGCGTTTTCCTGAAAATTTCATCGAAATCGTTCCAACAGTTAGTCTATGGAGAACGTATTATATAGTATATATTAAAACCTACCAACAGTAAGGTCGAATTTGTACAATGCGACACGTAAAACGAGACCTACTTCATGGGGTTACCATGGCAACAACTTTTTGCAGTTGACCTATAGTTCAACGTTTTAATTAGACCATTATTAATTGCACTTAAATTGCTTTTCCAGATACAAATAGTACTGTTACCAATTTTTTAAATTATTTTAAATATTTCACCATTGGAGTCCATCATTATCTTTTAGTGACATAGGGGCTATATTTATTACTTGAAGAAATAGTAGAAATTACAAAACAAACTAGGCGTTATAAATTTAAAACAACAACCTAACCTATATTTATTTTATATACGAATTGGAGATATAAAGTATTAATATTAATTGATTTACAAAAATATTAATTATTAATTCTACAATACCAACCAGAAGCTTAAATACATAAATAATTTATTTTGTAACACTAAAGCACTTTAGCAAATAGTTTACTCACCGATTTTGCAAAGAAAATAAAACTTAAATATCACAGTTCATCAATAACAATTATTTTATAACATTAAAAACACAATTATATATTTTTGTAATAAAGTTTCCGAACGGACGCTCAGTGCACCTGTTTTAAAAAGATAAGAGAAAACAAAGGCGATGTCAAACTTTTTAAAAATGACCACTTTCTAGACACACGTATACGCCTGGCACAGAGTCCTGAACTAAATGGACGTGCGTTGTATTAGCTTGCTTTATATAGGCGTTGGTGGGATGGGATAGTTTAAATTTTGAATTTTAATCGATTGTAGCACGCATTCCCTGATGTGCCTGTACGCGCGGGAAATCTTTGTGTCACTGCGCATACGGGAAATTAGCCCGTCAAATGTCACAATATTGGCGGGAAATTATATTTTTTAGATGACATTTCAGTAAAGAGGTTACATATTTATTAAAAAAATCAAAAAAGGTTTCATTGTGTTAAAGTGCGCTTATACGGTGCTTATATTAAACAATGTACAATAAGAGCTTGGTATTTATATCTCAAATAGTTCTACCTAATTGTTGGTATTTTGTTGTCGGAACTACTTTTAACAGTGAGTTTTATTGAGTCCGAGAAATTAATTACAAACATTAGTTTACGAGACGCACATACGACTGTTAAAAACAAAAGGGATTTCGTCATCCGTCAAAATTGACGTTTGAAAAATTCATTTATGTTTTTTTGCTATTTTTTTTCATGTAGTGTCGTCTCGCGGCGGTTGGTTATCATTACGGCCAATTGGCCTTTACAGCTGCCCTGAACAATGATATCGTGTGACATGTGGATGGGTTCCTTTTTCCACCAACCAATGAGGTTATTCTTGAGATCGTGCTGTAAAAAAATAAAAAAGGAGTAGTTTGAACCACTCGCATTCGATTCTACGAATAAAAAATACTTCATAACCTACGTTTTGACATCTGTCAAATGAAAATAACGCTTATTAATTTATTAAATGCTTAAGAAATTTTCATGTTAATTAAACTCTTTTCGACTGTGTGTTATATCTATATATTAAATTAGAAACTGTACAAGTTTACGAAAGATAAATCGACTCAGATTGCTCCTAGCTATGTTGACTGTAAATTTGTCATCTAATGTAAAGCTGGACGTGTGCTATGCAGAAATAAACTATCAGTGTCGTCATCAAGGTCGCATGAAACCTCCTTTCTGTGTGACGCGCCGACTTCTATTGACGTATCACATTTAAATCCACGTGCTACTTCCGGCGATAGCTGACAATAGGGTATGATAATCTTGTCACTCGACGGCGAAATTAAATCAATTTATGGATTGACTACCTAAAGCTGGTAAAAAACTGATAAAAAAGGCTAAAGCGGCTAAATACGTTTTCACTTTAAAATTGGTAAATGACTTCTCACTAGAATTTCCATTTGGTGCGATCCTGGCATACCTCTCTTCTTCTACATCGATATATCTACACATACAAGCTCGTCGGTTACGGGTGCTCCTTATATCGCTGTTCTTTAGTATGTCACTTATCTGGTCGATAGAAGTTCTCCTTGGACGTCGCCTACCAACACTACGACTCGCTTTTGCAACATGAATTTGTTGTTTTGAAAGTCAAATTTTAATACCAAATACAAAAATAAATTCAGAAATAAGCAAATGACGAAATAATTACATTTCAACTAAACAGGAAAATATTACAGAATTATATAAATAAAATACTAGACTTCTGACAGGCTAACACAAGTAATTAATCTATACATATAAGATACTTGAAAAAAATTATTGGGGGATTAAGTGAAGCTTACCACAATACATCAGTGAAAACCGCATTAAAATCGGTTAAGCCGTTTCTGAGATTAGCGGTAACAAACGCACAGACAACCAGACAAAAATTCTAAAAATCATTGTTTTGGGTTTTATTGCGTTTATGCCCCGGACAATAGTTTTTCTCAAATATCTTCCATGTACAGACAGCGAACAGTTACATTTTTATTATATGTATAGATTGGACACCATTCGGCCAAAGTAACAACCTAACTTGACGATAGATAGAAAGCCAAATAATCAAGGAGCCGGCGAGGAATGGTCTTTATCGATTTTCCCTTTTCTCGATACACTGTCTGTTGTATCTGTTGACTGGTGGCGTAAGCCGATCAGACTAGGTCGTGCGGGCTGCTGGCCACCAGCGTTAGTGCGTCAACAGCATGCTCGAGAGACGACGAACGAGTGCCCGTAGCAAAGTTAAACTTCCATTTCAATATGTAATGAAAATTGATAGAATCAAATGATTAACGTAATGAACCTCTTACAAACAAACACCTTAAATTATTTCAAGGTATTTGTGGGACAGTATGTCCTAAGATGGGCCAGAATTTACAATTAAAATGAGATTTGCGGTGACTATGACAAGATGTTGAACATGGAGGTACACATTGCGGCCGTGACTTGTGTAAACATCTCGAAACTTCAGGAATTTTGATTTGATCTGACACGCTTTAGTCTAAGTGAATCCGGATGGAACCAGTATGAACGGCTTCTTTCCGGTTACCTGTCATATGTATTACTAATAGCTATTGAATAAATACTTATGCCTGTAACCTAGAAGGGTAGGCAGAAATAGTCAATTAAGCACAGTCCTGGCAAACTTCTCTCGCTCCTTCTACGTCTATGCTTTTCTTTTGGAAGAAGGTGGCCAGTGACCGGATTGGCAGATGGACAGAGATGAGGACACAGGAACAGAAAAATGATTTTTATGTTGTTTTCCTATTTATAGTCTGATCAAATTCAAAACATGCTCCTCTTGCCAATCTTTCCTTATTGTAAAACGAAAAGTGCTTTTATCAGACGAAAGGCAGAATATTTCTACTTGACGCCAGTCTTCAGTGAGGCCGCAGTATTTAACTGGACGAGAACCGGTCTTTAACAGTCAGAGAGACACAGAGTCCGCAACAGCAACATCTATTGCATGAATGGGCCGGCTCGACCGGTGAAATACCACGACCTCACAAAAGACAGGCGTGAAGTAGAGTATTCTGCCTTTCGTCTGATGAGTGCTGTGCCGAAGGCCTAATTCTAGTTCTCTCCCCCTTCCCACCCTTTTCTTATAAAGAAAGGATGAGAAGGGGAAGAAAACTTGGCGGTGGAGGGTATAGGAATTGGAAATAACCATTTTCTGTTTTTCCCCTCCTCTGTCCATTAAAGGTGGGCAACGCATCTGCAACTCATTAGTTAGTTGATGATGTAGATGTCTATGGGTAGCGATCACTTGACATCGGGTGAACCGCTTGCTCGTTTGCCACCTAGTACTATAAAAAAATTGTGCTACATTGTCTGTTGATACAAGTTCTTGTAAAACAACCATTACCACTATATTTTCATTCAATGTTTTTCCTTATAACGCAATTTCTAATGAATAAACATTTGTTACATTTCAGTTACAGCGTCGTAGAATTCTTTCAATGTTTGAAAAAGCGATAATGTGTAAAACAATTGGGGCCTTCGATTTCCAGATCATCGCTTTGAATTTTAAATCGATTCCACATTCGTATTCGATGAGTAATATATCGATTTTTATCTCTTGAGAATACAAGTTGGCGATCGATTGGTATGTAATACAATTATCGGTATGCAATATTTTGTACTTGGTGTATTGTTACGATCAAAATAGGTTCACATAACCACTCACCACCATCCATATAAACGCGACCTAGATATCCGTACCCTCAACAATCACGTGGGTTACAGATTACAAACGAATACATGCCTATACCGAGACGAGGTCCGGCCCTTGGGCATTTTCAAACCGGAATACTAAGCGCGTCACGAGTGACAGTCCAAACCTAGGTTTCTTCTCGGGGTCCCTTGAACCCAATCAGTCCATGGCGTTCGCTGGAGCGACCGAAGAGCTTGGTGATCTATCAGTCCGGTTATATAATAATAAGTTGACGGCCCGAGGGAGCGGCGAAGCTAAGGTATCGGCTAGGCGGTACCTGTATATGCCTCTTCCAGACTAACAGCGCTACTCGATCGAACTGAGGCTTCTTTCTGCTAGAACCGGCTCTACTCAGTCGGCACCTGGTCCAAATTATTTGACACACACGTCTCTCATATTTAACACTAGCGATCGGCCCCGGCCTCGCACGGGTAGATATAAACAAATTGAAAAAAAAACTACCCTACCTTTTAAGTTGGACGCACTTACACATGGCGACCAAATTTCTATCGCTTCCTACCCCAATTTCGTTCCTAGATACAATTCCTTTGTTCTCGATGGTTCTACATGGTTCATTGACTTGAATGAATCATGTGGAGTTAAATAAATCTTCGGCGTCATTCAACGCGCGAATCGGTTTTGATTTCACTTGCGATACGACTTACAAAGTTCCTAAAGCCCCTTCACACGTTACATTTTGTTACATTTTGTCAAGTCACACACGATTTTAGTTTTCACGAATCATCGGGAATATATTTAAATTAAATCTCAGATCCAGGGTTCGCCCGGGTTGTTGTGTTGATTCGTTCGCTATCTGAGTTCACAGGAACACCCATTGAGTCAATCTGAACATAACCTAAAAATTAAATCGAAATCGGTCCAGGCTTCTATAGGGAACATACATACACATTGCCTTTTATGTATATATGTATACCTATATAGACTATCATGTCTAACTTAATGTACGTATTTGTTTTTCCTTCATTCAAAGTGAGGTGCCGAACCTACCCTTTCCACCCTTTTCTTATAAGGATAAGATACCAAGGGGAAGTGGATTGGACGGGGAGGGGGTTGACGGGGGGAGACATTTGCTTGTTGCATCTATGGGCCGCGCTCACTTAACATCGGGTGATCCGCTTGCTCGTTTGCCAACTTCTTCCATAAGAAAATAAAATTAAACTTTAAGGCAATAACTGGTAACTGTGTAGTGGCTTGCGTGGTGTACTGGTAGCTTAATACGGCGCCATGGTTACCTTCATTGATGTGACGTCTGTATGTAAGTTTAATTTTGTATTAGGACTTCATTGTAAACACGCGTACACGTGCCTAACCATGGATTCACACTGCCGGAAACAATCGCCCGAAACATATTGTCATTTTTCAGTAATAAAGAAAGAGGGAATTGCTTGCTTGTTTCGTGACTCTATTTTACTCCAGTGGAATTCCACGGTAAGCGGTGCTACTACGCATTCAACTCGTGGGGCTACGAAGACGCTTGGCTTTACTGTCGCGTGTTGATGTGATTTCAGAGACACTGTACTGTTATTTGTACCGAGATTGGGGGTATAATATCCATGTTAGGGTGAGACATGGCTCTCCTTAATGAGGACAATTTATTGCTTTTTTTCTAGAATTAGTTTTATTTGAATTCGGAACAGTTTATTTTTTTTTCTTTATTTTTTCTTTATTGATGAGATACAAGGGCTTATTTTTGTTGATTATTGAACTATCGTCGCGCGTTCCCATCTCCTTTGAGTTTTGACATCTGTCTGTCTGTGTATTTTTCCAATTATACAGTTATCGGGTATAGATCAGTACATTCGAGTTAATAAACAGGAATGCTAGTAATATATGATCGAAAATACATTTTCAACCCCCGTATCTTTACACCCCAACAATCATTCACATCCAACTACCATACTGACAATACACGGGAATCACAATGGCTCTGTGATGTGTAGTTTTGACCAAAATGGCGCCTTACGTTGTTTCTTTGTAAAGTGCCTAGAAAAGAATGTCCCGACCGTTTAGAATTTGCCTAGCCCAATTAAAAAGTGTCTACTCTGACAATCGTTCGGCGACATATATAAAGGAAAGATTAAGTATGCATAATTCTCTTAAACACGTGATTATAACCCAAGGAACGTGATTAACGGGACCAAATATTTACAGTATTGAAGTCGCGTGTTGATGACCACAAACATTTAAAAAAAGTCTTATTTCAAACTAGCATTAAGTTTTAAAGTCATAGACAAAAATGCTGGCCACGTGAAATGTTTTTCTTTTTCACCGCATCGCTTTAGTTTATTATTTGAATTTCGATTTGTCAAATGATGTAACATTCGGCGCGAGCGTGTCTCGACTTTTGTTTGAAAAATAACTCAATACCTCATACCATCGACAATGTATATTTTATACACATTGTCGACGGTATGAGTTATTGATAATATTTTATACAATAGATATGTTATACACGTACAAAATCATCGGTCAAAATTGTTCCCAAGACAGAGACAGCTACATTCACACATCAAATGGTGTAAAAAGGATAGAGTACTTAAAATAATATCAATCACACACCGTTCTCGCCATCTTATTCTCCATACGGCAACGAGTTTTCTCTCTGCTCATGATAGAAGCCGTTGCTGGAGTTTCTTCCGCAACTTCTCCCAGCGCTAACGCTTTCTGAAGTGGTAGTATATTAGTGGTAATAATACTTGTAATCAGGTAATAGCTACCTCCTAGCACTCCTAGTCTCGGGGACCCTTGAGCCCAGTCACACCGTGGAGCGTCTACCGAAGCAATCTAAGGGCTCGACGGCCTCCCAATCGGGTATTATAACAAAAGTAACGGACCTAGCCGAGGCTCCAGCCCTCCAGCTAAGTTACTCTTAAAGAGGCTTAGGTTAGGCACCTTCTGCGGCTTGCCGCCTCAAGCCTGGTGAGTCTGTAGATGTCTCTTTCAGGCAAACAGTGACAAGTCTGTCACGCAAAGATTTTATTACAGAAAAAACGTCCCAAGCGGACATTCACTCTTAGACCACTAGAACATGTTGTTGGTCCAATGTATTTATATCATTTTGATAAGTAAGTTTTGAATTGAAGCTCAGAGCCCTAACCTATTTGTCTTGCATTCTGTTGTTTGTTACTCTTTCACGCAAATACTACTGAATGGATTTTAATGAAACTTTACAAAATTATAGCTTATACATCAGAATAACATATAGGCTATAATTTATAAAGATATTGTGTGAACTTTTCAAAATATAACGATAAGTTTCAAGTAAGAAGGAAAAAAATCCGCCATATGCGAACTATTCTTGTGCGCGCTGCAAAAATCGTTAGAGTTACACGTATGTAATGTATAATGGAAATGTTTACCTTAAATAGTCCTACAAAAAGCCAGCGACAGTATATATCTATCTTTTATGTGTAAGCTATTATCGCCAGAATAGTGAACCATCTATAAATTTTAGGGCGGAGCGAAGTTTGCCGAGTCAACTAGTTTATTATGTTTTCCTCCTTTCACATTGTAATCATACAAAATCCGACCGCCAGCTTAAATAAAATTACAGATAATTAATATCAATTTACGTTATTACATTAATTGCCAGTTAGAATACCACAAATACGCGACTAAGGAAAATGTTGCTAGCATTCATTATTAATGACACCGACCGATTGCAAGGGCAGGCACTTTATAATCGGGCTAGATAAATTCTGACCTCCAAGAATATGCGTATAAAGTTTCATGATGATCGGTTGAGTAGTTTTCGCGTAACGAACAAACTTACATTTATAATATTAGTAGGGATTACTCTTTTATCTCTCAGTGTGATCCGACCCTTATTTATACAAATTACTGTAAGATCTACCAGCAAATATCTCAAGCGATTATGTAATTTCTTCGTTACCCTTTACCTGGAGTGTTAGCTTGTTGTGTAACCGGCGGTGTTTGAAATTTAAATAACACCAAATTTATACATCGATTACGTATTTACTTTGACATGTTGCGAATAAAACTGGGCTATTCAGGTTAGATAAATTTCAAATGATTTTTGGCTGTTTTGAAGTCAAGGGAAATGTCAAAAAGCAACATGACAAACGGAACGAAAAAGCATTGCCATGTGCCATAAATATAAACCTTGTTTCACAAGATCGATTCTTTTGTAAAGGTCTTTACGTTAAATATCAATTTCACTTCACTTTATCTCACAATTTGCATAAAATTACATTATTCCCAATGAAAGTATAAAAAGCGCAATGGACGCCATGTATGATTGTTTACAAAAATTCAATCTTGACGACGAACAAGGTATACAAATTTTCACAGAGAATTTCTAGCTGAATCATTCCGCGCTCAAACGCTTGAGGAAAATTCATCCGATACTCCAGTCACGTATACAACGCTTCATAAATTAATAGACTACATAATTATATGTAACTCCGGCACCGCCTGCACGTCCGACATGATGCAAGTCACATGACGAATGACGTTTTATATGATGTAATGAGTACGGATATTGCATTTTTTTAAATATTTTATGGCTTGGTAACAAGACCTTTAAGCCAAGTATTAGTTTCGGCTTATCTTTTTTATTTATTATGTGACCAAAGACAATATTTAATTGATCTATGTAGTTTCAATTAAAACCTTTTTGGTCTTACTTAACTACTTCAATATTATAAAATTTAATTTAGCATGGTCGTTGCATTCCTCTCTTGTTCGTCAGTTACGGGAAGGTTACCAATCTAAGGGCTCGTACAGACGAGCGGCAGTCTGTTAACGTTCGATACAACTGTAGACATCTACACGCGGTGACGTATGTTATAGACCAGCAGTGCGCAAGCCACGAAACGACGCAAATCCACGAAATGAATTCCAGCGACAAAATTACTCATTGTGATTGTAAAAACACGGCTATATTTGGAATAACATGGAGCTATGTGTGAGGAAGTCGTAAATGATTTCAAAAATTAAACCTATAATTTAAAAGAAAAACAACTTCTTGTACATAAATATATGTACATTAATATTTATTCAACCCGTAATGAACGTGTCTTTATTTCGTTTTGTGTTCCTCCATAGGATGCTATTTTGCAACTAGCTGTCTTTACTAAAGAACACGACTGCGTGAATCTGTAAGCGCTGTGTCGACACGCGGTATAAGTAAACCGTCGCTCGTCTGGAAGTACTCTAAGATGGGAAATGAATGAATCCGATGTGAACCCGTGAAACACCGATAAGCTACCCACATTGTGAAGGCTTGTAAGCTAATGGTATCCAGTTTAAATTGATGCGTTGGTTGAAAAATAGCCGTGAAACACTTTATTTATAATATCTCTCAACAGCGCTCGCGTATCCTCTACCCAAATGTATAAACAATTTACATTAAAACTAACACATATGGTTAACTTTGTAACAGATTAGTGATCTGCTCCGGCGTCGCCCGGGTACCCGTTTTGCAATCTATAAGGAACTTACATACATACACTCATCCTTATATACGTAGATATGCACCTGTAAACAACAAAAAAGTGGATCCCACCTGAATCGTATATTTTTACGGAATATAAAGTAACCTATGTGCTATTCCAGACTATAATCTAACTCTGTGCCTAATTCCATCCGGATCCGTTCAGCCATTGTTGTGTGAAGGAGTAACAATCATCTGTACATACAAACTTTCGCATTTATAATATTAGGTATAGATGATGTCCGGATCGTGTTGAAAGAACTGCTATCTATCTCATTTCTTTATAGCATCGTAAATTTTTTAAAATTTCGGATTTCGAACGTAAGAAATTCCGTTTTCCAAGGAGTTTGAACTCAGCGATATTTTGAACGCGTCTTTAGAATGCGTTTATACTGTACAGACGTCCGGAAATGACGTGTACATAGGGATACCACAAATTGTTTGACTGAAAATATGACCATTTAACCCAACCTATACGTAAGTTAGCGAAGTTGTTCAGTGTTGTCGCTAGAGGGCTTCAAAGATATGTAAAGGATTATCATAATGTGAATAAAATGCTTCAGTTAACTAACATATTTACGTTGACAAGAATGAATACTTATTACGTAGCCGCTTAAGTCTTAAAAGCTTTCCAATTACCGAATTGTACGTGACCATTTTTTTAGAATTTATAATGGGTATAGCGAGCTATCCTTAAAAGATAGATATATGCCATTGCGGATTTTTTATAGATATTTTTAAAATATACAATTTCATAGTACATCATTTTGATCTAACTCGTAAGGTTTAGCCAGCGTTTACAATATTAATATGTTTTTTACGACATCACATCACAAATCTTTAAAATTCTCGTCTTTTCTCTGCTATGATATGCATGAATTATACATATTAACCCTTCTCTTGAATCACTCTGTCTGTTGATGACAACCGAATTAAAATCCGTTGCGCAGTTTGTAAGATCTGAGGTAACAAACAGCGGAAGCGACTTTGTTTTATACTATGTAAAGATTGCCCGTCTATACCGGTGCATGCATTCCAAGGGTCGATATAGTTTCCACGTTTAATCCCTGATTAGTCCATTAGGAATTCGGTTTCTGGTAACAGAACTGAGAAAGTTAGCAGTTATGTGGTGTTTTGAAAACAAATTCGAATTTAGAACGATTACATTCCGAGAGAGCGGTGTTATTTTTGCAGCGGCGTAGTCTTATTCGCTTTCGGCATTGTTTCTAAAGTCCAATAATTAGTACGGAGTTATTTAACGCGCGTTATCGTTCGTTTGCGAGCTGAGTGCTAGACCGAAAAGAATGTAATGCGTGAGAGAGTAACAAACATCCATACATACAAACTTACGTATTTATAATATTAACTTTAGATGAGAATGTAATGCAGCCAACCTTTTTTGCGTTGGGTTTTATCGATTTTATAACCTGAAGTCGAGGAATCATTTAATTACATTATTCTGTATAGAACGTCTACAAAAATCTATTTTAAATATCAGAATTAAATAAATGTAAGTTGGTATAGTGAATAACACAAATTAATTCGGGACGACTCCACTCGAAACCTTTTTTTTGACGTAACATTTTCGTCTGTCCAATCTGTGTCTAATTGCTTTGGTTTTAAATAAACTCAAGTGCCTTCTGTCATTCCGAACAGAGGCAGGCGTGACACTTCTAAACGAAGCGGGTTCCGTGGTTTGTTCCACTTTGAACACTTGGTTAGTACCCACGTTATTTTATTTTAAGATCTGGGTGATATAGAGACTTAAATTATCAATTAAAAATAAAAAGCGCGACTATGTATTAAAATGATTCGATTCCATTAAATAATATTGATAGACTTACTATTCCAATTTATTCTCTTGAAATTCCTTAAATTCTCTTTATTAGTGATCAAAGGGAATAAGCCGGTTTCGTAGTGTATTGTCTACATTATACACTTGGTGACACGAACCTAGAACTTTTACGGCAAAGGATAATCAGGGATCGGAAAGTGAAACCAGCTTAAATCACCGTTTTCGTTGTCGATGTCCCCGCCACGCGAATACATAATGTCCGTGTTATTTTATTTAAAAAATGACTATTTGTGCTATGAAATTATGTAAAAAATGTACCCCGAAGTAAGATAAGTGAACGAACATCACCATTCGGAAATAAATAATATACGGTCACGCCCTTAACCCAAAGGGTAATATTTTTTTACTAAAGTAACGCCTTCCCTATTTTGACTTTTGACTTATATCAGCCAGTCACAAGGACTAGTGTTCTTTTTTAAGTTTTTATTACATTACTTAATAATTCTGTCGATTAATTCAATGTGTGTTCCTCAATTTATTGTTAATTACCAAACAAAATGGCACAAGAACTTTTATTAACATTAAACCTCTTCAAAATTATTTTTATAGTGCTGGCCGGTTATAAAATTTTACGATAAGTAAACCTTTTTGAAGGTTATAATTGCCAATAAAATCGAGATTAAGAAAAAAATCAGGTTCACCCCGCGGGTCCCCAATGCATGGCATAGTAACAGGATAAAGAACACTTTTTATGATGGCCATTTAAACATAAACCCACGATAAGTTTGGGATTCAGACATTAAAAGGAAAAAAAACTCCAACTGTCCCAGATACGGTGCGATTTGGTGCGTTTCCATTATACCTGGATACAACTCTCTTCTCTTTTAAAACAAATGCAAATTTCATAATATTTGAGAGGCCATAAATGTTTATTTTTTCGTTTTCAAAGAGCTAACAAGTACAACTGATATCTGCAGAGTTTAGAATTTAGTAACAATGGGCAAGGCATTTTAGTCAGACCAGTTTAGATGAGTAAGAAGCAATAAACTATTATCCCGCTAAATGTACGTGTCTCATTAAAAAAAACTATATAGTATATTACGCATGTGTATACGCTTGTCGCCTATTTAATATTTAATTTAATTTATTTTAATCAGACGACACATCCATATTTGTTAGTAACAATACATAAAAATATGTCAGTCTATTTATACAGATAAATAAAACTGAAGTGTCTGTAATATCAAAACAAAATATACATATATTGTACTTAGAAGAAAAATACAATTATAAGAAATGTTTGTGTGTCTGTCTGTCCTGATGTTCCGGGTAATCTCCGAAACGACTGAACGGGATGGTTTAGATATGTCGTTCGATTAACTCGCAAATTAGATTAACTTTCTTAGGGTTTTGTTGTTTCCTACGCGGACGAGGTCGCGGGAACAGCTAGTGTTTATATAAGTATTAAATTCTAACAGGTCTCTTATATAACAGACGGTGACCGAATTGTTAACTATAGGTAACAAAACACTGTCTTCTAGTCTGTTTTCTTGATAACCAATGGCTCAATCGAATCAAATTTATATGATTGTTTTCGTGTATCGTAAATAAAAAATTTAATGCGACCACTGGTACGCAAGAGATAAAATGATTGAAATAATTTGTACGTCATTTTGTCGTGACGTTGCGAACAATGGGTACTCCGATTTCATTACTTACTACGTGACACTCCGCACGCCGATAGACGGCGAGGCTACAGAGTAATTAGCATTTCCTCGTCAACCTTTGAAAAATACACTCTAAGATTGGCTGGGCGAATAGGGCATTTCCCCACGTAGAAAAAAACGACGCAATGGTATCATGATGGCGCACAACTAATAGAGAACACACAAAAACTATTTAATTGAAAATGACCGCTACCCATAGGTATCTGCAACAAGCTAAGGGTTTGTAGATGCGTTGCCTATCTAAAAAGGTCAGAAGTGGGATATACACTAAAAGGAAATTATCTTTACATATTTATTACTTACAAAGAAAGGATAGGAAGGGGAAGAGCACTTTATGCACAAAATACAGAATATCTATACTCGTTCATTGGTCCGTGACATTCGTGGACTGGATATAACTGCGGACTCGACTGTTATTGTATGTGTGCTCAGTGCGACTATTTAGTGGGCGCTATAATTGTAATTGTGCTAGCTTGTGTTACGTGGTACCAATGTAACTATCTTGTGCATTGTATAAGAACACCGCATTGACGTCATAGAAGTCAGGTATCATGTTGTTGCTCACGAATAATACAGCAAATATATTATTGAACATTTGAAAAAAGCTGGTTAGAAGCCAGACCTGTACAATCGTAGTGAGTATTCTTACGTCACTATTTTTTTTAGGAAATGTGCAATAAAAGTTCTCTTTGAAGACACCGCTTTAGTAAGCAAGATACCGCATAATGCCTAATGACGTGCACTTTTGTTGTCAGTGATTTGTAACCGTGAGCTTACACCGGAAAACATTTACGAGCATACAACACTAGTGATCCGCCGGTAGCAGTTTTGGAATCTATAGGGAACATCGCCTTTTACATACGTTATGCAACTGCCGAAATGAAAATGATATCACAAGAACCGTACCGTTCGGGATAGAAAGTGCCCTATGTGCTATTCCAGACTACAATCTATCTCTGCGCCAAATTTCATCCAGATCCGATCAGCCGTTTTTGCGTGAAAGATTAACAAACATACATACATGACTCAAAATTAAAGATAATTGTTCTCCGAACGACTTATTCTTCAATTTTTGTAAATATGTACTATATTTGATGAATGACGATAGACCGACTCCAGCGTGGATACACTAGAGCCCTTGCATTGTCCTATGGTGACCACATCCAAAGGAATTCCACCTACTAATATTATAAATGCGATAGTTTGTAAGTATGGATGTTTGTTACTCTTTCACGCCAAAACTACTGAACGGATTTGAATGAAACCTTACAATAATATAGCTTATACATCAGAATAACACATAGGCTATAATTTATAAAGATATTGTGTGAATTATCCAAAATTTAACGATAAGTGTCAAGTAAGGAGGTAATACCGCCATATGCGATCTATTCTGTTGCGCGCTGCAAAAACCGTTAGTTACACTTATATAATGTATAATGGAAATGTTTACCTTAAATAGTCCTACAAAAAGCCCGCGACAGCATATATCTATCTTTTATAGCTATCTTTTATATCTTTTATAGCCATTATCGCCAAAATATCACTATTTACCGTCTATTACACAAATTCGAACTTTGAATGTTTGAAAGTCGAAAAATCAATATCGTTTGGAAAATACGATAAAACAGTTCCAAGGGTAAGTCTAATAGTGAATTCCGGAATCTCTTATCAAAGTTACGCGATAGAATTATCTCTAACACGTGCCAATTCTATATAAGTATATCGAATGTGTACATGTATAGGTGGTTTTTTTATTCTTAAATACATTTTGCGTGTAATTTGTAAACTAAGTACGACACACGTAAGGTAGGCGTGAGATAAGATTATTTATTTTTAAATGAGATAAAAATATTTTAAACGAAATACAAATATAGCCGTTAAAAGGGAAATTTTGTTAAAGAGTAAATAAATAAATATATTAAACTACGCGTTGCACTAATTACGATCCGGTCGCTACACAACTTACGACCAATATTCCCTGAAAATTTAATCGAAATCGTTGTACCGTTTCGTCTATACACATACATGGACATACGTACACTGCCTTTTATATAATAATAATAAATCAGCCTTTAGAATGTTCCCCACTGCAGGGATACAGGCCAGGAGAGGGAATGAGCCGTAACCCACCACGCTGGCTTAGTGCGGGTTGGTGGATGTCACATATCTTAGAATTTGGTGGCTCTAAGAACATGCCGGTTTCCTCACGATGTTTTCTTTCATCGTTTTGGAGAAGTGGTGATGAAATAAATTACAGAAAGTAAAGCGCCTGCCTGGGTTCGAACCCCCAACCTACAGTACGTAAGTCGGGGCCTAAACCGCTGAGCTACCACTGCTCCTGCCTTTAATATATATATATAAATAAATAAATATGCGCTCACGCCCGTAACCCAGAGGGGTAGGCAGAGATCATGGATTTCCATTTGGCGCGATCCTAGCACATCTCTCTCGCTTCTTCCACATTCATACATCTACGCATGCATGCTCGTCGGTTATGGGTGCTCCTTATATCGCCCTTTTTTAGTAAGTCATTAATCTGATCGATATAATTTATCCTAGGGCGTCTCCTACCAACACTGCCACTGACTTTTGCAATAAAATTTGTTATGTTATTCTCTCTTCATTCATCCTTTCAACATGCCCGAACCACCGAAGCATACCTTTCTCAATTCTAGTCACAACGTCCACTTTCAAGCCACACTTTTCCCTTATAACGCTATTTTTAACCCTATCATTCAAAGTCACGCCTAACATACTTCTTAAAGATCGCATCTCAACGGCATTAACTCTACTAGCATGCTTTTCCTGCCAAACCCAGCTCTCACTTCCATACATTAAAGTGGGGACTAGTACAGCATTGTGTATTGCCAGACGAGCCTTCATAGACACATTCTGACTCCTCACTACTGTACCTATAGCCCCATTAATTTTATTTCCCGCACTCACTCGTCGTTCAAAATCTTTAACATGCCTACCATCTCTACTAAACATACACCCCAAATACACGAACTCTTCCACCTGTTTCACTACATTTCCGTTAACCTTTATGTCAATTGCTGTCTTACTTCGGTTCTCTTTCAAACACCATGACTTTCGTCTTATCCACATTCATCTTCATACCTTTACCATCTAGTGAATCATTCACTACATTCAGCATATGTGTATATATATATATATATATATATATATATACACATATGCTATATAGTATAACTTTTATAAAGTGAAGGCGTAGCAAACAAACTTTCGGATTCATTATATTAGAAATACCGTCTTACGATAATGAAGTCTTTATCAAATACGATTAGGAATTAGGATCTTATCAGGCTTGTGCCTTGACGCGTGCTAAGTTAACAATGACACTGCGAATCATGTTAAGTGACAGCTAAGTGATAATCACGACACACATCCATGTTATATCCACGTGTAAGTATTGCCTAGAACTAATAGTTATAAACATTTCTTATGGGATGAGAAAGACCAACGCTCCAAGAACTCTACAGTTTGTGATCCAGCTTTGATGAACCACAAGTCCTCGCAAAAGAACACCGCTTCCTACCCAGGGTGATACGCGGGGGCTATTGAAATGTTTTTGGTTTTTGTCACTGTTTGCCTAGAGGTGGCATTTACAGCTACACCGGCCTCGAGGCGGCAGGGCGCGGAAGGCGATTCGCCTAAGCCTCTCTAAGAGTAACTTAGCTCGGGCCGTTAATTTATTATAAACTAGTGACCCGACTCCGCCCGGGTACCACTAATTATCATGATCCGATCGCTACCAAACACAGGAAAGTGCCAATCTGGACAATCCCTGTAAATTTCGTTTTGGAGTCTATAGGGAACATATATACTTCGCTATTTATATACTATTTTCCGAGAATATGTGTACAAAGTTTCATGATGATAGGTCGAGTAGTTTTCGCGTGAAAGCGTAACAAACAAACTAACATTCACATTTATAATATTAGTAGGGATGTGTGAACATACATTGCTCATGTAATTTTATTTACAAAACTAGAGAATAAAAATTCACAAAGCTTATTAAAAAAATAGTCTATGTGTTAAGTATGTCATAGCAACAAGAATTTCCTTGTGTTATAAAAAACTTGCAGTGGCATAAATAAAGGTTCGCCTTCGCCAAAACTGTCATAATATTAAAAAAAATAAGAAAGCGGTCGTCTATATTACATAGATAAGAACGAATGGAATGTATAAGAAAGTGCAGATGGGATTTTTTTTGAACAATACACGCAGGAAGTGGTTATCTTATCTATGAAGTGTCGTCCATCGAGAGTGTACCCCGAGGCGTAAAATCCCAAGTCGCTTCCATAAATTTTATGAATGATTTGACACAGAGTAAAAATAGCAGTAGGTTAACTTGATTTTTTTAATGGACAGAGAGGAGGACATAGACAGGTAAAATGATATTTCTTTTTCCCCGATAGCCTCCACTCCGTCGATCCTCTTCCCTTTCCCATCCCATCCTTATGAGGAAAGGATGGGTAGGGACTGAAAGCCTGCACCTCACTCATCATACGAAACGCAGAGTACTTCTACTTCACGCCTGTCTTCTGTGAGGTCGTGGCATTTCACCGGTCGAGCCGGCACATTTGTGAAATAGATGTCATTGCGGGCTGTTGTTGGCATAGCGGGTGTTCCTGTAAAGTTTGGTATGTAGCGATCGGATCAACATAATTAGTGGCGTCCGTGCGAAGCCGGGGCGGATCACTAGTAACAAATAAATAACCATAAATCGTAAAACTTATGAATGAGACAAGTAATGAGTTTATTGAACTTCCTTATCTTATGTATTACGCAAAATATAGTATTGTTTACGATGCTGGGCGCACGTGCTCGGGGATGCGGGTTCGAGTCACTAGCGAGATCGTGCCCTTGACATGTACTCGATAACTCTTTGACGTACATTATTCTAACTAATATTATAAATAGGAATGTGAGTTTGTTTGTTCGTTACGCTTTTGGAGCAGTGGTGGCCCAGTGATATTCGCCCCGACTTAGTTACTGTAGGGGTTCAAACCCAGGCAGTCGCTTGTGTAATTTATTTCATCACCACTATTCCAAAAACGGTGAAGGAAGACGTCGTAAGGACACCGGGATTGTCTTAGAACCACTAAATTAGAAAAAAATGTGAAATCCACCAACCCGCACTGGGCCAGCTTGGTGGATTACGGCCTCTTCCCTCTCTCGGAGGGGAGTCCTATGTCCCTGACTGTTGTAGGCCGTTCTAACACTCCCCCTCTCCCCAACCCTCCCCTCATACCCTCTTTTCACCTCCCCTGCCCTCCCCCACACCCCTCCCTCCCTCGTCATGACTATCATCGACGACTTCACACCATTGTGTAGTCGACGGGCACGCGGCAAAGATAAAAGTGCAAGATAAATTTATTTATATTACCTACTTAATATAATTAGATTAAGTTTATTTTTTATTGTGCTTTTTATTGAAGGAACGCGCGAGAGAAAACTGCGGTCGGCCATTTTGTGACGCCTCGTACACTCCACGAAACAATTACTCGCGCGTGTTTACGCTAAGCGCATCGATATCGAAGTAACGTGTAGTGTGTCTGGGCTACTCCCGTACTTGTCCGTTCTGGTTTACGTATGTCCTCGTTCTTTAATAACACCGCTTACCCCGTCATTGAATAACGTCGTGAGTATCATATGGTGGAAACAATTGCCATCGTAATCATTGGCCTAGATTTTCTTTGCGTGGTCATACGTCACGATACTCGCGTGACATGAGGTGATCGCGTTACGAAATTCTTCTACCGTGCCATTATACACTTTATTTCAATATATTTAGGAGATAGAATCGTATTTACATAGATTTACAACTGTCTTCTAAAAACGTAAACACAAATGTAACCTTTATTTCTTGAGGTATTAGATTTATTATGGTTTAATTGTTTTTTTTATTAAAAATTAATTTTTGAATACCATTTTATTAAGAGATCATAATTATTTTACTTAAATAATTAAATATTTGTGTGAAAAAACTAAACTTCGGGCTTAGGTTGCAGGACCTTAGGTCGCTTCGTTGAACATAGACTACGCACAAGTGGCGGCAGGCAAGTACTAAACGCCTTTTGGACTAACGAACACCTAGAAAAGAAAAAAAGTTTAAAGTAAAAAGAGTTTCTGTACTTTTCCCTTCAAGAGCGTTATCCTCCTCCCTAGCTCACCCCTACCCCCTCAACGAAAATCTTAGTGGCCAAAAGTGAACATACTTGCCTAATTTTCGAACTCGATTAATTTATACGGCATAATCCACCCCTATAGAGAGAAAAAAGGACAGATTTAGATAGATAAATAGCGCCCTTAGAATTATCTAAATTATTCCTGCTCCACTTCGCAATGAAAACATTCCGTTGTAGTATTTTTGAGCTGTAAGAATGCTGCCATTCATAATGCTTTACACGTAGACGATAGGTTGAGGTTAGGTTAGTAGCTTAGCTTAGCGTTAGGCAGGCGGCCGGCCATAAAAACTGTACTAGAACCTATATAGCTTGGACTTTAGTCACAGTTTAAACAATTATATCTGATTGTTAAGCTTTGCTACGGTCATGTCGATGTCACATAAGCGGTAAAAGGGCAGGGTGATGATGTTAGGGTAGTATTTAAATAGGTAAATTTCGTTTAAGTAAAATTGTAGGGGCGTGAAACCGCGGGGCACGGTTAGTACTACATATGTTGAACGTGGTACTTGGTTGAGAGACTACCTACTGTCTCGTGACCTTACATTGTAGCAAATATGTGACTTTATAAACAATCATGACATTAAAATTGACACCAAAAAATCGCAAAAACTATAAAGGTCTTATTGGAATATGGTAACCAATTATTTTTAAATCGGATAACCGTTATTACGATAATATTCCATATCAGCTTTATGTTAAAGCGTTATGGAATATTAGACCCCGACAAACATCGTTTCGCCCTATAGTAGATGGCTCACTGTTTTGGCGATAATGGCTTACATATTAAAGATAGATTTATGCTGTCCTGGGCTTTTTTGTAGGACTATTTAAGGTTAATATTTCCATTATACATTATATACGTGGTACTCTAACGGTTTTTGCAGCGCGCACCAGAATATCTCGCATATGGCGTAATTTTTCCTCCTTACTTGATACTTATCGTTATATTTTGGACAATTCACACAATATCTTTATAAATTATAGCCTATATGTTATTCT